>CM069915.1:28356716-28857097 GCA_036172215.1 Camellia granthamiana | reverse complement strand
CAGTATTTCAATCCAATCTCTACTATAGCTGCTCCACCCTTAAAAAATAATTTAACTTAGAAGGTCAATAATTGCGGCTTACCAAATGAAATTAAAATCAGCTTCTCACAATTGCTCAAGTCACCAAACAATAACACCAACCATCATATCAAACCTTTCATTAAAAGCCTATACAACCCAATATGAAAGGGTACACCAGCAAATACTCGTTCGCCACTCCTTTCCACACGACAATTAATAAACTTGCCACAAATAATTACCATCACCCTACACACCTTATCAACACCAACCCAACTAGTTTTTTTCGGACGTGGTATTCACCAAAAACTTCCAATAATATGTTCTAAGTCCATTCAGGGCTCTTTCACAATTAGGTATACAACCAAACCATATTTCAGCACTCCAAGTCGACAAGCCAACTCACAACAACACCTATTCTTTAAACTCAACACACCATGGAGCTTACCCCAAAATTAGCACACAACACTACATTGGTACTACTGTGATTCACAATGCCCAACTTATACTTAACGATAACCTACTGACACCATCCACACAGTACTAAACAACGACACAATCCCTTATACCAACTAAAAGATCCTTTCTCCTATCAAATAAGCACCTCACAAATTTATTTATTCCCACAGGTAAGGAATCGTCCTTTTACCAAGGGAAACCAAGTACCCTTGAATTCGAGCTAACTCCAAACATTCAAGATGGGACAAACATAAAACCAAGCGCAATGGTAATGCTACACTGACCACTAGCAACCTGAGATCTCCTCCATGCTCATAGTACAACGGTAGATGTAACAAGCCCGCGAGGGACCTCGCTACAGTTCGGACTCGATTTTGTTGCGGTTCCAAATCTCGAACAAAGAGTCCAAATCCGGCAAATCGTTTTTGAGAAAATAGATTTTTTTGAAAGAAGTGCCAACATGGACTGCTTTGCCAGATAACAGAGTCGCCACCTAAATATTTTAAAATGGGAAATTTAGGAAACCCTGACTCGGTGCCAAAAGGCCACGTGTCCGTCATCACCAAAGTTGGCTCGGGAACTTGGGTACGATTGGGGAAGGTCACATCGTGAGCACCCCCGCTCGCCCGGTCAAAGACCGGCCTCTACTAACCATGATATCTGTTTTTGAAAACATTGTGAGTTCTTATTCCGGTTATTAGCCTAGGTTACTATGTGATGCTCGCAGCAAACAAGTATAGATTGGGCCGTCTGAATTGGAACAAAACATTTCATGTTTGTTTGCTTGAAAATGGTTTGATGGTGCTACCTGCAGGTAGGCTAAAATGCGGATTTGCCACCCTCAGGTGGGCTTAGAAAAACAGTGATTTTGCCACTATCTAGTGGGCTTAACAAACAGTCAGTGCATTGTCCCAATTCAAATAACTCAACCTCCACCCACAGGCATTCAAGGCAGTTATATCACATAAGCACATAGCCTCATGGTAAGCATGCTATCATGGCAGTCACTCACACGCATGCAAGGATGCTAAAGCATAAAAACTCACCGAGTACTCCAAGCCAAAACAGAAAATTGATTAGAAATCATGCATGATCCTAAAATATACAGAATTGCCTAATGCAACACATGCAAAATGCAACTATAGCAGGCTCGGCTATTCTAAAGATGGCATGTGAAATGCTACAGCTATCAAGTACTCAATTTGGAATTGAAATACAGATGCAGTTTGTATGATGCGCCGAGCCCGGTGCATGCAAAACAGATGAATGATGCAAACATGCTGTCATACTGTATGCTATTTGAAATATGCCCTATATCTAACCATTCGTAAGCAGGTAAATAAAAGGGAGAAAGACGTGGGGTTGGAAGACATACATCACACTCACACACCCTTATTACAATTATGCCCTCGCACAGAGGGTCCGAATAAATATACAGTCCGAAATAAAAGAATAATACAGTCCGAAATATACAGATAAAGTACAAATTCCTAATTAATTAACAATTAACTAAGAAAGCAGTAAACTGGCATGTAAGCCAGGGGCTGCCTTGCTTCTGATGAGTGACGGGCTGTTTTCTCGCGGAAATCCATTGGGATGCCCCAATTAGCCTCTGTTTGCAGTATTTCTCGAAATGCGCGCCGGACTCCGAAAAGTTGCTGATTCTTCATTTTGCTGCAACAGAGAGCAGGAAAAGGGCATAGCAATGTATTTCACAAATATATGCATGCCTCGGTCCTCGTGCCACCAATCACGCATATCGATGCATGATGGCCGAGGAGCCGAATTGCACAGCTCAATATCGGATGAATGCAGATGAATGCTACAAAACCTAACTCCATCATGGGTAATCCGGAGTGTCGGTGACTCGGGAATTGAGACCCGTTCTGTCACTCGGAGTACGAAACGTACCTCGTTTCCCGTGCCCGGGCTAACACCTATCCCGAACACGATGCAATATGCATGGTATGCAACTAAGATACAGCCTAGTATGCACAATGCTGTGAAAATGAGATGAAAATGAGACGCCTCGAAAAGCGTGCACGCGGGCACGCAAACCGAGGCGATGGCATGAAATGCAAACCGGATAAAAAAAATAAAGTGCCTCGAAATACGTGCACACGGGCACGTAAACCGAGGCGATGATGAAATGCAAACCGAATAAAACCGAAGTGCCTCGAAATGCGTGCACACGGGCACGCAAACCGAGGCGATGATGCGAAGTGCAAATCGGATAAAACCGAAGTGCCTCGAGATGCGTGCACACGGGCACGCAAACCGAGGTGATGATGAACAAGCATGAAAATGCAGATCGGGCTTATGCCGACATGAGAGAGCCTCAGCCACACTCACATAGGCTGCCGTCGGATAAAATGAGCTGCCTCAAAATGCGTGCACTCGGGCACGCAAACCGAGGCGGTGGCATACGCAATGCAAATGACATGGAAAATGCAAGTTGGGCTTACACTAACATGAGAGAGTCTCAGCCGCACTCACATAAGATGCCGGGAGACAAAAAGAGGAGTGCCTCGAAATGCGTGCACACGGGCACGCAAACCGAAGCGATGATAAACAAGCATGAAAATGGTACAGAAAGGCAATGATGGGCTTACACCCACATGAGAGAGCCTCAGCCTACTCACATAGGAAGCCAATGAATGAAAACGGAGTGCCTCGAAGTGTGTGCCCACGGGCACGCAAACCGAGGCAATGCACTAAGGCATGAAATGACATGGAAAATGATATGCAAGCATGCAAACCAAATTTCAGCAGCTAAATAAAGGGGAAAACAGCCCCAAAATGATACGAAATGACAATCAATGCATGAAATCATCCCGAAATGCGATTTTAAGTACCCGAAATGGCCTACGGCTATGCTAAACATGCAAAATTGGCACATGGCAGAAAAAACAGTAGCAAGGCAGCCCCAAAAATAGCATCTTTTCAGTACAAAACATGGCCAAATTGTGAGCATAGATATGGCAACAATGGCATGCAAAAATGGGGGAAAAGAGGGGATTTACAAAGCAAGTAACATATACAATGCTCAAACCAAAAAAAACAGTTCTACAACATTGAAGAGGAACCCAAAATATGCATATTTACAGTGAATGACAACTCCAAAATCAGTATGTAGATAGGCTCAAAATTGCATGCAATATATGGACCAACAAGGGCTATAAAGAGAGGTACCATAAGCAAACATCAAATGGCCTAAGACCCTTAATAAAACACAAAGAATAGACCAAAAAAAGACACTTTACAAGCCTGATGAAGACCTAAAACAGAAGGTAGAATGGCCTAAAAAAACATGCAAATTTACGGAAAATATGAAGGATTACAAAACAAGTACCAAAAGAATTCACCAAATGGCTTAAGGCCCTTAACAAAGCATGATGAGAAGGCAAAAATAAGGCACTTTCTAGGCCTGATGAAGGCCAAAAACAGAATCATGATAAGCTTAAAGAAGCATGCAAAATGGGAGTAGAACAAGAATTCAAAGCAAGTGCATGATAGAGGATGAAAACCAGGTTGAGCCCTTCTTCAATGTTGAAGAGGGGCTCAAAATAAGCACAATATCAGTATGTTTCATACTCCAACTCAGATCACAAATAGGCTAAAAATAGCATGCAATGTTACGGTAAAATGGAAGAATTTCAAAGGAAGTGCATGCTAGAGCCACCAAACATAGTTGAGCCCTTCTTCAATGTTGAAGAGGGGCTCAATATAAGCCCACCCACAGTATATAGTATGCTCGAAATCAGATCACTCAAAAGCCAAACAAAGCATGCAATTTATGGCATAAAGGGTGATATTGAAAGAAGTGTATGATAGAGGTACCAAATGAGGTTGAGCCCTTCTACAATATTGTAAAGGGGCTCAAAATAAGCCTAAAACCAGTAGGGGTCGGAGCCCAAAATATTAGGCAAGTGGGGTAAAGAATTGAAGCAAGAAAATGCTCAAAAAAGGGAAATAGAGCTTTACCTTTGAAGATCCAACTTTGATGGCTTCTTGGCTTGAATTTGTTGCTTCCTATCCTCTGAAAAGGCTTCCTTTGCTGCTGGAATGGAAGTGGTGATAGTGAGGCTTGGTGTTGATGAAGGAAGGAGCAAGGCTTGAAGCTTTGTTTTAGGGTTTTGGCTATGAAAATGGAGACAAATGCTTAAGGGTTCTTAAGGTGAAATCTTCTAACCCTAGGGAAGGAGGAGAGCCACCCTTTAAATAGGCAAAAAAAAGGTGTAAAAGGGGAGGGAAATGGAGGCAAGATTTCCCTCCCAAAATATCCTCCGGATGGGGGAGATATTTCAACAAAATATCCGGACAGCTGTAAAGAGCTGGAAAGCAGAAAGCTGGCCGGCCAGGTGAATTTCTGGAAGGTGGCCGGCCGGCCACCCCAACTGGTCGGCCAGCCACTCACCCTGGCCGGCCGGCCATGGCCCCAAAATGAAGTGCAAATTTTCTGGCCGACCACCACTCCTTGGTGTCCTCCCATGTGTGTAGAATAAGGCCCCAAGGTTGGAATCTGGCAACTCTGAAGCAGGAGTCACAACATAGAACTTGAAGGAGAGGCTCAAAAATGAAATTAACAATTGCTGGCCGACCACCACTTTTTGGTGTCCTCCCATGTGTGTAGAACAAGGTTCCAAGGTTGAAAATTGGCAACTCTGAAGCAGGAGTCACAACATTGCATTTGAAGGAGAGGCTCAAAAATGAAAATCAAAATTGCTGGCCGACCATACATTTTTAGGGTCCTCCCATGTCCCCTGATCACAAATATGTAGCTTTGGTTGGAAGAAAATATCCCCAGGGTGTTCAACATTGGCCCGGAAGTGAGCAAAACGGGCGCCGGAGGAGCGAAACTGGTTATCTGGGATAATTGCTGGCCTCCCACCCCCCAGTGATCTTCCTGGTATTGAAACAGAGGTACCTGCCAAAAATGAACAAAAACTAATGCAAAATGAATGCTCGGGACCAAAACCGCGCGGTTCGGGGTCCCGAAAATGGGCTGCAGGCACCGGAAGTGGCGTACGGCCACGGAGTGGGCACCAGAGGCCCCAGTGTTCCTCGGAAGGATAAAACAGAGGTCCTCGCCGAAAACCGGAGAAAACCGATGCAAAATGAATGCTCGGGGCCTAAACCGCGCGGTTCGGGGTCCCGAAAACCGGCTGTAAGCACCGAAAGTGGCGCACGGCCACGAAGTGGGCATCAAAGGCCCCAGTGTTCCTCAGAATGACAAAACAGAGGTCCCCGCCGAAAACCGGAGAAATCGGAGATGGTTGGGCGGTCCCGAACCGAGGCACACGGCCTGACGGCTCCGAAAACCGGGAACCGGGCTCCGAGATGGGCAAAATGGCCTACGGCCACAAAAAGTAGCTCAAGGCCACCAGGAGATAGTCTACGGGACCACTCCCTTCCCTCAGGACAGAAAACAAAGAAAACCGAGTCTGGTTCGCAAACCGAGACAAAACACAGAAGAGGGTTCGGAAGTCCGGAGGCAGGGCGCACGGCCGCAACTCTGAGACTTCTGAACGAGCACATCATGCAACATCACCGAGCGCTCAACCGGTGACGTCTGAGTCTCAAGGTCGGTCAAAAATGGGGTGTCTACAGTTGCCCCTCTTTGACAGAACTCGGAAGTCAGGAAGTGACGGGAGTGAATGTCAAAGCCCAGAGACGACCCATTTTTGACAAGGCCGAAGACTTAGACAATCATACAAGGTAAACAAAGATATGTGCCCACAGGCGCGCCCTCAGGCAAAAGGGGGCAAAATACAAAATGATAGGCACGGAGCCAGGTGATCATGCAAGTGTAGCAAGCTGTAATGAAGCAAGTATTGACAAATAGATGCAACAGTTTTAAGCAAGAATGCAAAGCAACAACTACATTTCATGCAGTTAGGAATGCGGAGAATTATTCAATTCTCGTCGCGTCTCACACGGAGAAGATACGATACCTGCGCGATTCGTCTGGTCGCACCAGCCTCAAATGAACCGTACATACAATATCGTGCATGCAAAATAGAGAAATTCAACAAGAACAATATGCCAACAACATATATTCAATGCGATTCCTATGATTCCAAAAATTTGACACACACAGTGTCGGTGAATGGATGCATCACAATGCGAGAAAAGTGCGCGCGTGACAACGCATGCTCAAGTACAGAAGTATCATACATCAAGAAATCATGCATGACAATGCAAAATATTCATGAGAATGCGAGTTAGGTGCATGACAATGCAAAATGAGCACATATCAGGGTGCCCGTTTGTTGCGCAACAACGAGCTGGGAAACGCGCATTTCAGCGACGGCAACTCGATCGCGGCCTCTGATCCACCTCCCGGAGAGGTCACAACATGCTTAAAAAGGATACACTCTGATTTTGATGAATAATGATGAGACACATGTCAGAAATTGCAGTTAAAGTTCCGGTGGAGCAATTCGGCGCCAGAAAGTGCACTTTTCTTGAACTTTTTCAGGTCCCGGGAACTCCGATTTTCCTCAAAATTTGCAGAGAGGTAGGGGAGGGGGTGGGGACCACCAACGGCCAGCCCATTTCCCTAGGAGAGGCCATCGGCCAGGGGGAAAAAAGTAGATGGCCGGCCAGCCAGGAAAGGTGGCCGGCCGGCCACTGCCCAAAAGCAGGGGCATTTTGGTCATTTTTCATGTTTCTATATATACACACCTCCATTCCATCCGAAATCACACCCAAGGCTGCAAAACTTCCTCCTCTTGTTCTCTAGACCATTTTCTCCTTCAGATCTGCATTTTATACGCGTCCCTCGGCCTTCCACGCAAGTTGTTTTTGCGAAATCTTCCTGCGTTAAGCACTTTAAGCCGACTAAATTTTGATTCCGGAGCTTCTCTTGTCATTTTCACCACTTGAGGTAAGTTTGTCTCAATATTTGGAAAATTTTCCCGGGGGTTGACTTTTGTTGACTTTTCATTTTCCGAGAGTTGACTTTTGTTGACTTTTTCCAATTTTGGCTCATTTTGCTCATTTTTGCTTCTCTTTGCAGATTTCTTGACATGGCGGGTCATTTCCCTCACGGTGGAGGTTTTCCCGGCGCCGGAGATGATTTTGACATTATGACATTACCCCCGAGGGTCCGCCCTTTTATTCCCGATCGATATGCCCCAGTGGTACATAGGCTTCCGCGAGCCACTTTTCGTCATTTCACTGAGTTTAACGATCGGGTACCAGGGGATCTTCTCCTACGAGAGCCAGAGCAGCACCTCTCTCATGATGCAGAGGTATTTTACTTTATTTTCTGCTTTTTCGTGCATTTCATTCCCCTGCCATGCTTAGATACACAGTTTAGCTTACGACATAGTACTTGCATCCTGAGCATGTGACTTAGCCACTTGAATTTCGTGAACACACGGCTCATTGAATGATTGTGAACGCATAGTATACATTAGTTAGAAATTGAACACATGGCTCAAACATTGATTCACCGAACACACAGCCCGAAGTTGAAAATGAGCACGCAGCACATACTGACTAAGAGTAGAACACACAGCCCCAAAACTCGGATTTTCTGAACGCACAGCCCAGATTTGAAGTGAACACACAGCCCACTGATTTAGAGTAGAACACACAGCCCTAACTCAGATTTACTGAACACACAGCTCAGATTTGAAGCGAACACACAGCCTACTGATTAAGAGTAGAACACACAGTCCCAAACTCTGATTTACTGAACACACAGCCCAGATTTGAAGTGAACACACAGCCCACTGATTAAGAGTAGAACACACAGTCCCAAACTCTGCTTTACTGAACACACAGCCCAGATTTGAAGTGAACACACAGCCCACTGATTAAGAGTAGAACACACAGCCCTAAACTCTGATTTACTGAACACACAGCCCAGATTTGAAGTGAACACACAGCCCACTGATTTAGAGTAGAACACACAGCCCTAAACTCTGATTTACTGAACACACAGCCCAGATTTGAAGCGAACACACAGCCCACTGATTTAGAGTAGAACACACAGTCCCAAACTCTGATTTACTGAACACACAGCCCAGATTTGAAGTGAACACACAGCCCACTGATTAAGAGTAGAACACACAGTCCCAAACTCTGCTTTACTGAACACACAGCCCAGATTTGAAGTGAACACACAGCCCACTGATTTAGAGTAGAACACACAGTCCCAAACTCTGATTTACTGAACACACAGCCCAGATTTGAAGTGAACACACAGCCCACTGATTAAGAGTAGAACACACAGTCCCAAACTCTGCTTTACTGAACACACAACCCAGATTTGAGGTGAACACACAGCTCACTAATTTTCTGAAATTTGAACACACAGCCCAAATACCAAATTTGCACACAGCTCATTTTCACTTCATTTGCACACAGCTCATTTTCACTTCATTTGCACACAGCTCATTTTCACTTCATTTGTTGATACATGCATTCATTCTAAATGCAGGCTGGCTCTCGCACAGTACGAGGATATGGCTCCACTGCCGCGAGGGAGTGGTATGCTGAGCTTCCGGAAGCTGTCCGGGAGTTGGTTGACTTCGCGGGATTTGGACCGTTCTGCAGGGGGTTATCTCACTGTCTTATCAGTAGGACATTATTTGCTGCTCTGGCGGAGAGATGGTGGGACACCACCAATTCTTTCCATTTTTCTGCGACCGGGGATATGACCATGACCCCACTGGACTTCGCTGTACTCACCGGTTTAGACGTAGGCGGCGGACCCATTCCCTACGACAAGGATATGGGCCAGTGGGAGGCTGCTTGGATGCATCTATTGGGGGCACTCCCGCCTGTAGACAGAGCTTCCGGGAGGGTTCGGTATACTTGGTTCTCTTCCCATTTTCGGCGGCCACAGATGGAGCCCGATACTCCTGAGGAGGCGGAGCAGTATGCCCGTGGTTTCCTCATGTTCCTCTTCGGGACTACCTTGTTCGCCGATAGAGGGAACATGGTAGGGTTGTATCTACTGAGCGCTCTAGTAGACCTATCACAGGCCGGTCAGTATGATTGGGGCGGCGCTGGCCTGGCTACCCTTTATTGTTACATGAGCGCAGTCTCTCGCGAGCGGGGGGACTTACTCGGCGGCTACTGGAGAGCCTGGGAGGTACATTATGTCCTCTTGATTTACATTTTTGCTCCTCATTACTTGTTCACTGCACACACGGCGCACTTTGCATTCTGTATTCTGCCTTTTAGCACCTTGTATTCACATCCCGCACTACTTTTCTCAGCTATGGGTATATGCATATTTCCCCACATTAGCTCCGGAGATGGAGGTGGCAGGACCTCCTATGACTCCGTTTTCATTGACGTTTGAGGGCGAGCACCTGTCGAGACCCCGAGAGACTCTCTTCTCTCTGCGACAGTACTTCGACACTGTTCGGGCGACAGAGGTATTTCAGAACTCTCAGTTCTTTTTCATTTTCATCTTTGATCTGCTCTATACATTCTGATTTCTGATTGATTTATGCACTGGTTATCCGCAGATCACTTGGCAGCCCTGGGCAGTCTTCGGCGACGATCTCGAGAATCAGTACCCCGGAGGGTCGACTAGTTCCCAGTATAGGTTCCTGCTCGAGGGACCAGTCGGTAGGGCTTGGTTCTTGGGGGAACGCTTTCAGCGTCAGGTGTGGGGATATGAGTCTCAGGACCCTCCTGCTATGCCTCCACCCACTATGCGGACTGCCGACAGGCTATCTACTGAGGAGGTCACTAGGGACATGCAGGGCACTGATGCTTTATTACATCTCATTGTGGGGAACTACGCCACCTATCGCCGCATAAATCTGATGCCCCCCTTGACGGGAGTACGGGCTCCGCCACTGAGGCGTACTGGCGTACCATCTTCGAGTCGTGCTCGTGCTACAGACATCCCCTCTTCTAGTAGGGCTGGTGCATCTAGAGGTAGAGGTAGTTCGATTCCTTCGATTCCTCCGACTCTCGATCATCCTGGATGGCCAGATATGCCGACCGAGTTGACGAGTTGGCGATTCGGGACACCTTACCAGGTTCCGTTAGAGCCTCCTCTGCCTGACCACAGATATATCAGAGACCCTGATTCGCCCCCGGTATGTTTTTCAGCTTTGATTTATCAGTTAGATATTTGGACATTCATTCCTTTACTGATAGTTTTTGCATTTGCATTTACAGCCTCCAGTTGAGTATACAGATGAGCTGCTCGGGATGCTGGCCACATTTGAGGGCATGATCCTACGGAGGGAGGGACAACTGGCCATTATGGGCGTGCAGGTACTGTTCACCTTTCCTGTATTTAGCATACTCCCGATGACATATTGGTTTTGAACATTCTGCTGTATTAATAGGCTGTGTAGAGCACATCTGGCACACACCCCACTCATATACTGTACTTGCACCTGCTTTTTATGCTTGAACTGATGTATTGCACTTTTCATTTTCAGATGCCTCCCGTATATGCTTCGACACGGGGCGGGCCACCAGGGCCTTCTCAGAGAGGTCGAGGTGCTAGACCTGCTCGAGGTACAGAGACTCGAGGAGCTGGGCCATCCAGGCCTTACCGAGGAGCTCGAGGAGCAGGGTCGTCTCGCAGATGCAGGGCACCCATCGTCGAGGATGAGGAGGAGGAGGTTGCAGACCGCGTGTCAGAGACATCTCCTGGGGAGGGAGGCTCCGGTCTTGGTTCCGGGAGCGGAGGCGAGCCTGAGGGGGATCCGGAGGATGACAGCTCTGATCCGGATGGTGATGATGGTGCAGAGATTATCCCGCAGAAGAGGATGAGAGGACCTCCTCATTCCCGTTCCCGAGGATACTGATGTTATTTCCTGCTTTATTTTACTTTTTGGCTAGTAGTTTGTAGCACTTTGCACATTGTTAGGCAGTTCTATTTTCTGTAAAACTTGTACCTTTATTTGTTGTAAAACATGATGGAATGAAACAGCTTTTGAAAAGATGTTTGTATTTGAAATTCTTAGCATCGCATCGCATCATTGCACAAAATGGAATTGAATGAAAATGTGCCTCATGTATTTACCGGGTCAGGTAGTGAACCGACGCAACAAATTAAAACAAATCGACTCACTAAGAAATAACAGATTCTTAGCAAGTTTACAACTCGATAAACAAAATACAACAATGTTAATGACTCAATAGACAAGACTTAACAAAATTGTGTAATCAAAAAGTAACAATTCGAAACACAAAATGCGACAGCTCGACAAAACTTACAACTCGATAAACAAAACAACAACTCGATAAGCAAAACACAACAAAATGTACTTCGGACAGACAATCCAGATGATGGAACGTGCCCGAAACCGAGAGAAATGGAGGCCTTCGACATTCCCGATGCATGAAAATGCTTCAAACTTCCCTCCGGCGGACAAAATAGGACCAACGCTAGGCCAAAACATTTTGCATTTGAAAACTAGAAGGTGGCCGGCCTACTAGGATAGGTGGCCGGCCGGCCACCTCTCCCGCAACCTCCAGAAATCTGACACGTGTCCTTTGAATAGTGTTTTGCCCCTCTATAAAAGCCCCCACCCTTGGAACTCATTCATTTCATCACCTTTCCTCACAAAAATGGAGGCATTTCTCACAGAAAATCTCACATCTTGGATTTCTTCTCTAGATGGCTCGGAGAAGTTGAACTTCCGGGGTTTTGGCTTGAATGCGCTATTCCCGCTGAGCCGCACTCCACTGCACCTTCCTTTCCTCCACGCCGCGGCAAGGTTTTGGAATCCAGTGACGCATGTCTTCAGCTTCGGAGGGCAAGAGGTATGTCCTACTTTTGAAGATTTTCAAACTTTGATGGAGTCCGAACGCTCAGAAGAGATCTTGCCTCAGTCTCGTTTTGGCCATGCCCAAGCTTTAGGGCGGATGTGCGGTCTCAACGCGCATGATGCTCGATCTCTGATTGGCAATGGCATGTTGGATATCCCGAGCCTGATTTACCGATTCTCCGATGCTGGTGACCGCAGCGACCACTATTAGCAAGGTTTCCGACAGCATGCCCTTTGCTTGTGCATGCTATCCCATTTTCTGTTTGTCTCGGGCTCCGGAGGAGCTAACATCCGCTTGATTGAAGTCGCTCAAGGCTTGAGAGAAGGAAAGAGCTGTATCACCATGACTTTGGCCGAGACACTGATGGGTCTAGATGCCTTCTATCGCCAAGAGACAACCAGGTTTGCGGGGAGTCCACTACTGCTACAGGTAATGTTTCCCACCCAAGCTCATATGTATATTGGCTCACATCACTCGGCCCTCGGGCTCGATTTTTCTCACAAAACCCTTATCTTACTTTTCTCTCATCGCACATCTCTCTATTCTTTATTCTCTCATTTTTCATCCCTCCCCAGATATGGTTGATGGATAAATTGCAAGTTGTGGAATCTTGCCCTGCTTACTCAGCCCGTGGCTACTTCTTTCGGCAACGCCTAGTCAATGCTCCTGATGAGAGCTGGTGGTTTGAATGGATGTGCAACTTGTCGGCAGATCGCATTGCGTGGCACTGCCCCTGGCTGAATCTTCCGGCGATGAGCTATAGCATGTTCCAGGATACCGGGATCCGTCTGATCAGCTTGACTCACTGTGTATTCTATTTCCCATTCCGTATTCTGCGCCAGTTCGGCCATGATCAAACTTGCCCACCAGAGGGGATAGAGTATCCGGCTACGTTCCTAGTCCGAGGTGCGCATCTTGCCCGGCATATTACAGCTTGGAGTACCAGAGAGCTCTTGTCCCCCGCCCCTGTTTTCAGTTGCACTTTATCTGACGAGTGCTGGGATTGGCTCAACGAGGAGGCACAGGTTGGGCCTAGGTTAGCATCAGAGGCTTCAACCAGCTCTGGAAGGGGGCGCAGGGACACCTGACTTGACTATGCCCCAGATTTATTGCTTTATTAGTACTTTCAAGTTTTCGTTATGAGTGTAATAAAAAGCAACTTCAATTGTATGCAAGAGCAAAAGAACTCTCTTTCGAAATCAATGAAATTGAAGGTTGTGGTACTGAAAATTCTCCGTTTTGGTCCAAAAATGGTCTTAGTTGTGAAAAGATTAATTTGAACAAAGTCAACTTTTATTAAAACTTTTCAAAACTATTTTCGAAATGGATCAGAACTGGACACGCCTGAGATCTGTCACTGAGATGCACAACCCCAGATCCTAGCAACTGGAAAGTTGCCCCTAGTTTGAAAAGTGCCTCGGCAATTCATAGCAACGGAAAGTTGCCCCTAGTCTGAATGATGCCGCAACACTTCATTGCAACGGAAAGTTGCCCCTAGTCTGAATAGCACTGTACCGGAGATCACAATAAATGCTGATGAATAGAGATGACTGAGATGATCAAAATGGACAAAGTTGATCGGGGAAAAGAGTGTGACTGAACTTCAAGATGAAGCTGCCTACGTATCCCAAAGATGGGAATCAAGTCTTACGTAGTTCAGGCTTAGGTTCACTCGGGTATTTTTACTCTCCTTTTGCGCTCTAACTTTTGCCAAGGCCGCCCTTTGCGGGTTTTCAACCTTGCGAGCTCAGTTTTTATAATTTCAAATTTTCTATGCTCTGAATTTTGCCTAGGTCGCCCTTTCGGGTTTTCGGCCTAGCGAGCCTCTCAGGGGTAATATTTCTTCAACTTGTCCATGTTGATCGGTTGGGAAAACTCTAAGCCATCTAAATCCATCAGAACCACAGCTCCACCTGACCAGATTGACTTGATGATGTAAGGACCAGTCCAATTGGGTCTGAACTTGCCTCTTGGGTCGTGGATGGGAGCTCGGTTGTCCTTGAGTACCAAATCTCCTTCTTTCAAGTTCCTGGACTTAACCTTCTTGTTAAAAGCCCGGGCGATTCTGCGCTGATAACCTTGGATGTGGTACAGTGCTTTCAGCCTTCTTTCATCGAAAAGCATGAGTTCCTCAAATCTGTTTTGCTGCCAATCCGCTTCGGCTATCTGGCACTCGGCCAATACTCGTAAAGACGGAACCTCAATCTCAATAGGTAGAACGGCCTCCATCCCATAAACTAACGAATACGGAGTCGCCCCAGTTGAAGTTCTGATTGAAGTCCGGTAGCCCCACAGAGCAAACGGCAGCTTATCTGGCCAGTCCCGGTAGGTCTCCACCATCTTCTGCAATATACGCTTGATATTCTTGTTGGCGGCCTCAACCGCTCCATTGGTCTGCGGCCGGTATGTAGATGACTTATGAAAAGCCACATTGTATTTCTCCAACAAGTCTATCACTTCCTTCTTGAAGTGGGAACCATTGTCTGAAATTATTTCATTTGGGACCCCGTAGCGACAAATGATGTTGTTTCTGATAAATTTTGCAACGTGTGAAGCTTTCAACACTGCATAAGATTGGGCCTCAACCCACTTTGTGAAATAATCTATCGCTACGAGGATGAACTCATGCCCATTCGACCCCTTCGGCGTAACGGCTCCGATTACATCAATTCCCCAGACAGAAAATGGCCATGGCGAAGTCATGTTGTACAGCTTTGACGGCGGAATGTTCATGCGATTTGCATGAATCTGACATTTGTGACATCGCCGGACGAAACCAATACAATCCTCCTCCATGGTGGACCAGTAGCAACCTTGTCTAAGGATTTTCCGTGCCAACATCACCCCATTCATGTGTGCACCACATTCACCTCCATGGATGGCTTCCATTAGACGCTTTGACTCTTCAGCATCAACGCACAGTTTATGCATTCCCAGATGGCCTCGTTTATACAATTTACCCCCGCAGATGATGAACTGGATTGCCATTCTTCTGATTGCCCTCTTGTCTTTGGCATTTACCCCTGGCGGGTATGTTTCTGTCTCCAAGAAGTTCCAGATGTCGTAATACCAGGGGTGTTCGTCCTGAACTTCATCTATAGCTGCAATCGACTCATAGGCAGGTGCAAATTTCTGATCAATGATGACTGGACGCATCCGGACTCCACACGGGATGTCTATCATAGATGATAGAGTTGCTAGCGAATCTGCGAACTTGTTGTTCTCTCTTAGTAGATGAGTAAAATTTAGCTTCTCAAACCGAGGAATCAGCAAATCCAAGGTTTGGTGGTACATCAATATATTTTCTTCTTTTACTTTCCAGTCTCCTTTAGCTTGAGACACAACAAGATTCGAGTCCCCAATGACGTCCAGCCGTCTTGCCCCTAGTTCCAAGGCTGCTTCCAAACCAGCAATGCACGCTTCGTATTCTGCTTCATTGTTTGAGACTTTGAACCGGAGTTTGAAGGCTAGAGGGATACGGGAATTGTCGGGTGCTATCAGCAACACTCCTATCCCATACCCATGTTGATTTGACGCTCTGTCAAAGTACATCGTCCAAGTTTCTTCGTCGATATGCAGAATTGCTTCATCTGGGAATAGATACTCAACTGCTTCATCCCCCTCAACCGGATGGTCGGCAAGGAACTCTGCCACTGCTCTTCCTTTCACTGACTTGCGCGTCACATATGTGAGATCAAATTCGGAGAGCAACAGCAACCAACGAGCTAGCCTACCCGTAAGTGCTGGTTTCTCGAAAAGATATTTGATGGGATCGAGTCGTTAAACCAACATTACAGAGTGAGCTAACAGGTAGTGCCGCAGCTTCCTGGTAGCCCATACCAGAGCTAAGCAAGCCTTTTCGAGCGGTGTATATCGGGTCTCATACTCCAGCATTTTCTTGCTCAAATAATAGATGGCTTTCTCCACCTTATCTTCTGATTCTTGTGCAAGCATACAGCCCATTGTGGTTTCAGTTACTGATAGATACAAAATCAACGGTTTCCCTGGTTCTGCTGGTGATAAAACGGGTGGGTTCTGTAGATATTCTTTAATTTGCTCAAACGCTGCTTGGCATCGGCCGTCCCATTGGAACTTCTTTCCTTTCTTCAGGAGACCAAAAAGTGGTTCACAAGTCAAGGTTAATTTTGAGATAAACCGTCTTATGAATTGCACTTTACCCAGAAAGCCGCGCACCTCCTTTTCAGTCCTTGGTGGGGGCATTTCTAGGATGGCCTTGATTTTGGAAGGGTCGACTTCGATGCCCCTTTGTGTAATCAGAAACCCCAGCATTTTTCCCGCTGTAACACCAAACGTACATTTCTGAGGGTTTAGCCGCAACCGGAATTCCCTGATCCTTTGGAAAAACTTATGCAAGGCGGTGTAGTGGCCCTCTCTTTCCTTGGACTTGACAATCATGTCGTCCACATACACCTCAACCTCTTTGTGGATCATATCGTGTAGTATTGTGGTCGCGGCCCGTTGATAAGTAGCCCCAGCATTCTTCAACCCAAACGGCATTACCCGGTAGCAGTATGTTCCCCATGAGGTGGTGAATGCAGTCTTTTCTCTATCTTCTGGCGCCATCACTATCTGGTTATAACCTGAAAGGCCATCCATAAATGAGAGCAGTGCATGCCCTGCTGTGAAATCCACTAACTCATCAATGTGTGGTAAGGGAAAGTCGTCCTTCGGACTGGCTCTGTTTAAATCCCTGAAGTCTACACACACCCGGATCCTGCCATCTTTCTTCGGCACCGGAACTATGTTGGCCAACCAAGTCGGATATTCAGATACTAGCAGGAAGCCTGCGTCGATTTGCTTGGTGACCTCTTCCTTAATCTTAAGAGCCCAATCCGGGCGGATCCTTCTGAGCTTCTGCTTGACAGGTCGGGCCTCGGGGTCAAGGGGGATCCGATGCTGTACAATCTCAGGATCGATTCCAGGCATGTCTTCGTAGGACCACGCGAAAACATCTTTGAAATCTTTTAATAAAGCGACTAAGCGCTCGCGTTCCTCCGAAGACAACGTGGACCCGATCTGGACCAGCCGCGGGTCCTCCTCAGTACCAATGTTCACATAAATGATTTCATCCATTAATGGCTTAACAAATCTCTCTTGCTCTTCCTCAATTAGACGTTGTAAAACCGGAGGAACTTCGTCCTCGTCGTTTTGATCAAAATTTTGAAAGTCTGAATTAATGCAATAAATTAGGGGCACAGAAAAGTACTCGGAAACCACATTCACTTCATTCTCATTAGGCACAGCCAGATCATCCAATTCCTCGGTTACAACAGACTCAAAGGAAAAGGAAAAAGACGACCTAGACAGGACTGTGGCATCCGGGTTGACACCCCCAGGAGTACCAGACTCAGACTCAGTCGAGCTGGAATCTGATTCCGACTCACAGGACTCGGTGGAATCAGATTCCGGCTCACTACCTGACCCGGTGCTGCTGGATAAGAATCCTTCCTCGTACTGCCAAGTGAGGGAGGGTGCGATTGATGCATCCAAGATAGCTGCTGGTCGGCTCGCAGCCGTTTCATCCCCAATCATGGAAACCACGACGTTATTCCCCAAGCAATCTTGGTCGATCGGAGGATCAGAGAGGAGACTTGCCAGTGCTACCCCCATTTCCAATTCCGTGCCCTCAAGGTCCGCTGCCTTATTCTGCTCAACCTCAGTTGTTGGGTCTGTCTGCTCTGTGGCAACATCATCCCCGGATAGTTGCAGGTCGAAAAAGATTTCGAAACCTGGTACGCGCTTCCTCTCCGCGTTTAACCATGGCTCTGGGAAGCCGCAAAATGGAAAATCTTCCCCCTCCCGGACAAAGCGTCCGTTCAGGGTAACCCAGATGGGCCTATGCATTAGATCAAAAGGCTTCCCAGCCTGCTTCGCTCTGGCCCTGCCGGCCATTTCCTTTCCTTTCCTCACCCAGTCCTCTTTGGTGGGCAGATAACCCAATCCAAAGGTATGCGGGTTGTGTGGCACTTCGGCCAATGCTGCGACTCCTTTCCTGCCGCTTCTTCCCAATCCCATCCCGGGGATATGTTGTAGCTTGTTCATGAGGTAGACGGCTTGAGCGCTGACATACACACCCTCATTCACAGCCATAATGTTTCGTACTACCCGGGCCTCAGCCAAAGTAAATCCCGATATGAACATGTCCTCCATGCCGTGTTCAATCTCCAGGACTGGCGTAGATACCTCCGGAGGAGGATGGATTGATGAATTCCCAAAAACAATGGCTACTCCCTTTCCATAGGGGTACTTCACCATTTGATGTAGAGTAGATGAGACTGCCTTTACCTGATGCAACCAGGGTCGCCCCAAAAGCATGTTAAAGGATGCAGGGACCTCCAAGACATGAAAATCTACCTCGTGTTGCCCAGGCCCAATCTTGGTGTGGATTTTTACTGTCCCCAGGACATCCCTACTTGTATTGTCGTAGGCTTTGATTACTTGAGTGGTCGGTGTGAAGTCCGCAGGCTTTAACCCAATTGCATACGCCGTTCTGGCTGGACAGACATTGATAGCGGACCCGGTATCAACAAGTACCACCGGAATCCATTTGTCCCTGCATTCTACAGAGATGTAGAGGGGTCTGTTATGATCCACGCCCTCAGGCGGCAGTTCCTTGTCTGAAAAGGTCAACGCCGGGGAACCTCCTCCCGGAAAGACCAGCCCAACTAACTGTTCTGGCGTAGTTTCGATGGAGAGTTTGGCTTTGTCCATGGCAGATAGGACAGCCTGCCTGTGCACCCTTGAAGCCATAAGCAGTCCCCAAATGGAGATGTCTGCTTGTATTTTCTTTAGCTGCTTCAGTACAGCCTCTTCTTCAACTTGCTTCTCTCTCTGTTTCTCTGCCTCTTTATCTTTCCCTGATGCCTCGGGTTGATCAAGGTGTGGGGGCTTGAAATAACACCCACTTCTAGTCATATGATCTACCTCCTCGAGGTACCAGGTGCTGTCTGGTTGGCCACCCGCCCAATCTTCGTCTGTGTGGGCGAGATACAAGTCGTCATCTTCCCACCACATTCCATTAGCATCTAACAGGCACCTGTCTGGTTCGGGCATGTTTGCACTCTCAGCATTTTCATTCCACATGCTCACAGCATGTTCAGTTTTTGCGCTCACAGCACTTTCAACTTCCTCATGATTATTGGCTTTTCGGATCCTCTCAGAATCCCATTTCTTTTCTTGTTCCTCCAGTGTTAGTTGTTCGGTTTTTAAAGTGTCTTGCTCCTGAGCGGAATTCTTCGTACCGGCGCTCTCCGGCAATTCAATCTGACCCTCGGCCCTTCCGGCCACAGATGGTACAATATCTGGCTGATCATCCAACCACCCGACGACTTCTGCTGACTCCTCGTATTCAAACCAGTTGATTGATGCATCCCCTGATTCCTGATCGTTGAAAAGCTGGAGGTTGGCGAATTCCTCTTCCACCATTGTCAGATCATCCCCCGCTGATTCAAGTTTGTCCCCCCGGATCATACATAATTCAGTCTTCTCTGGCAACCCCATACTCAGCTTAGGCTGGCTCATTGACAAGATATATCCACTCGGATCATAAGCTCTGTCAGCTAAATTCTCAGACTGCTCCACCCCAGACTCGACAGTTTTGCTCTCCTCGGAAGCCTGCCCCGTTCCATTTTCGGTGGTCACCACCTTTGGCTCAGGTCGGGTTGTGGAGGTGTCCATCATGCACAAGTCAGTGCTATCAGGAAGGATCACCTCCGGCTTGGGTAAGTGGGAGGGAGTGATATAGATACTAGGGTCGTAAGACACGTCCCCAGTTTGGATGAGATTGATTCTTTTGGGTGGATCTTGGTTATGTGCGGGGAGTGGGTTGGTTGTAACATTGGGTCTCTCGGGAGGTAGAATGATGTTTTTGTCAATGAGGTCTTGAATCTCATGACGCAGCCTGTAACATTGGTCGGTATCATGACCATGCTGCTGGTGGTATTTGCAATATTTGGCTGGGTTGTGGGAAGGGGGGAGTGGATTTGGAGGGGGCCTCGGTTCCAAGGGTTTCAGATGCCCCTTTCTGACTAGAACCCCGAGGACTTTAGACAAAGGCATATATAGTGGAGAGAAGGTTCGTTGACCCCTGGATTGGTATCTTGAAGCTTGGTTACTGCTCCCAGATGCATCAGAAAAAGGTGTGGCCGCTGCGGGCCTTGGTTGGGGAGGGGGAGTGGTGGTGACCATACCGACCTCTGAAGTCCTTGTATTGGCAGAGCCGCTCGGGCCCGCATTGTTGTTACGGTTGAAGGTCCTTCGGGACTGCTCCCGATCTTGGTCAATTAGCCCTTGCTTCATTGCGTCCTCGATTTGTACCCCCATATCATGTAAGTCTGCGAAGGTGGGGAAGGGAACGACAATCATTTTCTGCATTAACTTCGGTTGGAGATTGCGCACAATCATCCGGATTTGGTCTTTATCTGTTGGCCTCAAGGTCATCATCGATGCCTTGGCTCTCCACCGGGTTACAAAATCAGAGAATGTCTCTTTCTGTTCCTGCCTCGTTGTCTCGAGATCACGAGTTGTGACCTCGATTTGCGTGTTGTACGAATATTGTGCAAGGAAGGCCTCAGCCATCTCATCCCAGTTTGTTTTCACATCGTCTTCCAGTTTTGCATACCAAGTGGATGCCACACCCGATAAGGTTCGACCGAACAGGGAGAGCTTTTGCGGTCGGGTTAGGCCCATTGGTCTCAGGATGTCTGAAAATAGCCGGAGGTGGACCATGGGGTCCCCGGATCCATCAAAGCGATCGATCTGGGGCATCTTAAATCTGTCCGGCAATGTCACGGCCACATCAGTGTAGCCATCTTCAATATCTGGGATGGCCTTCACCCCCTGGGATTTCTTGAAGAGTTTTTCCAACTTGCTCAATTTCAGAGCTGTCTGGTCTACCTCGAGCTCGAATGGAGAGTCCGGGTGATTGGGTGTTAAATTCTTGGACAGTTGTGGTAGAAGCGGGGGCGGAGCCAGCCCCGTTGGAAGACTCATGTCCTCTTGAGTGTTCTGAAGGTTTGGCAGAGTGTTCTGTAGATTTGGGAGGGTATTTTGGGTATTTTGGGCGTTCTGGGGGTTTGGAGGGGCATTCTGGCCAGCAGGTATCTGTTCAGGTAATGGGGCCCCTGGCGGAGGAGGGACCTGTTGTGAAGCAGACGCTGCGTTCTGCTGTTGTAATCTGGTGATCAGCTCAGACTGCTGGGCCATGACCGCAGCCTGTTGTTTAGAAAACTCCGCCTAGCGGATAGCATCATCTTGCATCTGTTTCATGCTCTCATGCATCTGGCGCATCATCGCCTCCATCCCTGATGTATTCTGTGGCTCCACCTGAATAACTGGTAAATGTATCTCTATAGCAGACACGGAAATCTCAACCTGACTGTTTGCTACTAAAACAGACTGCTGTCCCGGTAATCTCTGTTCTGACGGACTGCGCCTCCTCGGCCTTCTTCTGGTGACTGGGGGTAAAGAATGGAACACTGGATGTCCGTCAACTAGATCCTCGGATCGGTTAAGTCGGCGACCTCGTGTCCAGATTGCTTGGGGAGTATCGACTGATTCAGAAGCAATCGTGCTACAAACTGCCCTAGCAAAAAGATAATAAAGCAAAAAGGAAATAAATGACCAGAAAAACGGGCAGCATAACAGCTTAATTTAAATACACACAACGCACAGTCGGGCATACAACACACAGTTGATAAGCTGGAAATACACTGTCCTCAATCACTGATCACCGTTCCTGTATCACTGTTCCCCTAAACTGAATCTGATATCCGCAGACAACTGATTCTCAGACACTGAATGATGCCCGCAGGCCTGATGCCCAAACTCAACTGATACATGCATTCCCTGTAGAGACGCACTCTAACAAGCACATAGCAGATAAGTGAGAGCCAAAACACCCCTATGTTGGGGTAGGGTTTCCCTGTCCTATTTTGTCAGGAGCTAGGGTTTCACTACGCACACAGCGGTTTCAAACAACCTATAAACGGGTAAGCAACCTGTCCTAGTTTGGAATGGTCACTATGGATCCGAATATGCACTAGGTCGAATGGTCAAAAAGGGTGCCCCGGTAAAACCGGGGTTTGTGTTCCCATACTGGCAGAGCCCGTAACCGGTCAGCCTTATGGACATGCCTTGACAAGACAAGCCTCCGGCAAACCGCTCAGGAATAGCAGATGGCAAACACGGTGTCCTAGGCGCACCAATGCAAATGCAATGCAAAGAAACACACAAGTGTAGTCAAAAACAGATATCATGAGTTCGAGTCAAGTTCTCTAAATCCCCAGCAGAGTCGCCAGAAACTGTAACAAGCCCGCGAGGGACCTCGCTACAGTTCGGACTCGATTTTGTTGCGGTTCCAAATCTCGAACCAAAGAGTCCAAATCCGGCAAATCGTTTTTGAGAAAAATAGATTTTTTTGAAAGAAGTGCCAAACATGGACTGCTTTGCCAGATAACAGAGTCGCCACCTAAATATTTTAAAATGGGAAATTTAGGAAACCCTGACTCGGTGCCAAAAGGCCACGTGTCCGTCATCACCAAAGTTGGCTCGGGAACTTGGGTACGATTGGGGAAGGTCACATCGTGAGCACCCCCGCTCGCCCGGTCAAAGACCGGCCTCTACTAACCATGATATCTGTTTTTGAAAACATTGTGAGTTCTCATTCCGGTTATTAGCCTAGGTTACTATGTGATGCTCGCAGCAAACAAGTATAGATTGGGCCGTCTGAATTGGAACAAAACATTTCATGTTTGTTTGCTTGAAAATGGTTTGATGGTGCTACCCGCAGGTAGGCTAAAATGCGGATTTGCCACCCTCAGGTGGGCTTAGAAAAACAGTGATTTTGCCACTATCTAGTGGGCTTAACAAACAGTCAGTGCATTGTCCCAATTCAAATAACTCAACCTCCACCCACAGGCATTCAAGGCAGTTATATCACATAAGCACATAGCCTCATGGTAAGCATGCTATCATGGCAGTCACTCACACGCATGCAAGGATGCTAAAGCATAAAAACTCACCGAGTACTCCAAGCCAAAACAGAAAACTGATTAGAAATCATGCATGATCCTAAAATATACAGAATTGCCTAATGCGACAAATGCAAAATGCAACTATAGCAGGCTCGGCTATTCTAAAGATGGCATGTGAAATGCTACAGCTATCAAGTACTCAATTTGGAATTGAAATACAGATGCAGTTTGTATGATGCGCCGAGCCCGGTGCATGCAAAACAGATGAATGATGCAAACATGCTGTCATACTGTATGCTATTTGAAATATGCCCTATATCTAACCATCGTAAGCAGGTAAATAAAAGGGAGAAAGACGTGGGGTTGGAAGACATACATCACACTCACACACCCTTATTACAATTATGCCCTCGCACAGAGGGTCCGAATAAATATACAGTCCGAAATAAAAGAATAATACAGTCCGAAATATACAGATAAAGTACAAATTCCTAATTAATTAACAATTAACTAAGAAAGCAGTAAACTGGCATGTAAGCCAGGGGCTGCCTTGCTTCTGATGAGTGACGGGCTGTTTTCTCGCGGAAATCCATTGGGATGCCCCAATTAGCCTCTGTTTGCAGTATTTCTCGAAATGCGCGCCGGACTCCGAAAAGTTGCTGATTCTTCATTTTGCTGCAACAGAGAGCAGGAAAAGGGCATAGCAATGTATTTCACAAATATATGCATGCCTCGGTCCTCGTGCCACCAATCACGCATATCGATGCATGATGGCCGAGGAGCCGAATTGCACAGCTCAATATCGGATGAATGCAGATGAATGCTACAAAACCTAACTCCATCATGGGTAATCCGGAGTGTCGGTGACTCGGGAATTGAGACCCGTTCTGTCACTCGGAGTACGAAACGTACCTCGTTTCCCGTGCCCGGGCTAACACCTATCCCGAACACGATGCAATATGCATGGTATGCAACTAAGATACAGCCTAGTATGCACAATGCTGTGAAAATGAGATGAAAATGAGACGCCTCGAAAAGCGTGCACGCGGGCACGCAAACCGAGGCGATGGCATGAAATGCAAACCGGATAAAAAAAATGAAGTGCCTCGAAATACGTGCACACGGGCACGTAAACCGAGGCGATGATGAAATGCAAACCGAATAAAACCGAAGTGCCTCGAAATGCGTGCACACGGGCACGCAAACCGAGGCGATGATGCGAAGTGCAAATCGGATAAAACCGAAGTGCCTCGAGATGCGTGCACACGGGCACGCAAACCGAGGCGATGATGAACAAGCATGAAAATGCAGATCGGGCTTATGCCGACATGAGAGAGCCTCAGCCACACTCACATAGGCTGCCGTCGGATAAAATGAGCTGCCTCAAAATGCGTGCACTCGGGCACGCAAACCGAGGCGGTGGCATACGCAATGCAAATGACATGGAAAATGCAAGTTGGGCTTACACTAACATGAGAGAGTCTCAGCCGCACTCACATAAGATGCCGGGAGACAAAAAGAGGAGTGCCTCGAAATGCGTGCACACGGGCAC
The DNA here is from genome assembly GCA_036172215.1 of Camellia granthamiana. Lineage (NCBI taxonomy): Eukaryota > Viridiplantae > Streptophyta > Magnoliopsida > Ericales > Theaceae > Camellia > Camellia granthamiana. The sequence goes on along the minus strand of CM069915.1, from coordinate 28,832,311 downwards.
GCAAACCGAAGCGATGATAAACAAGCATGAAAATGGTACAGAAAGGCAATGATGGGCTTACACCCACATGAGAGAGCCTCAGCCTACTCACATAGGAAGCCAATGAATGAAAACGGAGTGCCTCGAAGTGTGTGCCCACGGGCACGCAAACCGAGGCAATGCACTAAGGCATGAAATGACATGGAAAATGATATGCAAGCATGAAAACCAAATTTCAGCAGCTAAATAAAGGGGAAAACAGCCCCGAAATGATACGAAATGACAATCAATGCATGAAATCATCCCGAAATGCGATTTTAAGTACCCGAAATGGCCTACGGCTATGCTAAACATGCAAAATTGGCACATGGCAGCAAAAACAGTAGCAAGGCAGCCCCAAAAATAGCATCTTTTCAGTACAAAACATGGCCAAATTGTGAGCATAGATATGGCAACAATGGCATGCAAAAATGGGGGAAAAGAGGGGATTTACAAAGCAAGTAACATATACAATGCTCAAACAAAAAAAAACAGTTCTACAACATTGAAGAGGAACCCAAAATATGCATATTTACAGTGAATGACAACTCCAAAATCAGTATGTAGATAGGCTCAAAATTGCATGCAATATATGGACCAACAAGGGCTATAAAGAGAGGTACCATAAGCAAACATCAAATGGCCTAAGACCCTTAATAAAACACAAATAATAGACCAAAACAAGACACTTTACAAGCCTGATGAAGACCTAAAACAGAAGGTAGAATGGCCTAAAAAAACATGCAAATTTACGGAAAATATGAAGGATTACAAAACAAGTACCAAAATCATTCACCAAATGGCTTAAGGCCCTTAACAAAGCATGATGAGAAGGCCAAAATAAGGCACTTTATAGGCCTGATGAAGGCCAAAAACAGAAGCATGATAAGCTTAAAGAAGCATGCAAAATGGGAGTAGAACAAGAATTCAAAGCAAGTGCATGATAGAGGATGAAAACCAGGTTGAGCCCTTCTTCAATGTTGAAGAGGGGCTCAAAATAAGCACAATATCAGTATGTTTCATGCTCCAACTCAGATCACAAATAGGCTAAAAATAGCACGCAATGTTACGGTAAAATGGAAGAATTTCAAAGGAAGTGCATGCTAGAGCCACCAAACATGGTTGAGCCCTTCTTCAATGTTGAAGAGGGGCTCAACATAAGCCCACCCACAGTATATAGTATGCTCGAAATCAGATCACTCAAAAGCCAAACAAAGCATGCAATTTATGGCATAAAGGGTGATATTGAAAGAAGTGTATGATAGAGGTACCAAATGAGGTTGAGCCCTTCTACAATATTGTAGAGGGGCTCAAAATAAGCCTAAAACCAGTAGGGGTCGGAGCCCAAAACAGTTGGCAAGTGGGGTAAAGAATTGAAGCAAGAAAATGCTCAAAAAAGGGGAAATAGAGCTTTACCTTTGAAGATCCAACTTTGATGGCTTCTTGGCTTGAATTTGTTGCTTCCTATCCTCTGAAAAGGCTTCCTTTGCTGCTGGAATGGAAGTGGTGATAGTGAGGCTTGGTGTTGATGAAGGAAGGAGCAAGGCTTGAAGCTTTGTTTTAGGGTTTTGGCTATGAAAATGGAGACAAATGCTTAAGGGTTCTTAAGGTGAAATCTTCTAACCCTAGGGAAGGAGGAGGGCCACCCTTTAAATAGGCAAAAAAAAGGTGTAAAAGGGGAGGGAAATGGAGGCAAGATTTCCCTCCCAAAATATCCCCCGGATGGGGGAGATATTTCAACAAAATATCCGGACAGCTATAAAGAGCTGGAAAGCAGAAAGCTGGCCGGCCAGGTGAATTTCTGGAAGGTGGCCGGCCGGCCACCCCAACTGGTCGGCCAGCCACTCACCCTGGCCGGCCGGCCATGGCCCCAAAATGAAGTGCAAATTTTCTGGCCGACCACCACTCCTTGGTGTCCTCCCATGTGTGTAGAATAAGGCCCCAAGGTTGGAATCTGGCAACTCTGAAGCAGGAGTCACAACATAGAACTTGAAGGAGAGGCTCAAAAATGAAATTAACAATTGCTGGCCGACCACCACTTTTTGGTGTCCTCCCATGTGTGTAGAACAAGGTTCCAAGGTTGAAAATTGGCAACTCTGAAGCAGGAGTCACAACATTGCATTTGAAGGAGAGGCTCAAAAATGAAAATCAAAATTGCTGGCCGACCATACATTTTTAGGGTCCTCCCATGTCCCCTGATTACAAATATGTAGCTTTGGTTGGAAGAAAATATCCCCAGGGTGTTCAACATTGGCCCGGAAGTGAGCAAAACGGGCGCCGGAGGAGCGAAACTGGTTATCTGGGATAATTGCTGGCCTCTCACCCCCCAGTGATCTTCCTGGTATTGAAACAGAGGTACCTGCCAAAAATGAACAAAAACTAATGCAAAATGAATGCTCGGGACCAAAACCGCGCGGTTCGGGGTCCCGAAAATGGGCTGCAGGCACCGGAAGTGGCGTACGGCCACGGAGTGGGCACCAGAGGCCCCAGTGTTCCTCGGAATGATAAAACAGAGGTCCTCGCCGAAAACCGGAGAAAACCGATGCAAAATGAATGCTCGGGGCCTAAACCGCGCGGTTCGGGGTCCCGAAAACCGGCTGTAAGCACCGAAAGTGGCGCACGGCCACGAAGTGGGCATCAAAGGCCCCAGTGTTCCTCAGAATGACAAAACAGAGGTCCCCGCCGAAAACCGGAGAAATCGGAGATGGTTGGGCGGTCCCGAACCGAGGCACACGGCCTGACGGCTCCGAAAACCGGGAACCGGGCTCCGAGATGGGCAAAATGGCCTACGGCCACAAAAAGTAGCTCAAGGCCACCAGGAGATAGTCTGCGGGACCACTCCCTTCCCTCAGGACAGAAAACAAAGAAAATCGAGTCTGGTTCGCAAACCGAGACAAAACACAGAAGAGGGTTCGGAAGTCCGGAGGCAGGGTGCACGGCCGCAACTCTGAGACTTCTGAACGAGCACATCATGCAACATCACCGAGCGCTCAACCGGTGACGTCTGAGTCTCAAGGTCGGTCAAAAATGGGGTGTCTACAGTAGACTAAGTCAAAAGCTTAAGCTCCCAAAAGAAAAATTAAGATAACTCTTACTCGAGAAACTCTCCACATGTACACCCCAATTGGCGACTTACTTGGCATGTATCAACCTCATAAACAAGCTACAATAACCAAATTTTATCTTCATCTCAATATTTGAAGCTATGTTATCATAAACACCTTCTAAGCCCAACCAAAATACTCACATATACCCTCAACCATTACAAACTTCTAATTCATAGTCAAAAGTAGCCACTAGAATTAATATCAATGATTCCCAAACTATCAAGCACAGATTTCTATGAGGACACACCGATCCGACTTCACCAATCAGTCCAACACACTTTAGTCACACGCTCCATTGAACCATAATAGCCTCCCAAGTTAACTCCAAGAACTTCTTTTAAGAACATTTATTATGCCATCAAGACCTCTAATAAAATAACTACACCATAATTTCTAGAGAGCAACCAATTCTAGCACTCAATAGCTTAACCGTTAATAACAAATCACCAACCCTCAAGTCACTATCTCCACTACTATAGGTTTAACACCATTACTACAACCTCTATCACTTACTATCCACAATCTAATTTACCTTGAAACTCTACATTTAACTCACTTTCTAAAACAAATTCTCCACTAGGTTCCAAACTAGCCAAATTCTAACCCATCTCAATTCCCATTGTGCCAAAGATTTTAAGTTCCAAAAGTGTTTTTTTTTTTTTTTTTTTTTTTTTTTTTTTTTTTTTTTTTTTCCATTTGGGGTCACTCACATCCTTAGATCCCATAAGAAGTTAGAGATAAAGTCTAACCCACACTTAAATATTTTACACGAGACCTCACACGCCATACGTAAGTTACACATATGCCTATACATGTATCTACTTCCATATATGACAAACAACATAAGCACATGAGCACATATGGATCATTCTACGAAGATATCAACTCGTTCCATGGCGCTCAAGGACCTCCAAGTGGAAAAAGCATTGATCAGATGCCGTTCTAAAAGGATTTCGATGAATGCAATGGTCACTAGTCATATCTTAAAAGCTTAATCGCATACACATATAACCACATATATACACAAGGCATACAAGGCACGTAAACATCCCATGCTAGCCTAGGAATCCCATTGTGACATAAAGTCACTTCCCACGAGCCTAAGGTATTCGAACCTAATGCTCTGATACCAAGTTGTCACGCCCCAAGTTTTATTACTCGAAAATATAACCAAAATCTTCCGAACAAGTCCATCTTATTAACTACAATTATAATTACAACTACACATTACATGAAGTAACAATAATATTATTCCTTTTCGAATAAATACAACAATAATACAAGTCAAGGTTCCCCTTTGAATTACACAAGAATCTCTCATTACAACAAACATCTCTCATTTGCGCTATGACAAATAAGAGAGAATAAACTCTTCGATCCTCAATCCGGCGTTCCAAACTTCGTTCCTGGAAAATGGTTAAAATAATTGGGATGAAAACGAAGCCCAGAGGAATCTTCCCTGATTCTAAACAATAAAGTGCCTAGATACATGTGATCATGAAATGCTAAAGAGTGATATAAACATAAATTCGTTGTGTTCTTTTCATACACAAATTACAATACATGTAGGTAATATCATTCTCATAAAGAAGTTCATGAAAACTTTTCAAAGAAAAGCCCTTTCATTTGTTTCTGTATCAGTCAAATATATTTTTAAAAAAAAAAGTCTTTTCAAGAATCCCTTGTTAACTTTACCTAAAAGTATAAACATATCCACGAGTCATTTTGCTACATATCACAACACATCACAACCCATTATAATCCACATAAAAAGAACCCATGCAATTCCATATATTCAACTTTACCAAATAAAGATTATTCACTTTCCATTATCTCAAACACAAGTACAAATCTCGTTATAATCATTCCATACAATCCAAATTGGACACCGGCTCCATTACCAAGCCTTAACAGCATACCACACGCTTTACCGGTCACAAGCCAGAAGGAATGCAGAACCTCATGCTTTACCGGTCAAAAGCCGAAAGGAATACGGAACCTCGCGCTTTACCGGCCATAAGCTGGAAGGAATGCGAAATCTTTACACATTTCATCAACCCACATGCTTTACCGGGCGCTACTCCGGAAGGAAGGCGGAACCTTTCTTAAGCGCTACGCTTTGCCGACTCAAATACGGCAGGAAACGTACCCCAAGGCAACATTACAATCCATCAATTTCTTAAGTCATTGCTCATTATGAATTGTGGGCAAAGCCAACACATTCATTCATCATTTCCATTACTTATTAGCTCAAGAACACGTACTCATTATTTTCCACCATTCTCTAGTATTCATCGAGTCATTCGTTGTTACAATCCCAACAACACCAATAATAACATTCATTATTATTATCACAAAATTCATCCAATAACACATCCACTAAGAGCATTTGGTGCATTTTTAGAAGCATTCTCAATTCTTATATTCCAATGGTCTTTTAACTTTTCCACAAAATTATCAAATCTTCATACTCAATTTCATAACACAATAATCATCATAAATTATCCCCAATTAATTGATTTAATTACTCATTTTAATTTCTTCAAAATAACCTTTCTATACAATAGTTATTTTCCAACCATTATTCATCATTATCTATTCTCATCTCTACAAAACATAAACTTAATTTCATAAATCAAATGTCAGTTGAAGCTTTCTTCATTTCCAATATAGATTTCATAACTAGGGTTAAACATAAATTAGGGTTTTTTACTATTTGACACAAAACCACATTCTCATAGCCCAAATATTTTATATTTCACTTAAATCATCAATTCAACTTCCATAAATTAAAAACCCTAGCTTCCTTCACATGTCTTTTATAAAAATCTCCTCAAAATGAGGGTTTTATGCAATAGATATTATCACACATCTATCCACAAGATATTATTGAAGAGAAGCAAGGAAAATCCCTACCTTAAGAAGGAGAGAGAGAAACCTGAAGTTTCGACTTCAACGAAAACACGATCTACTTGGATGGATTGAAAGCCCTTGGCGCACTCTACAACCTTCCTCAAGGGACCTAGGTGAGAAGATGCTTCAAGATGAGTAAATCTAGCAATCTAAGTGGGAAAAAGTTGGGTTTAGAGAGAGATAAGAGAGGCTCACGGTTTGAGAGGAAAGGGGAGGAGAAAATCATGAGAGAGAAGAGTGTTGGGTCTATTTATAGTATAAGAAAAGTAGCCCTAAGGTCAATGCAAAGAATAATTCCAAAACCCCCAAAAGTAGGGCCTATTCGAACCCAAAAATGCTGGAAATAACACGCAGGGGTCGACCCTTCGGGCATGAGGGTCAACCCTTTAGGTGGAAAAGACAATCTGGCACAAGCAAGGGGGGGTCGACCCTTAGACAAGAGGGGGTCGACCCTATTTTCCAGCAACCAACACACAAATTCTGCAACATAAGAGGGTCGATCCTTCCCAGACTGGTGTCAACCCTATAGAAAACCAACAGAGGCACTAAAAATTCAAATAGGTATAACTCTCTCGTTCGGACTCCGTTTTAGGTCGTTCTTGTGTCCAAATCAAATCCCCGGAAACAAGATTTCCAATGGTTCTAGCCTCACATCCAAATTCAAAATATGGAAAAAGAAAAGGGCAAAAGAGTGAAGGCTGGTCAAAAACAAAAACTCAAATTTGGGGCTTTTGATCTAATCTTACCTAAACACTTTGTTAAGGCTTCAATCAAGGTTCCAAACATCACCCAAGAATCCTCAATTATAAGATTTAGAGTTCACTTGCCAACCCATCAAGAACAATCTGATATGAATTAGAATCCGAGTCATTACAATAGTAACATTTCTCATCACACATGATTCATATTATTTACACCACATTGTTCGTAATTTAATGATATAAACTGCAATTGTAAAAATGGCTTTAATGTACACATTATAAGAACCTGAAGTTAAGGGTTGGACAAATTTTTAGTGGTCTTAAAATTTTTGGGTGTTTAATCTTCTTGGGATTTAAATTTGAGACCACTTGAGTGATAAATTATTTTATTGTCTCTCCTCCCACTAAGTTAAGCCTTTGAAACTTATCATTCATAACTTTTATAATGAAGAATCATAATACACCATAAATATTTATAATTTTTATCATAAAAAATTGAATTTGTGTGTGTTTACTTTTTAAGGGAAGTCTACCATAGATTTGTCTAATTTAATATGTATATATATAAATGTATGTGTGTGTGTGTGTATGTGTGTGTGTGTGTGTGTGTGTGTGTCAATACCATTTAAGTAGTTAACAAAAAAAGAAGAAGAAAAAAACCATCTAAAAAAAAAGATGTAGCCTGTAGGTATCATTCTACGTGTTTGTGTTTTTTTCGATAAACTGAAACTGATATAAAAACTAAGTAGAGTACTATGCATTTGAGAACAATGCGTTTAACATATTTATAGCTAATTCTTCTAGCTTAAGGGATTATGCCACACACTGCTATCTAGACTTTAGAAATTTAAAAATGCTTCTACCTCTAATTTAACACTCATCGTAGGGTCGAAACAAGTGAAAAATGAACAACATTAAAATATTATTGTGTTTACGTGTATGCATGACCATGGGAGGATTTGGGGATGCTGAGCAAATCACAGCGGTCACATGTGCTACTTTGGTGGAGGTTTTTTTTTGAGTTTTTTTTGATAATTTGAACCGATGATATTATAGGGTTTGTCGAAAATATATTATCCATGTAAAAAATCAAGTAAATCAAAAATCTATAACCCATGATCAAATACTAGTAACTTAGCAATTTCTTGTGGTGCTCCGATGGAGGTCTTTTCAGAGTCCTTTTTGATAATGTGAATAGTTCAAGTTATAGGATTCGTTAATTAGATCATCCATGTAAAAAATCAAATTGATTGGACATCGATAACTTCGTAACAAGAACACATTTATTTTTTAAAAAATAAACGGTTAACTTCATCTTTATTTATAGGGCGAATTACACTATCGATCCCTTAGTTTGGGGCTTGGTCCCTAATTAAACATTGTGATATATTTAATTTTGAATTTTGAATCTTATTTTAAATAAGAATAATTAAAGATATCGTTTCCTTTGCAAATAGAAAATGCTCCATTTCAAGGAACTTGTGTTATTTTAGTTTCTGGCTATTCAATTGTGATATATTTGACTTTGAATTTTGAATCCCGTTCCAAATAAGAATAATTAAAGATATCGTTTATTTTGCAACTGAAAAAATGCTCCATTTCAAGGATAAAGTCGTTAATTTGATAAAATATAAACTAGTTTGTCAAAAATAAATGTCAAAAAGTTATTTTTAAATTAAAAAAATTATTTCTACCTTTCCAAAAGATAAAATTATTGATTTATCATTTCATGTGGTATCAGTTTCTCAAATCAAGAGGGAGTATGATCTCTTACTTTTCTAATAATCTCACATTCCTATGTCTGCAAATGTATCGGGAATAGGTTATCTTAGTTAATTTTTTTTTTAACTATTTTAGTTTAGTTAAAAAAAGTTTTGTTTGAGATGATAATTATTATTTTTATTTATTTATTTATTTATTTATTTTGTAGTTGATTTGATGATTGTGAGAGAAAAAATAAAAATAATTATAGTTAAAATGTGACATTTTGTCTTATTGGTTATTTTAATTTATTATGTATTTATTGATTATTTTAGCCCAAATTTAACTTTCCAAACAGTTAACATTTTTTTTCCATAGGAATCTCTGTGTGTGTATATATATATGAATCTACATATACATATATATATACATATATGAATGGCAAGTGAATCTATGAAATTAAATATATATAAATCTTTGTTTTGTATATATATGAATCTGGTTTCATATATATATATATATGAATTTAGTTCTTGGTTTCAAATCAATTTTGAAAGATAAAAATTGTACAAATAAAATAGGTTCTGTGATTAAACTGATAATGAACATATAGGAAAAATATTGTAACAGACAAAAAAAATAATAGATAAAAATTGAACATGTAGATAAAAAAAAATTGAACAGATAAGGGAAAAATTTAATAGATAGATATAAATTTGAACAGATAAAAATTAGAACAATAATTAATTTAATAGGTTCTAAGGAAGGAAAATTTGAGGTTAGCCACCTTTATAAACAGGAAACTTGCCAATGCGAGAGCCCTATGCCAACTACGTTTAGGCAACGGTTAAAATCTTTAAATACTATTCTTATTCTGGAAGCATAGTGACCCTAAATCAAAACCACTTAAAATTATAAAAAGTTATAAGTTTCTCCTTTCTATGAGTATTTATCATTATTTCTATAGCCAAGATCTGTTACAAGATCGTAATCAAGTATTAGTATTTATCATAAACAGTCAACAACGTTGTAATGTTTTTCAAAATCTACTAAATACCGGTGCTGCTAAAAATATAGAATTTACAAGAAAAATAGTTGATAAAATATCTTAAGAAATCGTATATTATCAACAATAGCTACGGATGGTATCACAAAAATAAAATATATATATATGCAAAATAAAATTAAAAAATATAAAATAAATAAATAAAAATAAATGAAATAATAATAATAATATTAAAATACACATCACTGCCACATTAGCAAGCCACATCATTTGGGCCAAGTTGAACCACCAAAAATTCAGGCTACCTAGCATTACTCTTTCAACTTCACCTTCTATCCATGTGGGACTTGTATGTGTAGGTATCAGCACTTCGTTCAAAAAAAGAAAAAAATGCGAAATTGTTATAAAAGCTAGCTTTTTGACTTTTTTATTTTTTATTTTTTTAGGTCACATCACGTCTCTACATTTTTACATGTTTTTTTAAAAATAAAGTTTAAAAAAAATGTCAAAAAGCTAATTTTTTATGTACTTTCCAAAACAACCCAATATGTATACATACATACATCATCCCTATGGACTCTACAACCCATGCATGCCTATGTATAATATTTACTACACTACGGATGTGCAAAATACAGCTCAATCCACTAAAACCGCACCAATCCGTATCAATCCGCACCGCTCTATCAGCTAATCGTGGATTAAATTTTAAAATTTATGATCCATCTTTTAAACCGCTCCGCTATAGTTAATCCATATATAAAAAAGAGTATGAGAGGGATTTAAGATTTGAAATTTGTTACAAATTAGTACTTGTATATATCAAACATATTATGAAAAATTAGTTTGAGTTATATATATAAAAAAAATATTTTGCAAATTAGTGTTATATATTATGTAAATGTTTGATAATTGGATAGAATATTCTTTAACCCATCAATTCGTCCAAAACCGCCTAGATCGCGATTTGTCAGTCTGCTAATCTGTCAATCCACCATTCAATTTGTAATTTTACTCTCAAACCTGTGCTGAGCTTGATCTAAGGAAGGAAAGGTTGAGGTTAACCACCTCTGTAAACTGAAAACTTGCTAACGTCAGAGCCCAATGCCAACTACGTTCAAACAACGATAAAAGTCTTTAGATATTGTTCCTCTTTTGGATGCATAATGGCCCTAAAATCAAAACAACTTAAAATTATAATAAGTTATAAGTTTTTTCCTTTTTATGAGTGTTTATCATCATATATATATCCAAGATTTGTTACTAGATCGTAATCAAGTACTAGTATTGATCGTAAATTGTTAGTAACGTCGTAATATTTTACAAAATCTACTAAACACTGGTGATGCTAGGGGTGTACGCAGTGCGGGTCGGTGCAATTTAGGGGTAAAATAGAAACCGCTTGATAGGTGGTGGATTGAAAAAATTGACATTAGAAATTGTTGTTTTGTTTATCAAAAATCGGCGGTTCGGTTAAAAAATAATGGCGGTATTGATATCGCGGTTTGGGCAGATTGGCGATTCATAAAAAAAAAATCAAAAGCTTTCATGGATTTTCAGGGGGAACCAAAGGCAATAAATACTTCAAAAAAATAACATCATCCAATATATATCCTATATCAACCCAAATTACAGTTCATTACTCCAATTAATGGCATAGACAACCTTTAACTTTTGTGTCTCCTTTCATTAAATTACCCACCTTATAAATCAGTACAAACCTAAAAAATCCATAACTTCATTAATTTTCTACGCACAAGTCTACCATGACCTTGCCCTAGTTCGAAGTCTGAACTGATAAGGATTCCAATGACTGCTCCCCTTGTGAGCACTCGATTGCCCCAAGTCCCTGTTGGCTGGATGATCCCGTTGGTGCAATTATTGGTTGAGACAATAGCCTTGCCCTTCTCCTTTGGTTCTTACTAGGTCTACCACGATCCCAAGCTGCAAGAGTTGCTGATGTGGCCTCTTCCACTCTATCCCATGACTAGGATTCCAGCCTCCACATGAGTCGCCACTTCCACAAGCGCACGATAATTCCTATACCAAGACCCGGCAATATGTTCCCAAATTTCATCACATATCTTACTCTCAAACTCCGCACAACGGAGCTCCCCGGTTTCCACCAACTTCGGAGCGAACCTTGATAGATTGGTAAACCACGTCTCAATTTATACCAAAGGTGTAGTACCTTGGTGCAACTCTAGAAATTGCTTCCTCAATTCTTTCCCATGTAGAAGGAGGAGTCGTCACTTCCTTCCCTAGACATCCTAATCAAAACAAACATAACAAATTTAGCACACATCTAATGGTGCCCCCAACACAAAATCTCATACACTAGTATTAAAACACACAATGCATTCCATATAAACACTTAGTCACCTAGTCACAACTCAATATGAAGAAGCCCGTTGCTTAAATTATATACAAATAACCAAAGAAAACAATACAAATGAGCCATAAGCTCCAAGATCCTCCCAAGTCGTCACCTTGGCGGAGGCGCACCAGTTCACCTGAAAGTGGTTTCCCGTGTAGGGTGAGTATAAAGCCGAGTAAAAGTAAACTTAATGACATGTATGAAGCTTAACAATGTCATAAGATGAATGCACGTGAAATGATATGATAAAACATGTATTTTCTTTCTTTGAAACAATGTAATGCGAGATTTCCAAAACATCTTTCCAAGTCAACAATATTCTTTCAAAACAATCAAATGGTAAATATAATGAATAAATCTCCAGGGCTAGTGTTCATAATAGTAACTATACAAGTCACTATGTCATTTTTACCGGCACTAACCGGAAGGCTCGGCACCAATCACACGGGTTTTAAGTCTTACACCTTGTACACACTGGCCAACTTAATTTTGCTTTAACACTCCATTACAGCTTCACCATTTTATTTACCCTTTCAATAATACAATATATGCATCTCAAAACAACAATACGTTTTGTGAAACATTGAAATCCCTAATTACAAATCCATGATATGCACAATGTGATGTATGATTTGTAAACATTTCCATTCCCTAATCCATATACAATTTCTACAACAATCAATACAACCCTTCACCGATTGCCAAGAATAATTATCTTTAATTAAAGACAATAACAATAATAATATTCCAAAGTCATAACCAAATCGAAATCCCAATGATTTATACAAACTCTCATGATTTCTAAACAACATTCACACTTCTCACGAGTTTTTTGAATCTCAACTGAAAATATACAATTTTCCCAAAACTGTTCATATCATTTCCAACGAAACCATTATGTCAAACGGGTAAATAATACTCAGTATTTTTCCAATAATTCAAACATTTCTCAACCAAACCTCATTTCAATTAAAATCCTACAGCCATTCCAATTTCTTCTTTTTCCAAAAAAGAACACCCAAAACCTTAGTTTTTGATTAACTTCTGAGAAACCCTTTAAAACCTAATTTTCTTTGAAAACTCATTACACAACAACCACGAGGTTACCAATCCAAAACCATAACCGAAAACAAGTCTTTTTCCCCAAATTTGTACATCAACAAATATATATCCAAAACTACTGTTTTGAAAACCCATAACTAATAAAAATAACAGATAACAAAGCTAAACAACATGCACACCGTTAAGAAAATCCCTACCTTAACTCCGGAAGAGGAGAAAGCCCCAAAGCCCTAAAACTCAACATCTTCAAAAACATGAACCTCTCAGATTAAAACAAAGGTGTAGAGATCAAGGGTGAGGGTGTATTTGAGGTTTAAAGGTGAGTTTTAGAGAGAGATAGAGTAGATCTAGGTTTTTGAAATGTTTAGAGAGGGAGATAAATGAAAAAGTGATCCAAAAAGTGACTTTTACGGATTGATACATACACAGACCGCTCAAATGACCAAAACACCGCTCGAGCGAACATACACAATGAGTGAGATTGCTTGAGCGAACAAAGTTACCGCTCAAGTGCACAATGAAACCCTCCTAGAAGTTTTACAGACAGAATTCAACCGCTTGAGTGCAAGAAAGTTCGCTCGAGCGAACTAGCCAAATTTTGGGCAACAACTCTTTTGAAAAACTAACTTCTGACCTGTTCCAAACGCAACTACGACACTCCAACAACCAAACTCAATAAGGAATAAAATGAATAAACATATGAACAACCATTCAAGAATAGGAATCCCGGATCCAAAACAATAAATGGGTTAGGTCTAAACCAGAATCGTTATAACCTCCCCCTTTAAGGAATTTCATCTCCGAAATTTTAATAACCCCGTAACTATAACGCCCCCAAAATATAACAATAAAACCATCTCACAATATTTATTAAATAACAACATAGTTTTGAATATAATATGCTTCCACTCATATGATTCCAGTTGTACAAAAGGTAACACATGTAGTTACACATTTATAAGTCCTAACCGTGAATCTATAGCATGTGCCACAATTTAATGATATGAAATAAAAGTTAAATAGATAAATAAATGCTCTAACAACTACAACTTTCAAAGACGATACTTGGTTACAACAAAAGTGATTTTTAAACTCAATACAAATAAAGCCTTAGACTTGGACAAGATAATTACAATAAAAACAAAACAAGAAGTTCGTGGCTCCAAATCCTCCCAAGCTACGGCTTTGGCAGAGGCATAACATCAGCACCTAAAAATGGTTTTCTAGATAGGGTGAGCCAAAGCTCAGTAAAAATACTCTGACATAGTGTATGAATCTTAACAGAGTTATAAGGTGAATGCATATGCAATACTTAAGCCAAAACATTTTATATCTCTTTCCAAAAACCATGTAATGCCAAGTTTATATCACAATTCATGAAATCATTTCCTTTACAATAAAAAATAGAGCAGTGGATACAACACTGGGAATCTCTAGGATGTGTCTACAAGTAGGCTACAAGCACTAACAATTGCCATTTTTACCTGTATTAACCGGAAGGCTCAACACCTATTCGCGTGGGTTTCTGGACTTTCACCAAAGATAAACAGGCCAACTTAATACCACAACTGCATTCCCTACCTAGATTCACCATGGTATTCACCATTTTTTCTCAAAACAGTATACATTTTCAATGTGTTAAATATGTAACAATGCTCAATGCAAATGGATGAAAAATTAGTTTCAACTCGCCTAATTCTTATACAATTTCTACAACAATCATAGTTATCCTCCACTGATAACCCAAATAGGTATCTCTAAACAGATAAATAATTTCCAATAAAGATATACTTTCCAAATCTCAAGATGGGAGCGATAACACATATCCAACTCTACCACTATCATTTCCACAATACCTTAACTAAGGGAATTATCTTGCCTCGCAAGACTTGGTCCCGTGTATCCAAGACTCTCACCGGCCTCTCCTCGTACGAGGCATCCTCATCCACCCCTAAGTCGGTCCAACCCAACACGTACGATGGATCTGGCTCATAGTTCTGAAGCATACTAATATAAAACATGTCATGAACCCCTGAGAGTTGTAGCGGTAACGCCAAACGGTAAGCTACCTCCCCGATCCGCTCAAGGATCTCAAAAGGCCCAATAAATTGAGAGGACAACTTCCCACCCTTTCCAAATCTCATCAAACCTCGCCTAGGTGATATCTTCGAAAAGACATGATCTCCCACCTCAAAAGACAAAGGTCTCCTCCTACGGTCGACGTGACTTTTCTGGCGACTTTGAGTTGTAACTAACCGCTTACAGATAAGTGCCACCTTGTCCATCATTTCCTGAACCAACTCCGGCCCCAACAAAGGTGCATTACCCACCTTGGCCCAACACACTGGAGATCTACACAGTCGGCCATACAAGGCCTCAAATGGTGCCATGCCAATACTTGACTGGAAGCTATTGTTATAGGCAAACTCCACTAAGAGTAGATGCCTCTCCCACGATCCCTTGGAGTCAAGGACACAACCTTGAAGCATATCCTCAAGGACTTGAATAGTATGCTCGGACTGCCCATCAGTCTGAGGATGATATGCGGTGCTAAAAGTCAATTTAGTGCCCAAGGCACTCTATAGGCTCTGCCATAACAGAGTTGTAAAACACGAATCTCTATCCAATACAATTGTTACTGGGATTCTGTGTAATCTCAAGATGTCCCTAATGTACAAATCGACAAGAAAATCTATCGAGTCACTTACGCGTATAGGTATAAAGTGCACTGACTTAGTCAATCGGTCAACCACCACCCAAACGGCATCACTACCTTGCTGAGTCCTCGGGAGGCCCATAACAAAATCCATTGTGACATGCTCCTACTTCCACTAGGTTATAGACAAGGGTTGCAACAAACCCGCTAGCCTCTGATCTTTGACCTTCACTCGCTGACAAGTAAGGCACTTCAATACAAACACAGCTATATCCTTCTTCATACCTCTCCACCAAAACTGGCGAGCCTCCCGAATGCACCGCAAGGCATGAATGGTGAAACTCTCGGAGTACTTCCTCTCGGCAAGACTCCGGTACGAAGAAATGGTCATGATATCTCACATTCAGGTCGAGACACACATGTAAGCCCTTCTCTACCTTCCCACTGGAGATTTTCTCCCAGAGGGATTCCACCTCAAGGTCACAATTCTGTGCTTCTATCACTCGATTCACAAGTGTGGGTTTTGCAACCACTGCAAACAACGCTACAAACTCAACAGACTCGTCAAGATACAAGTCAAACTCACCAAGGGCACCTAACATCTCTCATTCCCGGATGGCAATACAAGCTACACTGCTAATAGATTTTCTACTCAAGGCATCGTCCACAACATTGGCCTTCTCCAGATAATAATACAACTCAAAATCATAGTCCTCTATGAACTCCATCCACCTCATCTGCCTCAAATTCAAGTCCTTCTGTGTAAATAGACACTTCAGACTCTTTTGATCCGAAAACACCTCAAATTTCTCCCCATACATATAATGCCTCCAAATTTTCAAGGCAAAGATCACCGCCGCTAACTCTAGGTCATGAGTAGGGTAGTTCCTATCATGAGTCTTCAACTGTCGGGATCTACCGGCTACTACCTTTCCCTCTTGCATTAATACACAACGCAAACCTTCCTGTGAGGCATAACAATACACCGAATAACCCAAACCCCTCTTCGGAATAATCAAAACTAGGGCAGTGGTAAGTCCAACTTTAAGCTCTTGAAATGACTTCTCACAAGTCTCACTCCACACAAATTTGATCCATTTTCTCGTCAATCTAGTCAACGGTGAGGCTAGCCTAGAGAAATCTTTCAACAATCTACGATAGTACCTGGCCAACCCTAAGAAACTACGCATCTCAAAAGCATTATTAGGTTGTGTCCAATCTTGGACTACCTCAATCTTGGATGAATCTACAGTCACCCTTCCCCGGATACCACGTGGCCCAAGAACGTAACTTCCCTCATCTAGAATTCACACTTCCCAAACTTAGCATACAACTTATGGGCTCTAAGCAACTCAAGTACCACTAGCAAGTGTTTCTCGTGCTCCTCTTCGAAGGGTGAGTAAATCAGGATATCATCCACAAAAATGACCACAAAGCTATCTAGGAACTGATGGAAGATCTGGTTCATCAAGTCCATAAACACAGCTGGTGCATTGGTTAGTCCAAAGGGCATCACTAGAAGCTCGTAATGGCCATATCACGTGCGAAATGTCATCTTTGGGATGTCCTCCTCCCTCACTCTGATAACCCGATCTCAGGTCTATCTTAGAAAAGAAACCAAACCCCTTCAACTGATCAAACAAATCATCTATACGAGGCATTGAGTACTTGTTCTTGACAGTTACCTTGTTCAACTTTCAGTAATCTATAAAAAGTCGCGAAGCACCATCTTTCTTTTTGGAAAAAAGAGTTGGTGCTTCCCATGGCGAAGTACTAGGGTGGATGAAACCCTTATCTAACAATTTCGAATCTTCAACTCAGTGAACTTGGTTGGTGCAAATCTAGTTGGTGCTATAGAAATCAATGCCACGCCAGGCACTAAATTAATAGAGAATTTGATCTTTCGGTGGGGTGGTAAACTGGTAAGATCATCTGGAAAAATATCCAGCTACTCGACTCAGTTTGCATCACACTCAGTACCCAGGAAGTTAGCAAGAAGACAACTAAGTTCACTTTGCCCACGCGGATCATATACTGGTGATAAGACTCTATTTACCCGGTCCCCCAAAAAGTAAAAACAATCACCGTTTAGAGTACATACAGTAATCCTCTGCTGTAACAGCTTGATATGAAGATAACTAGTTCATACCCAAAATAATATCAAAGCTAGACATATCAATCGATACAAATGCAAAAGGAAGTCGGCGATCGGCAACCTCTATGTCACAACCCCAACATCCCTGCTTCAAAATAATCTCACCACCAATAGGTGACTCTACACAAAGAAGAGATGTTAACTGAGCCAACTCTAACCCCAAAACTGATGCAAATGCAGATGAAATAAATGAATGAGATGCACCTGTAGGCACCTCATTTTTGACCGTCCTCAAGACTTGGATGTTCTTGTAGGTACATCCGGTGGCAAGTTTGATTGCTCGTCGAGTACTCAAATTTCGTGATGGAACGTCATAGGTTTGAGCTTTCCAAACCCTGTGTCCTTTCTGCTCCATTTTTAGACCATGTGTTGGTCCTTTCAGCATGCTTCTTGTGAGGCACTGCCGACCACCTTTTGGCACTGCCGGCCTTGAGTTTAGGCATGCTGACCATTGATGAAGCCTACCGGCCATCAATGAGGCACTACCGGCCACCACTGATGGCTGGCAGGACACCTTGTTTCAGCAGATTTTATGTTAGATCTTTTGAGCCAGCTGTTTTTCACTGAGCCATCCTCCATACACGTATATGGAGGGATGAAGGCCATTTCAAGCTTGTCAAGCAAGCTTTGCATGGCATTGTTCTATATAAGGGGAGGCTCATCCCCCTTTCCAGAGGTTTAACAATTTTAGGGCTAAACATATCCCTCTCTCTCTATATTTCTCCCTTTCTCTCTATATTTGTATTAGTTTGTGCCTTAAAGTGTATTTTCTCTTCACTTTTTCACTACAACACCTAGTTAAACACCTTTACTCTTGAGCTGAGGTTCTTGGAGGTTGTATTTGAGTGGTTTTAGCTTGGTTTTGTCTCAGAAACTTGCTGTTATTGCTGTGCTTCAAGGGCGAGTCTCATATCCTCTTTAAAGCTTTATTTTCATTGCTTATTTGGCCATCCTTGCAGATTGTTTTAGGCCTTGCTTTCAACTACAAAAAACTTTGTTTTCAAGTGTTTTAGATGGTTGTTTGAGGCCTCTTTGGTATTGAGGGTGTTCTACCTTCTTGTGTGCCTTATTTGCTTAGGCTTGGAGCCATCCTTTAAGGCCTTTGAGTTCATCTTTGTTTGACCTTTTAGCCACTGAAATCTAGTGGATTTTTAGTTGTAGAAATGTGGTTTTGAGGTCCACAATGAGAGGGGGTGGTCCCCTCTCCTCTTGTCTTGGTTGCATGCCTTGTTGGCCTAATGATTGAGCATGTTTTTCTAGCATGTGTTGTCTTGTTCTCAGCTTATTTTTGGCCTTATTTTAGCATGGCATAACACTGTTTTGGCCTGGTTGGGTCACCTCATGCATGCTTTTTACACTTGTAGTGTAAACTTGCTCACTAGCCCAGTATACTTGATGTTTTGCCCATTATTCTAGCATGTTTTGGCTCCACGCCAGCAAATTTTTACTCATGTTTTAACATGTTTTAGCTCTATTTTGAGGCTTCTTGGTCGTATGATGCTTGTTATGCATGCTTGTAGTGCAATAGCCTTGAATAACTTTGAGTTTTGAGGTATCTTGCATGCTTGGCTTGAGGTACTTGCATGTTTTGGCATCATTTGACATGTTATTTTAGAGTATATAGTGTTGTCACACTTCCATGTTTTTCACTCTTTAAGAGCTCTTGAGAGTTGTACCTTTATGCCTTGTTTGTGAGCCATTGCATGAGCATCATTTTCTTGCCTTTCAAGCCATCATCTCAGTTCATTTTAGCCACTGTTTTGGCATGCATAAGGTCTGTTTGGGGCTGGTTTGGCCATTTGAGCGTTGTCTTGCATGCCTCTAGTGTAATACACTTCACTAGCTTTGATGCTTAAGCCTTTCAACATGCATTACATGGGTTGTTTGCATAGTTTCAAGTCATTTTGCATGCCATTTCAGTACTAAAATATATGCCATTGCACTCCATGTTTCACTCTTTCAACGCTTTTGGAGAGTTGTGTCTTGTGCCTTAATCTTGGGCTAATATGTATGCATGTTTGTCTAGTCCTTTGAGCTTCAATTCCAACATGTTTAGGCCTTTGTTTTGGCATGCATAAGGTCTGTTTGGGGCTGGTTTAGTCCATTGAGCATTGTATTGCATGCCTCCTGCCTATTGCACTTCATTAGTTTTGATGCCTTGGCCTTTAAACAATGCCATGCATGCATCGCTTACACGATGGAGTCTCATGCATGCCATCTTAACATGTCAAGATTAGCATGTTGTTTGCATGTCATGTTGCTTGCTTTGCATTGTGTTCAATCGGATGTTGCGTTGAACAAACGGTGGATTAGCTCATTTCATACTTGAAGTGTTGAAGTGAGCCAATCACCCTTGGTCTCCATTGCCTTTGATTTCTCATGGTAAGGAGATGGTCTAAGTGTCTTGTTTGTCATGCATTTATTGAATTTGTACATGTTGGATCTTTGACCATCATGTATTGAGATGCGTGATTGATGGTTTTGGATCCAACGGTGCCTCTCCCTTGATGTTTTGAGGTGATATGGAGGGGCATAGTACGTACATACCCTTAGGAGACCCTCAATTTCCTCTATTTTGTGCTCTGTTATAGCTTGGTGTCACAGCACACCAGTGGCTGACAGTTCTCCATTGTTGGTCAGTGCCCCTTCATCTGTGGCTGGCAGTGTGCATCCTTGGCTGGCAGGGGGGTCAGCAGCCACCATTCATGGCTGGCAGGCCACTGGTGCACTCCCTAGCACTGTTTTGCTAAGTTTTAGCAGCTGGCACTGGAAGACACCTTGTAAGCAGAGCCTCAAGAGAGCAACCAGAGAGCTTTTCGGGGCGGCACCGAGCATGCATCCTCTTCTTCTTCGAACAGAGCTGGAGTAACTTAGTTTAATGCTTACTTGTTAGTTAGCATCAATTTGTAATTTAATTGGTTAATTTGTTAATTAGTTAAGTATTGTAGTAATTAGCTTAGATTAGCTAGCTATTCAATTTGGTTTATAATAACTAATTAGCTAGAATAGTTTTGTAATAATTAGTTTAATTAGAGTAGCTAGTTGGCTAAATTCATTCGGACCCGCCATCGAGAGGGCACAATGTTGTAATAAGTGTGCGTGAGTGTGTGAACGTCTTCCAATCCCACGTCTTTCTCCCTTTTATTTACCAGCTTTTGATGGCTAGTTTTAGGGCATATTTCAATTAGCATCCTTATGCTTTGCATGCGTGCATCATTCATTCGTCTTGCATGCACCAGGCTCGGGGCATCATTCAAACTATATTGTATTTCAATACACTTTCTTAAATACGTGTTTCAAAGCATGTTATCAAGTGTTGCATTCATATGCCATTTTAGATAGCCGAGCCTATTTTAGTTGCCATTTTGCATGATTACTAACTAGCTTTTGTTTTGGCTCGGAGTACACTGTAAGTGTTTATGCTTTAGCATCTTGCATGTGTGTAAGTGACTGCCATGATAGCATGCTTGCCATGAGGCTATTTACTTAATTGCTATAACTGCATGAATGCCTGTGGATGAAGGCTTCATTACTTGATCAAATGTGCATTTTAAGCCCACTTGAAGTGGCAAAATCATGTTGTTTTAAACCCACTCGAGGGTGGCAAATCCACGTCTTAGCCTACTTGCGAGTAGCACTTTCAAACCATTTTTCGAAAAACAAACATGAGATGTTTTGTTCCAACTTGAGTGATTGACTCTATACTTGTATGCTGCGCGCATCACATAGTAAGTTAGCCAATAAACCGGAATAAGAACGCATGTGTTTTCAAAAATAACATATCATGTTTAGTAGAGGCCGATATTTGATCAGGCGAGCGGGGGTGCTCATTTCATGACCTTCCCCCCTCGTACCCAAGTTCCCGAGCCGAGGCAACTTTGGTGATGACGAACACGTGGCCTTAGGCACGAGTCAGGGTTTCCTAAATTTCCCGAAATAAAATATTTAGGTGGCGACTCTAAAATCTGGCAAAGTAGTCTATGTTTGGCGCTTTTTGATTAAAATCAATTTTCCAAAACAATTTGCCGGATTTGGACTCTTTGGTGATTTATCAGTCTTACATTGCACTTTGTGAGATTAGATTCAGAACTGTGGGAGGAGTTCGAACTGTAGTAGCTATGAACACAATTCGCGCCCTCGCGCGCGGAGCGATTTTGGGGCGGTCTACAGCACCCGTATCAATCAACACATTAGCAACTGAATTGCAAAACAAGAAGGTACCTCTCACTACTGATGGTGCTGGTATTAGATCCAATGCGGTAACAGCATACATGCATCCTATTGGCCTCTAATCTACCTGCTCTCCCCTCGGAGCATAGGCCTGCTGCACTAATTGGGTCAAAGAGGCTCCCTAATTGGCCCTCGAGGCCTCAGCTGACTGTGTCGACTGGTGGCTCTGTGTCTGTCTTGAACCAAATGCACCAGGTGTTCCACCCAACTGAGGGCAAAATCTCTTTATGTGCCCTACCCGTCCACACTGATAACAAGTGAGTAGCTGCCCTCTCTTTTGACTCTGGCTCTGAAAATGAGCCGAGAATGATGTAGACCATTTCCCTTATTCTCTCTAAGGGCAAGCTGGATACTTCTGGCCCAGCTGACCACACTTGTAACAAGTCATATCTCCCCGACCAACTCTCCTAGGACCTGAACTTGTTACTGGAAAAGTGGATCTCGACTACGCTCCCTAGGACGACTAGGGGTTAGAACCCCTCTGCGTCTTGTTGTCCCCTTGATTATCCTGACTCCTTCTAAAGCCCCTCATTCTCTCCTCCTCCATCTGTATGACGGTCTCAAGATGGGCCGCCACTTCCACAAGGTGCCCATAATCTCCAATCATGGACCCAGACACTCTGAACATGAGTCCGGTCCTCAACCTCTTCTTGAACTCCAGACAACAGCACTTCTCAATCGCCACGAGTTCTGGTGCAAACCTCGACAAACTGGTGAATGTGGTTTCTAAATCAGCCACTAGTGTGTTCAACTGCACCAATTTAGAGAATTGGTCTCCCAACTTCTCCTATCTATGGGAGGCAAAAACTTGTCCTGGAAGGCGTTGACGAATCCCTTCCAAGTCACCCCAATTCGGCCACGCGCATACTTCCACCACTGACCCGTATCTCCCTTCAGTTAGAAGGACGCCAAGGTCACTCTCAACTGGTCATCCTTAATGCCAAGCATCTTGAACATTTTTACTATCTACTCTAGCCACTCATCTACCTTCAGTGGCTCCTTGGGATCACCCAGAAACTCGTCCGGATTTGACCGTAAAAACTCTTGCTTCAGAAAAGATGGCCCTGCTTCAGCTACTTGGGCCTGGACTAGATTTTCAGCCCTGAGAATGTCCATTGATTCCTGCAATGCTCCAGCCATTTCGCGAGCTAAGGCGTCCATGGCCTGTTAACCAACCGGTTCAGCCACATTGGCTTGACCAACCTGTGGAGATCCTAATTTTTGGTAATTACATGTGTAACCCCGAGACTTAGGTTAATAGCATTTTACCCCCTAGTTTCGTAAAAGTCTACGAAATGGCCCAATAAAGGATAATTTTCCTGTATATTATCATAATTAAATCATAGAACACAACTTTATAATTGGAAATACCCTAAAACTTGTTTTTTTTTATTATTTACCTCCTAGTTTATAAATTAATTCATACATTTTATTTTTATTTTTGTTTTTGTTGTTCTTTCATTTACTATTTATTTGAATATTTATTATTTATTTGAATATGTACATAGTTGTTATAAATAATATTTTGGTGGAAAATTGGTTGAAAAACAAAATAAATAAAAAAATCTAGATATTTACGCCTTCCTTAATCATTAAGCTAGGACCCAAGCTTATTTCCTATAAATTGAGAACCTTGTCTCAATTCCACACACACATACACACATCAGCAGCCAAGGAGAGGGTGAGAGAAGGAGAGTGTGATTAGAGGGAACTAGAGAAGAAGAAAAAAAGAAAAGGAAGAAAAGGGTGCCTTCTTGAGTCAAGGTAAGAACACACCCCTTCCATGTCTTCTCCAATTCTTTCACCCATCTCATCCTATTGTCTAGATGCCCTCTTGTGTTGCATATTAATGGTATATAGGGTTTTTGATTTGTATGAAAGTGTGGGTTTGATTTAGTGACTTTGCCTTACAAATTTGTCAAATTATGCACTGCTGCAACTTCTCTAATTTAAAAGAAATATCAAACCTATTTATTTCTCAAATCTGAATTTAGTGTAGGATATTTGGTGTGTTTAGAGCTTGTGATAATTTTATTAGTCCCTAATTGTGTATTTTTAGGGCTTGGATATTTTGTTTAAAAATCTGGTCTTAAGTCTTTGAAAAATAGTCTACTTCTTCCAATTTTATAAAATTCCTGAAAAATCATCTCATGTTAATTCTTCTATCAAAATTTAGAATTCTGAGTTCTCTTTCCAACAGAATTTATTTGGGTGAAAATGATTGGATAGATTGAGAGGAAAGCTAGTTTTCCCAAAGGGTGACAAATCTAGATAGGTTTTCGAATATAGCTTGTAAATGAATTTCTGAAGGTGCTATGCTAATTTTGAGAATTGGAACTGAAACTAGTCAGGTTGATTATTGCTTCTGTGAAATTTCAGCCCCTAATTTGACCCGTAAGTATTTTTACCAAAGCATTCTTGTTAGCCCTGCAAAACTGAATAGTGTTAAAAATGGTGTTTTATTGTTTTATTTGTCTCTAAGTATTTCAAAGCATGTCTAATGTTATTTGATTGCCTTACCATACTTATGTATGACTATCATGGGCTATATTTCCTCTCTTATGTTTGTCTCATGCTCTTTTATATCACTGAATTACCGAATGTGACTAACTTGCTTAGCAAAAGATCTAATTAACGGGAAATGGAAAGGGGTTGGTACTGGGTGACGTTCACCCTTGTGTTTCAGAATGATGTATGTAATATACATGTCCATGGGATGAATTATGATTGGATTAAAACCCAGTGAGTTAAGTCTTGCTCAAGCAGTCTAAGCGAGCCCCTAGGTTGACACAGATGTATTTAGACTCTATGTGGTGGTTTCAGGGTGTAAGCGAGCCCTAGGCACAATTTGGTATGGTATGTGCAGGGTGTAAGCGAGCCCTAGGCACGATTTGGGTGTAAGCGAGCCCTTGGCACGATTTGGATGTAAGCGAGCCCACTTGTTTGGCCGTCCCTTTTGATGCCATCAATGTCACTAATCGGTAAATAACCGAGAGGTGGGCATAGGTGGTAAGGTCTACAAAGCAGCAAAAGGGGGAGTTCTGAATAGTCCGATGTTCAATCCTTGTGGTTGGGTAGAAGGATCTCTTTGGGGGATTCTAGATGTCTAGTCTAACTACTAATTCATAGAACCTTGTTGTAATATTGTATGTTATGTTACCCAATTTGTTCTGTGTATGGTTGATTGGTTGATAGAAGAAGTGGGGGTGTGTGTGTTTTTACTGGGCATTCCAAGATCATGGCGTGTCATGCCAGGTGATGAAGCAGTTTACAATGGTGAAGGCTATTTCGAAAGCAAATAAGATAAAGTGTTGGAGCTGTGGTTCATATGAAGACTTAGACTAGTAGTTTGACAATATTTTGGTAATCCTATAATGGAACATAAACGAATTATTTGTGATATTAACTTTGGTTATATATGTATATTAAGATGTTTTGGGTATCTATCCTACTTGTGTTGTATTATTGTATGTATTTAACGGCTCAGAAGTTGGGGCGTTACACAACCCCTTCTTCCTGTGCCGGAATTTCATTCGGTTACGCACCTCGTGTCTCATAGGTCTACCACGCCTACCACCACGACCACATCTTGACATCCTAATAAAGGTAACAAAAGAGATTAGCACATTTACAAATGTGCCGAAGCTAATTCGCTCGCGTCCTAATACCATGGATAACAATAATTCACTCCACGTAATCACGTATTCACATAAACACCTACGAATTTCATTTCCGGATAATGACCGTCCCGCGGCTTTGCCAGAGTTCCAGTTAGAAACGATAGTGATCAAGTGCCTTTCTAATAGGACTTCTAGAAACCCGTGGACTCGATCAGTATCCTAGAAATTAAATCCCATACCCATATAATCACATAAGCATGTTATCACATAAGCATACGATACATACTAACGTCTTTGCTAAGCGAGACAAACGCATTGTGGTAATAATCACTTCCCACGTACCCAAAGTATTCAAACCCGATGCGCTCTGATACCTAGTTGTAACACCCCGAAAATAATTGCAATAGTCCAACCCAACACAATTAACGCAAGACAATAGTAATCTGAATTGATATACAAAAGTGACACATGTGATATACATTCATAAATAGTTCATCCTGAATCTACAGCATGTGCTACAAGTAGTAAAGAGAAATGAAAGTTAAACAGATATTTAAATGCCCTAAGGGCTTACATCTTTACAAGTCATTACTTGGTTACAACAAAAGCAAGACTAGCTCAATACAAATAAAGCCCTAGGTTAGACAAAAGAAAATGCAACAAAAAGAAGCTCTTACTCCAAAGTCCCTCCAAGCTATTGCCTTGGTGGAGGCATATCATTAACACCTGAAAATGGTTTTTTTTCCCCAAATATGGTGAACCAAAACCCAGTAGAACAATCTAACACAATATATGGATGTTAACAAAGATATAAGTATAATGTGTATTTACAATGCCAGTGATAAAGCATCCATAATCTATATAATCATAAAGTACTAGAATTCACATCTCAATCCTTTTTTCTTTCTCGTTAATTCAAGATAATTCATTTCATCTCACTTTATGAGCCAATTTCATTATCTTTCAGACAACCCATCTGAGACTATAATCAGTGTTTCCTGAATTAACACATTTATCACATAAACACTTCAATTTGCCATTTTACGAAAATTTCATCCACAGGATCGACACCTATGTATACGCGCGGTTTCGGGACTTTCACCCTGGACACACAGGCCAACTTAATTTCAATGGAGTCTAGCCCCTATCTCCTCCGAAACAATCATACATATAGAATGTATTTAAAACATAGTCATAGTCAATGACAATCAACAAGAGATTTGTTTTAATTCACCTAATCCTCATGCAATTTCTACAACAAACATAGCTATCCTCCACCGATAGTCCAATACAGATATTTCTAAATAGATATTCAATCTCAAAACAGATAATTTATTCAATTTCCCAAAAGTGTGAGTTAATACATATCTAACCCCACCATTTATATCAATGTCCATCCAATTTCATATTTACAATATCAATTGCATTTATTTGTACAAAATAAATATTTGAAGCATTTTAGGGCAAACTCCCATTTTTTCCCAAATTTCAAACCAAATGCAAAAATCAACTATGTTGACACAACATAGCCTCATATTCAATCCCACAACCATCTGTAGCTCAATCACTTAGAAACTCCTCTTTTGATTTAATACCCAAACCCTAGGTTTTTTCACAATACCCCAAATTCCACCATTGTTACACAACAACCTATAACTAAGTTAAAAGCCATATAAAAGTGTAGAAAATCCCTACCTCAAAGAGAGAAGATGAGCCAAGCAAGGATGAAACTTCAAAGATGCTAAAATCCAACCCTATTCGGATCAAAACGGAGATCTAGAGATGCTCACTCTTTTTAACAAAGGCAAATGAGTGGAGAAATCACTAAAACTAGGTGAAAATGTAGAGAGAGAGAGAGAGAGAGAGAGAGAGTGTGTGTGTGTTTTTAGAGAGAGAGGGTCTCAAGTTTAGGGTTTTGGAAGAAAAGATCTGAAAAAGTGATGTAAAAAGTCACTTTCATGAATTGATATAGACACAATCCGCTCAAGCACAAGAAGTGACGCTCGAGCGTCAGACACAATAAATTGTTCTACTCAAGCACAAGAAGTGCCGCTCGAGTGCCAAGACACAATGAAAAAGACGCACACCACTCGAGCACAAGAAGTGATGCTCGAGTGTAGAAAACACACATCCAGTAGTTTTACAAACATTTGACCAACCGCTCTAGCGCAAGAAGTGGCCGTTCGAGCACAAAAAGGCCCGTTCAAGTGTAGAATACACTCTCACAATAGTTTTGCCAGCTTGCAAAAGTACTGAGAGTATGCAAAGCCAGCTCGAGCGCAAGAAGTGCCGCTCGAGCGGACGAGCAAAAATCTGGGCAACAAGAGTTTGGAAATCAAGCAACCAACCTGTCCCAAACACAACCACAACAAACCAAAAGACAAACTTAAGGGAAAACCAAGGGAATAAGGGATTAACCAAAACATTAAACCATGAAACCCGAGTCTGAAGTACAACAAAGATCGGGTCAAAATCGGAATCTCTATATTAGGTGTTTTTAATCTTGTGTATATCTTAAGATCATTTGTTCAGAGTGTTATCCGGGTATGCGTTTTGATCAGTGTTGTTATTCTCTAGATGGGGACAATTGTGGCAGCTTGTTTTGCTAGAAAGGGTGTAGTTACAGGTGGTCGGTGGATGTCATAGTTGTGGTAATGGAATGTAATTTTCTAGTGATATTCTATTGTTGTTTAACTTCTTATTGTTATGTTTGACGTGTTCTATTTCTATGTCATAACATGATTACAATTTTATTTTGGAAACGATTGTGTCATTGGTCGAGTGACGGTTAGGAGTATTATTAATTGAAGTCTTTTGGAAAGGAAATTGGGAACTAAAACTTTGCTTGTTGGAAATTTGGTTGTTTTAAATTGGTAGTGGGTTTGTGTAATGCACCTAGGTAAAAAGGAGATTTTGAATTTTGTGTGGGTGGGTAGCCCGAGGTTGGTTTCGGAAGTTGTCTTGTTGATGTTGTGGTTTGGAACTTGGTGTAACAGTGGTGTTGTTTTTATGGCAAACAACACAAATAAGAACAAAAGTTTATGACGGGTCTTGTTGTTTTCAATTCCAAAATTTTGGTGTGCTTGTTGTGGTAACTTTTGTTTATACAATAAAAGTTGTAACTTAGAATTCATGATGGGTGCTAGGTAAGGTTTTATTCTCTTTTGTGTGTGGTTGTGTTCCTCGGCATAGTTGGGTTATTGTAGGTTAGAATTTTGCCTTTTGAGAGGTTTTGCTTTGGGAATGTCTATGTCATCATGTGAAGGGAAAGATGAAGATTTTAAGTAAATAGAGCATTCAGGGTGGTTATAAGAGTTGAGGTGTTTTTGGGTTCGAAATAACCGATTATGATGTGTATTTGAATTTCCTTGCCTGAAGTGTTATTTGTACCTTGTTACATGTTAGCATCGTAAGTGATTTTGATGAGTTTCCTTGCGTGGTTATAGCTTGAATTTCATTTTATTTTCTCACATTTCTATTGAGAAGGAGGTGGTCATGGTCAAGTAGTTTGCGGTGTTGTGGCTTTTGGGAAGTATTGTTGTGGTTATGATTGTGTATGTAGGTGTTGCTATAGCGATTCTGGTTTAAATCCGACCCGTTCATTATTTTAAATATGGGATTTCTTGTCTTGATGGTTGTTCATGTCGTCTTCCATTTTATTCCTTGTTGAGATTAGTTATTGGAGTGTTTTGGTGGTGTTTGAAACAAGTTGGGAGTTAGTTTTTCAAAACTATTGCTGCCCAGATTTTGGCTTGTTCGCTCGAGCAAACTTTCTTGCTGTAGACACCCCATTTTTGA
Source organism: Camellia granthamiana (assembly GCA_036172215.1). Classification (NCBI taxonomy): domain Eukaryota; kingdom Viridiplantae; phylum Streptophyta; class Magnoliopsida; order Ericales; family Theaceae; genus Camellia; species Camellia granthamiana. The sequence goes on along the minus strand of CM069915.1, from coordinate 28,802,967 downwards.
CGGCCCTTTAAGACTTGGATGTTCTTGCAGGTAAATTCGATGGCAAGTCTGATTGCTCACTGAATGCTTGAAGTCTACGACAAAACGCCACAGGTTTGAGTTTTCCAAATCCTGCATCCTTTTTACCTCATCTTTGGACCATGCTTAGGTCATTTCAGCATGAGGTTGTTGATGGCTTGCCAGCATCCTTGAAGGCTGCCGGCCATGGCTTTTGGCCTGTCGGCCATTGATGTGCTTGCCGGCCATAAATGAAGCCTTGCCGGCCATCACTGATGGGCGACCCGCTATCAGTGTTTCCAGCAGATATTTTGTGATATTTTATGCCAGCTGTATGCACAGGTTTATGCATCTTCTAACACGTGTGGCTAGACCTTTGTGAAGGGAATTTGCATCTTCTACATATAGAACCCCTCTCTCGCATGTGGGGGGGGGGGGGGTTAGAAAAATTTGAAGATAAAAAAATCTCTCTCTCTCTCTCTCTCTCTCTCTCTTACACTTTTGTGCCTTAAAGCCTAGTTTTTCTACACTTTTGCACATTAACCCTTGATCAAACTTGTTCACCATTGAGTTGAGGTTACTTGAGGCCCTCTTTGGGTTCTAGAAGAGGATTTTGGCTTGGTTTAGCTTGTTTTGTTGCTCTAAATTGCATCTTGTCTTCAAGATGTAGAACACTTGTATTTTAAGCTTATTTTAAATACTTGTTTTGCCATCTTTACATACTATTTTAAGGATGTTTTTGAGCTCCAATAACTCTATTTTTTATGGTTTAAAAATGGTGGTTTGAGGTTTATTTGGAGTTAGGGGTGGTCCACTCTTCTTGTTGCTTAATTGTTAAGCTTTTGTGGCATCTTTCAAGGCTTTCAAACCAAAATTTTTGGGCCTTTTAACCACTGAAATTTAGAGGCTTTTAGTGACAAAAACCTTCTTTTGAAGTCCAAATTTGGAGGGGTTAGCCTCCCCTTCTTGTGCCTTATTTGCATGTCTAGTTAGCCTTGCATGTTAGCATGTTTTTTATAGCCTAACCTAGCTTTGGTCCAGCATGTTTTTGCTACTGTTTTGATTTGTTTTATCTCTATTTTGGGCTGGTTAAGTCCTTTGAGCCTTGTATGGCATGGTTGTAGTGTTAGTTCTTTCACTAGCCTAGTGTTTTGGAGCTTTGATCATCATTGTGTTGGGTTGAAAGCATGTTTTAGTGTTATTTTGCACTCTATTTCAGCACTGAAATCTCTGCAATCTCCCTCTATTCTTCACTTTTTCGTTTGCTTTGAAAGTGGTTTTAAACCACTTGCTTGCTTAAGTGTGAAATTCAGACATTCATGCTTAATTGTTTAATCCTTTCTAGGGTTCATTACCAATGGCATGAAGTCTCTTTCATGCCCAAGGCACTGGTGGTTTAAGCCCTCTTTCCATTAAAGGATACTCACCTTTGGACTTAACCGATTAAAGAACGGATTGGTAATGTAAAATGAGTAAACAAAAATGAACAAGCAAAAGAGGCAAGATGAGCATCTTTGTCTTGCATTGCATGTGTTCAAACTGGACATTAGTTTGAACACAAGGCAAACGGGACATTTCATACTTAATAGTGATGAAATGTACCATTTTCCTTGGTCTCCATCACCCTTGATCATGCATGATAGGGTCACTACAACAAAAAAGGGTTTTTACGGCGTGCATTGCTTCTACAATGTGCAGTGCGCGTCATATTATGACTAGTCAGGAAAAGTCATTCACTTTCAACAACCCGCTTTGTACACCATTAAAAACTATTTAACGGCAGATTTTGTGCGTCATTGTTACATTTTCTATGACATCCTATAGTATGCCGTTAAATTATTTAACGACAAATTTTGTGCATCGTTGTTACTTTTTCTATGACTACTTTTGCACACCGTTAATTAGTGATACAAATAACGACGTTGATTGCGTGCCGTAAAATATGTAATACGACTTATTATGCTTGCCGTAGAATATGCATCCTTTTTTTATTTTTAAATTTAGCAGGTTCTATTTGACCAATTTTGTACAATCTAACAAATATTACAAACAAGTATCACAAAACATCAATAAACCACCAAAATATTGTTTGAAACATCAAAAAGAAACTATATCTATAAATTGTAAACATTTAACAATTGTCTATACATTCCAAACATTCGAAAACTATATCCTTAAGTTCTAACTATACAAAAAGTTTAAACCATCCAAAACTATGCATATCTAACTTTCTAAACATATCGACAACTATTAAGAGATTATCTAAAACTATCGACAACAGTTCCTATAGTAGTTGTAGCTACAGCTGTAGCAAATCCACTTACTCCTATCACAAGGACGAGAGTGCCCAATGTATGTGTTAAGGCACCTAAACCCGCGGCAATATCTGGAGCAACTAACCCTATTGCATTTCTTGTTTGCATGACAAAAGAAACTTCGCATAAGTACAAAAACCAACGGCTCATGAACAAAAATATTTCTTAAGGTATTAAGAAATGATCAAGAAATTTAAAAACATCAACAAAACATTTCCAAAATTAATAAGATAATTCAATGGCCGCATAAAAGCAATGTCATAATGAAAAATCATCTTAGGTTGGTTCTTATGTCAAAACTTAGCATTTTTCGTCCTCTTTCCAACAAAATTTATTTGAGCAAAAGTTATTGGGTAGATTGAGAGAAATGCTCATTTTCCTAAATGTGTGTCAAATCTGGACAGAATATGGTGTATGGCCTATAGATAAAAATTCTGGTTAGGTTATGCAAATTCTGAAATTGGGAATGAAAGTAAACTTGTTATTTCATATTTCTGTTAATTTTCAGAACCTAAAAAGGTCCAAAAGTATTTTTACTGACCCAATTCTTTTTGGCTCCTACTAATCTAAACTCTGCTGAAAATGTGTTACTAATATGAAATCTGCTGAAGAAATTAATTAAAACTAGATAGTCTCTTCACTGAATATTTCTCTGCTTTACTCAGTCATTCTTGCGTTCAATAATTGAATATTGATTTAATACATTAATTTATATCCTAGTCTAAAAGGAAGTAATAACAGTAATGCCACAAGCTAGTGGTGTTTGAGGTATAAGATAGATATCAACAATATACTACAACTCTCAAAAGAATCAAAACCAAAATCAATGTTCACTTTAATGCGTTAGATATGAATTTTTCAACCAAAATCATCTACATGTCATACACGTTTACTTTCCCATCCCAGGGCCAATATTCACCTTCTTCTAGTTTTCATTTTGTACATTCTATAAATTAGATATGAACTTTTCAACCAAAAAATATTTTCTCCATATCTAACATAGTGCTTCCAGATCAGTGTTAGAAGTGTAGAAATTGTAGCAAGATCCCATGGTCCATCAACCCTTTTTCCGTTTGTTCATTGAGCACCCATTCATCATACTCTTCCCCATTAAAGTTCCAAGTAAATTTGTTCACAATCTATCTCGCATGCAAATTGAAGTAGCAAAAAATACTAGCACAGAGACGAAAGAAATTGAAACAAAGATTAAAATGGTGGAATCACATTTTATAGTTTTGCAATTCTTATCAGAAAATCAGTTTCTCCTATGTGACAATATATCGAATTAAAAACTATAAAACTCCACGTGGCTGAATGAAAGAAGAGTGAGGGAGGGAAAAGGTGGTGTATGCACCTTTACAAGCCATGACTTTATTCCTGAGCTGGAACTCACTATAACTCCCATCAATTTCCTATCACGGTCAAACTCATGAGTGGCAATTCATCTTTCAATCTTAGTCCACGTCCGACAACAACCTTCAATTACATAAAATTAAATGGAACACATTAGCAGCCACATAAACATGTTTAGTAAACAACAAAAACATAAGTTATAATTGTAACTTACGTAGAACATCATCATATGTACCAGAATCCAATCCATTAGGAAGTCCCATTTTCTCAACCATAACCTGAAAAAACATATACACTAATGATGAGAAAATTGCTTCAGCTCAATATTTATTGCTTTGCAGTAACTTCAAAGGATTGGAGCTTCATGAGGAGCTTCAGTAGGATAAAAATGGAAGTAACCACTTGAAAGGATTGGAGCTTCATGAGGAGCTTCAGTGTGGGGTATATGCTAATCATATCAATGATTCGAATATGACCTCAGCAACTCTTGCTACTCTCCTGGTTCAACAATGGATAACTTGCAATGAATTAGGTTATCAGGAGAAAGCAACAATATTAGTAAAGATAAGAATACAATTACTCTGTTTTTTATTACAAGCATAGGAAAAGAAATACAAAACAATTTCTGAGCATTGATAGAAATTGAAGAAATGAGGTCCAACTACAAATAAAAATAGATTGAATATATTCCAATGAAGTAGAAATGATATTGGAAAGATTAAAAAAAAAAATAAAGAACAAAAGCAACCTCACATAAACACCACCACAAATTTGAACATAATGGGCATGCTAGGGGACAGAAATAAAAGAAGATATTGCTTCTGTGAACATCCTGCAGAAAACGAGGACACACAATTCTGTCCATGATTGATTAAAAGCATAGCTTCCAATAAATATTCCCAATTCTATCCTTATCACTGCCAGAAGTTAAAATTAAATCAAACAACTAGCACTAATATTCTTTCTAACTCTTGCTTTATAGTACCTTTAAATCTGAAAGTTGATTGTTTATACTTCTTCCCCTTCTGCGCATTTAAGCAGGGTTTCAGTTGATTGTAGTCTTGAAGCCGAGAACCGTCAAATGAAGTGAAGCTTGAAGAAGTTAAGAGTTGAGATGGTAACAAAATGATCATTTATTTACATTTCAGTTTGAATTTCTATGGTAGCTATTCTTCATAATGGAAAGTAAAGCTAATTTTATCTTTTTCTTTCCACTATTGAAAATCTTTTTGAAAATAAATTGAAAACTTAAAAGTTTGGGAACAAAGGGAAACAGAACTCCACCACTATTAAAAAGGAGAACTATTATTTTAAAGAGAAACAGAACTCCACTACTCTTCAGTTTATAACTAGTACAAAAGTAACATTAAGTGTAGAAAGAACTGGAACATAGACCCTCCTTATAGAAAATGAGCCAACCCTCAATTTTAATTTTTTTTAAGTCCAGTGCTTCATGTGGAGAAATTATGATATTAGGATATTTTATTTTACTCCTTTTTGACATTGTAATTGTAAATCTAATTGAGACTCTTCAAATTTCAATATAATAATCTTCTCCCTTACATACAAGGACACCTAGCGTTATTACCAAAAGAAGAATGTCAGGGTAGTATAACACATGACCCCTGTGAAAGAAATTCCTATTTTCTACAAAAATAGGGCACATCAATGAATAGGGTTAAAAATTATCAATGTACACTTTAGGTTGAAGACTTGGGGAAAAAAAATAAGAAAGCAAGATGCAAAAATGTTCTTGGTTGACTTTAAAATAGAGGAAAATAAAAATAAAGGTCACTTTTTTATATAGATCAAGATGTATCTAGCAGAAATATTGCACTTAGAGGAGTCAAAAACAGTTAGAAAAAGTAATCCACAAAGAAACGCTAAGTCATTATAGAGGATCTAGACCCCAAAAAAACAAGAAAGAAAAAGATTCATCATAAAGAAAAAGCAAAAGCCTAGTTGTTCATTTGTTCTGCAAAAGGAAGGTATTTGAGGCTAGAAAGTGGTCTGTTAGCATTCTCAAGAACTCTCTGTCACTAACTCGCGCCAAACCTAGCACCAATCATCATGTTTATAGCCTAGGCTATGGATCATGTGCCAAGAATTATGCCCCGGGAATAAATAAAGATAAGATTAGACAACTAACTACTAAGAATATCAACCAAAAATTGGGTTAGATTAGATGCTCATGGCAAACAGCCTATAACATTCGTGTTGTGAGGGGTTGTGTATTTTTTAATGCTCAGATTTATTGCAAGGATGTTTTACGGAGGCTAGAGGACCAAGGCGTTAGGCCGAATCACGCATTTTTGTGTTCTCTGTGTTTGAATTATTTTATTTACTGTTTTGTGGATTTGGAACATTCAATTATCGCATAACAACTCAAAAGACACACAAATGGCATGATATTTGCAGACAGGCGGCACCACACATGTGAGAAGGTATTCATTCAACTTTTTTCTTTTTCATACATTTAATGGATGTATTTTCTATATTTTTCATTCTTAAAAGAAAATTTTGAATACCTTGAGTTGCTTGGATTATCAATTGTCACCGTTTAAAAAATAAAAAATCGACATCTTGAGCTGATTAGAATGCCATTTTTATCCCTCAAAAAAATAATTGAACACCTTAGTTGTCGATGTGAGCTCATAACACCAAATATTGAATACCCTTTTTATTTTTATGTCCAGTCAACCTTACTCAAAGTTTAGAATAAATTAGAGTGGGTACTTAAAAAATTGGCAAAGCAATGATGATAGTATCATCTCAAATACAAATCCCTTTTAATAGATTGCTCATTTTGAGATTTTGGATCATCTGATTTAGGATTTTTGGAATAAAAGATCCTATAAAATAAAAAATTTGAAGGAAAGTTAAAAAAAAAAATGTCTACCAAAAAACAAAGAAGCTAAGTTTACAAAGTTTTTTTGTCTCAATTAAATCAGTTTTACCGAATTTCTCAATTTTTCTTCACCGATAATTGAAGAAAATTAATAAAAAATATTAAAGAAAATGGCCGATTTAAAAATGGTTTCAAACAATAATAAATGAATACCCTAAGTCTGTGTTTAGATCGTGAATTTGAGCACGGATTTGGAAGGGAAAAAGAAAAAAGTTGGTAAAATGTTAATGAAATATACCTTCATTTCACATTTTTTTCTTTTTAGTTTCCGAATACCTATCAAAATCCATGATCAAACAGACCTCCTGTATTTAGGTAGAGATTTGAAAAGAGAAAGGAAAAGGAAAACAGTCGGTAAAATTGAGTAGGAATTTGAAAAGTGCAAGGGAAAAGCGTGTCTTTCGTTTTTCAAATCTTTACCAAAATCGATAATCCAAATACAGTCTAAATTTTTTCTTTAGAGTCGCCATTGTTTGTAGACAATACAGAGCACCTATTTTGGTTCCATTAATAGAAGATATCACAATTTATATAACTCAAAAATTGCAAAAAAAAAAAAAAAAACTAAAGTAGAGAGAGAGAGAGAGAGAGAGAGAGAGAGAGAGAGAGAGAGAGAGAGGCTCACAAGAAAGGAAACTAGCAGAAAGTCTCCACTCCAAGGCATTCAAGTCTTGTACTTTGTAAATGCACAATTCATCATTAGATTTACAAATTATCCACCAAAATCAAAACCCTTGCAACTAGCTCCCCTTAACACATAATTCATCATTAGATTACAGATTCTCAGCCACAAATTTGAAAACGAAAATTCAGAAAAGTCAAAACCCTTCTAACTAGCTTCCTTACATTTCATCAATTGAGATGAAGAGCGAAGCTGAGAACAAATCACGGTTGTGCAACCAAGAATTTCAACACTAGGCAATTTTTGAACAAGGGCATTCTTCTGAGCCATTTTCCTCAGGAGGACTGGGATCAACTTAACAAATCTGACCAAATTTTTCAAAAGTAATTCATACCACAATGTTAGATTAAAAAATAAAACTAGTAAAATGGAGAAAGATAAGTGAAATTCATTAACAACACATGCTTGAACTCAATAATGACAATAATTATAAGTAAATAAATAAATAATGAAAACCGAACTTTGTAGCAGTATTTTCAAATTACAAGTATATAAATCGCACTTGATTTTGGGTTTTAAGGCCAAACTACGAGAATACTCCCGTAAAAACTTCAAATTTCAAACCTCAAAAGAAGAATCGAAGAACATAGAAGGATCGAAAAATAGAGAAGAAGAAGAAGAAGAAGAAGAAGAGCAAGAAACGTCGAAACTAACCTGTTAGGGCTAGAAGAAGAAGAAACGTCGAAACTAACCTGTTAGGGCTACAAGTCGAAGCTATGTTGAAGAAGAAGAAGAATCGAAGCTCTATTCAAGAATAAGAGTCGCAACTTCTATTTACCCTAAATCGATTGATGTCAAACAACTTTAGGGCTATGCGAGAAAAACATAGATAGATATTAGATAGCTTCAAAGATTCATTCACCAAAAAAAAAAAAAGCTTCAAAGATTCAGAAAATATTTTTAAAGATTCAGAAAATAACTTCAAAGTGTTGAGGCGTTGGTTTCAATCGCCTTATGCCTCATCAAGAATTACCTCAAACTTGGAGAAAGAGGACTGAGAAGAGGGACTGAGATACAAAGAATGATGCAATTACATACCTGATAGAGGAAGAAAAGGAGGCCGACGGAAGTAATGGTAGCCGACGAAAGCATTGGTCGCCAACGAACTTCAGTCGATGATGGAGAAAATGGTTATGCTATTCTCCATATGTGTCTCTTTATTTTTATTTCTTTTAATTTTGATAGTGCTGGTGTTGTTTTCGATTTTATTTTATTTTTTTGGTTAGTTTGTCGCTAAATTTTTCATTTTAGCAATCAAAGTTTTTATTTTGGCACCTTTTTTTTTTTTTTATCATACCTTTCACGACAACAATTGCGTGTCGTGGAAAGTACAATATTTTAAACGGCTGGCTTTTGTGTGTCATGGAAAGTGCAATTTTTAACGACTGGCTTTTTGTGCGTCGTGAAATGTTCAATATTTTTAACAGCTTTCGTACGTGTGTTGTGTATAGTTGATGTATTAACGGCATGCCATATGCACATCATAGAAAGTTTTGTTATTTACGACTAACATTGCAAGCCGTAACAAATCATCGTTATTAGCATTCACGACCTACACAATAGACATGTCGTGGTTGGGAAATTATTTATGACATGCAAAAAAAGCAAGTCGTAAAAGTAAGAAACCATGGCTTGCATTTACTGTATGTCGTTGATGTGAAGCCGTAAAAACTCAGTTTTGTTGTGGTGGGTGGTGGTCCTTTGAGTCATATTTGTGCATTTATTGAAATTGTAAAACTTGGATCTTTGGCCATCATGCAATGAAATTGCTTGATTGGTGGTTTTGGATCCAAGTGTCCCATTCCTTTGAGGTTTTGAGATGATAAAGAGGGGGACAGTGAAAACAAACCCTTGGAAAAACCTTCCTTTTGCTCTGTTTGTGCTCTGTTGCAGTATGGTGACTCAGAGCATCAGTGGCCGGCAATGCCCCATCCATGGCCAGCAGTGCCTCATTTCTGGCTGGCAAGGCACCTTTTTGGCCAGCAAAGGGCCGGCAACAACCTCCCATGGCCGGCAGGCCACTGGTGCAACCCTCAGCAAGTATTTGGTAAGGTGGAGCAGAAAGTTTTGGAGTATGCTCAACCCTGCAAATAGAGCCTCTCGGGAGCAAAACTGAGAACTTTTTGAGGCAAAAACCGAGCACATGCATCTTCTACTTCCCGAAGTAGAGTTGAGGCGGCTTAGTTTAATATTTTGCATGATTAGTTAGTGTGCACTTGTTTTAATTAATTAGTTTACTAGTTGATTAAAGTGTTATAATTAGTAATTAGTTTGCTAGTTATTTGATTGATTTGTAATAATTAGTCTAATTAGATTAATCAAAATAGTTAGCTTAATTAGCGTAGCTAGTTAGCTTATTAATTCGGACCCTCCTTCGTGAGGGCATGATGTTGTAATAAGTATGCGTAAGTGTGTGCATGTCTTTCAACCCCACGTCTTTCTCCCTTTTATTTACCCGCTTTTGATGGTTAGATTAGGGACATTTTCAATTAGCATACCTTATGCTTGCATGTTTGCATCCATTCATTTGTCTTGCATGCAGCGAGGCTTGGCTTATCATTCAAGCTGCATTGCAATTTCAATACTTCTTTGAATACGTGTTTCAAAGCATGCTATCAAAGTGTTGCAAATACCATGATTAGGTAGCCGAGCCTATTTAGTTGCATCATTGCATGTGTTGCATTAGACACTTAACATAGTTAGGATCATGCATTTTCTAACTAGTTTTTGTCTTGGCTTGGAGTACTCGATAAGTTTTTACGCTTTAGCATACTTGCATGAGTGTGATTGCCATATTGCCATGTTTCGCATGCTCGCCATGAGGCAATGTGCTTAAATGCTAAACTACGCAAATGCCTGTGGTTAAAGGCTTTGTTGTTTGAATTGGAACGATTCAATGAATGTGAGTTTTGAGCACACTTTGTTGTGGCAAAATGATGTTTTAAGCCTATTTGAGGTGGCAAATCTGTATCTTTCAAGCCCACTTGAGGGTAGCAAATTCAAACCATTTTTGAAAAAATAAACATGAGTTGAGTTGTTCCAATTCTTGAAATTTTAGTCTATACTTGCTTGTGCATGTCACATAGTAATGTTAGATAATAATCAGAACAAGAACACATATTGTTTATAAAACATCATATCATGATTAGTAGAGGCCGATCCTTTGACCGCGCGAGGGGGGGTGCTCAATTCATGACCTTCCCCCCTCGTACCCAAGTTCCCAAGCCGAGGCAACTTTGGTGATGACGGACACGTGGCCTTCGGCATGAGTTAGGGTTTCCTAAATTTCCCAAAATACAAAATATTTAGGTGGCGACTCTGTAATCTGGCAAAGTAGTCCAATTTTGGCATTATTTGATTGAAAATCGATTTTTCAAAATGATTTGCCGGATTTGGACTCTTTGGTGTTTATCGGTTTCACATTGCACTTGTGAGACTAGATTCAGAACCACAGGAGTTCGAACAGTGAGGCCTTCTTTTCAAACCTTTCCGAAAGGCGGGGGCCGCAAAAAAAGGTGAGTTCACAGTTTCTGGCGACTCTGCTGGGGATATAGAGAACTTGACTTGAACTCATGATATGTTGTTTTATTTACACTCATGTGTTTCTTCGCATTTGTATTTTGCATTGGTGCTCCTAAGTCATAGTGTTTGCCGGAGGATTAATTGGAAAAGCTTGCCAAAAGGCTAACTAGTTGCGGGCTCTGCCACGATGGGAACACAAACCTTGGATCTGGACTATCGCCATACCGTTTGATCCTCCTTTCATTTCTCGGTATTAGCAGCGAGAGGTATATTAGGTGGTCTTGCTGAGGCACCTTTCTAAGACCAATCGACCTAGCTGCATATTGAAAGCCGTAGAGACTATTCCAAACTAGGACAGGTTGCTCACCCGAATACAAGAATGTTTGAAACCGCTTGTTTGTGTAGTGAATCCCTAGTTCCTGACAAAATTAGGACAGGGTAACCCTACCCCATCATAGGGTTGTTTTGGCTCTCACTTGCATGATACGTGCTTTTAGAGTGAAACTTTGCAGGAATGTATGTGTCAGTTGCAAGTCTGGGTATCAGTTTTGGGGCAGAAATTAGTGTTTGAGTACGGATTGTCCAGCTTATGATTGCAACTGCATGTTGTTCCTATCTGAGCCAAGGTGCTGTGCGGTCTCTGATTTTTGTTTCTATTTGCTTTATTTTCTTTTTGCAAGGTAGTCTATCACGATTGCTTCAGACGAGGCTGTTACCCCCTAAGCACTCTAGACTCGAGTAAGGCGACTTTATCGATCTGGGGGTCTTGTAAGAGGACAACTAGTGTTTGCTTCGCTACCCCCGCTTACAAGACAGAGGAGAGTCAGGCATAACTCACCGGTTCGACAGTTACCTTCATTTAGTGAAGTCCAATCATCTGCTTCTACTTTGGAAAGGGAGCACACACTAGTTCCGATAGATCAGTATCCCTTAGTCAACATGGAAGACATGCTCCGCCAACTCCAACAGACCATTGAGAACATGCAGATAGATACTGCCCACCAAGCGAAAGTCACCACCCGCCAAGCGAAAATTGTAGCCCAATAGGCTGAGTTGATCGCTAGGCTACAGCAACAACAGCCGCAGCAGGCAGCAGCCTCTGTATCCCATCCACCTCATGCAAACATTCCAGCACCCAAAGCTCCTGCTCCCATAGCTAATGTCCAGGAAAATGAGGACATCCTAGTGGATCCGATTCCACCCTAGACCTCCAAAGCACCGATGTACCAAACAGAGGCCCCCTTTGAGTTCGAGGTCGACCGTACTGCTTTGAAAGTGAGCAAGTTGGAAAAGCTCTTTAAACGAGCTCAGGGCGTGAATTCGATCCTGGATATAGAGGACGGCTATACTGATGAGGTGGTGACATTGCCAGATAGGTTTAAAATGCCGCATATAGACCGCTTTGATGGCTCGGGTGATCCCACGGTCCATTTGCGGCTATTCTCAGACATTCTGCGGCTAATGGGCCTATCTAGATTGCAGAAGTTATCCCTCTTCGGCCGGACCCTGTTGGGTATTGCAGCCATTTGGTATGCTAAGCCTGAAGATTCTGTAAAAAGGAATTGGGAAGAGATGACTGAGGCCTTTATTGCTCAATATTCCTACAACACACAGATCGAGGTCACAACTCGTGATCTCTAAGCAACCCACCAGGAGCCGAAGGAAGGCTTCTCCGATTTTGTAACTTGGTGGAGGGCCAAGGCCTCCATGGTGATCACCCGACCGACTAAAAAGGACCAGATTAGAATGGTGGTCCGTAACCTGCAACCGAGGCTATTACAGAAGATGATAGTCTTACCTCTGTCTACATTTGCCGACCTCTATGAAATAGGGGTGCAAATAGAGGATGAAATGAAGCAGGGTCTGATAGACCATGAGAAAGAGCAGCCAAAGAGGGCTTTTACGCTCAGTTCCAATGCGACTACGAGTGGTAGTGCAACTGCAAGGCCTTCCGATGTGGGTATGGTCACCACCACACCAAAAATAGCCAACCCCTTTGTTGGCACGCCCAATACCACTTCCCAAATTTCCAGCCATCAGGCCTGAGGCCAGAGGGTTTTCACCCCACTCTATATGTCTCTATCTGCGTCCTTGAGCGTCCTGGTTAGAAAAGGGCATTTGAAACCGTTAGAACAACGCCCATTGCCCGATCCTCTCCCTCCTAAACACAACCCGGCCAGGTACTGCGCCTTCCACTAATAACATGGTCATCATACCGACCGGTGCTTTAGACTTCGTCAGGAGATTCAAGATCTCATTGGCAACAAAGTGATAGCGCCTCCCGAGAAGCCCAATGTCACTACAAATCCTCTCCCACCACATAACCAAACCCCTCCACCTCGACAAATAAACCTTATCCAAACACTGGCAGCCCCATGCGACCCCAGTATATACATCACCCCCTTCCACTTACTTAAGCCGGCGCTGTTCATCCCGGGAAGCACAAATTTGTGCATGATGAACGCGTCCCCATCCCAACCTAAACCTTTGGTGGTGACTGTGGTAGATAAAGGCAGGGTGGCCATGTTGGAAAATGGGAATGTCAGTTCAATGCCTGAGGGCTCCGTGGACTTATCTGGGGAGGAATACAACCCGTGCCGCTATATTGTGCCGACTGATCAGGCCAAACCAGAGCTGGACTTGCCAACAGGAATGGAGGTCAGTGTAGTCTGGGAGGATAGACCAAGCTAGCGATTGGATGACTTAGCCGACCTTGAGGAAGACATCAACAATCTGCAATTCTTCGATGAGCAAGATTTGGGGGATGTACAGATTAACTAGCTTGATCTGAACGGGTCAGCGGATAATTCGGGGTGGCTTAGTGATGAACTGAATGTGGATGAGGGACCTCAACCAAAGCTGGAACAGCTGGAAGCAGGAACTGCTATAAAGGCAGGAACAACCGTGGACAAGGGGAAGTTTCCAGAGAGCACCAGTACTAAGAATTTCGCTCAAGAAATGGGCGTCATAAGTACTATGGACACTGAACAACAAGCCGCACTGTAGCAATTTGAACAAGAAAAGGACGAGAATAGTCAAAAAGCTGGAAAAGCCAAGGACCTTATGGGGGATGACTGTGATGTGAGAGTAATTATGATAGAACCGGACAATTGTCTGTCAGTTGCCGAAGGAGTCTAGTGGGAAGATGATGATCTGCATCTTGTCCACACAGACGAGGATTGGGATCAAGACCTGCTAGACGACACCTAGTATTCTGATGAAGTCGATCACATGACTAGAAACAGGCGGTACTTCAAACCCCCACACTTAGACCAACCAGAAGCATTCGAAAAGGATGAGGAGGCTGAAAAATAGAAGGATAAATAGTTAGAGGAAGAAGTTGTACTGAAGCAACTAAAGAAGATCCAAGCAGACATATCCATCTGGGGGTTGCTCATGGCTTTACAAGTACACAGGCAAGCCGTTCTATCAGCAATGGATAAGGCTAAGCTGTCTATCAACACGACTCCCAAACAACTAGTGGGACTTATCTTCCCCAAGATCCTTCGCCTACTTTGACCTTCTAAGATAAGGAATTGCCGTTTGAGGGCTCTGCGCATAACAAACCGTTGTACATCTCAGTTAAGTGTAGAGAGAAGTGGGTGCCGGTTGTATTGGTGGACACTTGGTCTGCAATTAATGTTTGTCCGTCTTGCACAACCTATGCTATTGGCTTGAAGCCAACGGATTTTGTACCAATGGCCCAGGTTATCCGGGCTTACGACAACACAAGTCGACAGGTAATGGGGACGGTTCAGATCAGAACACAAGTGGGTCCAGCTCAACAGGATATTGAGTTTCATGTCCTAGATGTTCCTACCACCTTTAGCTTACTCCTTAGACGGCCGTGGCTGCACCAAGTAAAAGCTGTCTCTTCCACTCTTTATCAGATGTTGAAGTACCCTTATGGAAAGGGGGGTAGCAATTGTTTTTGGGAATTCCTCTATACATCCTCCGCCTGAGATCACTACACCAGTACTGGAGATTGTACATGACAATGAGGATGTTTTCCTGTCTGGGTTTACCTTGGCTAAGGCTCGAGTGGTGCAAAACATCTTGGCAATTGACGAGGGGTTGTACGTCAGTTCGGACTCCTGTCACGGTTCTGAATCTAATCTTACAAAGTGCAATGCAACACTGATAAATCACCAAAGAGTCCAAATCCGGCAAATCGTTTTGGAAAATCGATTTTAATCAAAAAGCGCCAAACATGGACTGCTTTGCCAGATTTCAGAGTCGCCACCTAAATATTTTATTTTGGGAAATTTAGGAAACCCTGACTTGTGCCTAAGGCCACGTGTCCATCATCACCAAAGTTGCCTCGGCTTGGGAACTTGGGTATGAGAGGGGAAGGTCCTGAAATGAGCACCCCCGCTCGCCTGATCAAAGGATCGGCCTCTACTGACATGATATGTTGTTTTTGAAAACACATGTGGTCTTATTCCGGTTTATTAGCTAGATTACTATGTGATGTGCACAGCATACAAGTATAGACTCAATTGCAAGAATTGGAACAAAACATCTCATGTTTGTTTTTCGAAAATGGTTTGAAAGTGCTACTCGCAAGTAGGCTAAGACGCGGATTTGCCACCCTCAAGTGGCCTTAGAAAACATGATTTTGCCACTCTGCAAAGTGGGCTTAAAACGCACATTTTGATGAATTGTTCCAATTCAAGCAATGAAGCCTTCATCCACGAGCATTCATGCAGTTATAGTAATTAAGCACATAGCCTCATGGCAAGCATGCTATTATGGCAATCACTTACACACATGCAAGGATGCTAAAGCGAAAACACTTACAGTGTACTCCGAGCCAAAACAAAAGCTATGTTAGAAATCAATGTATGATCCTAGCTATGTTAAGAAATGCCTAATGCAACACGTGCAAAATGTAACTAAATAGGCTCGACTATTCTAAGATGGCGTATGAATACAACACTCGATAACATGCTTTGAAACACGTATTCAAGTAAGTATTGAAATACAACGTAGTTTGAATGATGCGCCGAGCCCGGTGCATGCAATACAAATGAATGACACATGCATGCAAAACATAAGTATGCTAATTGAAACATGCCCTAAAACTAACCATCAAAAGCCGATAAGTAAAAGGGAGAAAGAAATGGGGTTGGAAGACATGCATTACACATACGCACACTTATTACAAAATTCGCCCTCTCGACGGAGGGTCCGAATAATAATCTAACTAGCTAATCTAAGCTAATTAAGCTAATTATTACAAACCAAAACTAATTAACTAAAAAGTTAACTAATTATTACAAAACAAATCAATTAGCTAAGCATATGAACTAATTAAGTAAAAAACCAAAGCATTAGCTATCTAAGCAAAGCAGCTAAGTAAAGCAGTAAAATGAGGTCCTCGGGGCGAGGGGTGCATGCATGCTCGGTCGCCTCATTCGGAAATCCATTACTATGCCCCAACTTGCCTTTGTTTGCATTTGATTTCAGAACACTGCACAAACCTCCAGATAGCTTCTACTCCAACATGGAGACCTCCAGGAGGGCTGCCGACCACTTAATGGTGTTGTAGACCACCTAAACATGCTGCAGACCAGAAAAAGTGGCTGGCCAGCTACTTATTCTGGTCTGCCGACCAGAAAATTCTGCCAAGCTCCAGTTTGCTGCAACAGAGAACAAGAAGGGGCACGACAGTGTATTTGCAAGATATGTGTGCATAACCACCCTCCCTATCATTTCTTAAGCTCAAGGGAGTGCGGTTCTGAAATCACTCTCGGGCCACCAACCGAGCATCGCAATGCACGATGGCCGAGAAGCCAAGTTTGCACAATTCAATGTCAATGAATGCACAAATAACACATAAGGGCCTTAACATCTATCATGCATGATCAAAAGGGTCGGCGATCGAGAAATGAGGCACGTTTCATCATTGCAAGTATGAAACGTCCCTCATTTCTTGTGTTTGGATCAACATTCAATCCAAACACAATGCAATGCAACAACATTCCAAACAACATGCAAACAACATAAGCATGTCAAGCTAGGGGCCTTAAGCATGAAAGCTAGTGAGGGATGCAACACAAGGGCTATGTAATGCAATGCTCAATGGATCAATTAAGCCCCAAACTAATTTCATGCATGCCAAGATAATGACCAAAATGCTCTAAAATGATGGCATGAAAGGCAAGATAATGCATGCTCATGCATTGGCCCATCAACTAAGCAAAAGAGCACAACTCTCAAACACAATTAAGAAATGACAAACATGGAAGTGTGACAACACTATATGCTCTGAAATCAGGTGTGAAATGATGCCAAATCATCCAAACAATACAAGCATAGCATGCTAGAAGGCCTAAGGCACAAGGCTACCAAAAGGGACTACACAAGAGGCATGCAATACATGGCACAAATGATTGAACCAACCATAGATAGAGCTCAATTAGGTCAAAACAAAGACCAAAATATGCTGAGATGGGAGCTCAAAAGCCCAGGCATGCATGCATACAAGTTAGGCCATAAGCGAGGCACACAGGCATAACCCTTAAAAGCACTTAAAGAGTGGAAGAAGTGAGAACATGGCAATGCTATATGCTATGAAATATCATGTTAAATGATGCCAAATCATGCACATGTCACAAATGAAGCATGCTAGGAGGCTCAAAGCTTGAAACTAGCATAGGCACTTGCACTATAGCTATACAAAGCAAGCCCCAAAAGGCCAAGAACACCTAAAACAGTCCTAAAGCATGTCAAAATAATGCTAAAACATGCACAGAGAATAGCCAAGACAAGCTAGCATGAAGGGCCAAAACATCAAGTAAGCTAGGCCAATGAGCATGGTTACACTACAAGTGTAAGAAGCAAATGAGGGATGCTCTAACCAACCAGAAACAAAGTTGTATCATGGTAAAATAACACCAAAAACACACTAAAATGATAGCCCAAAGCTTAGGCAAGATGGCATACATATTGGTTCATGTTTAAGGCATAAAGCACAACCTTCCAAAAGTATTAAAAGAGTGACACATGTGAGTGTATGACAATGAAACATGCTCTGAAATCATGTATCAAATGATGCTAGATCATGCAAATAGCCCAAGCAATGCATGCTAGTGGACTCAAAACACAAAGCTAGTGAGCAAGAATGAACTATGGCTATACAAAGCAAGGTCCAAATGATCAAGACCACTTAAAATAGAACTTAAGCATGGCAAAACAATAGAAAATACATGCTGAGATAGAGCTAACACAAGCTAGGATTAGAGGCATGAAGCATGGAGCACACTAGGCCAACAAAGGAGATTACACTACAAGTGTAAAAACCAAGCAAGAGATGACTCTACCAACCAAAATCAGAGTTAAGGAATGTTAAACAATGACCAAAAACATGCTGAAATGGAACCAAAACATGCTAGAAAGGTGAGCTAAAACCTTAAGCATACAAGGCTAGTTTGCAAGGATTACACTACAAGTGTATAAAGCATGCAAGGGTGGCCTAAACTAAGCCAAAATAGAGGTATGCCATACTGAAATAAGTCCAAAAATAGGCTGCGATGGAGCCAAAACAAGCTTAAAAAACATGCTACTTTGATGAGCCATCAACACAAGCATACAAGAGAAGAGGAGGGGGGACAACCCCCTCCTATTTGGGGCCTCAAAACACACTTTCTACCACTAAAAATCCACTGGATTTTAGTGGCTAAAAGGCCAAGAGAAGGTGGTCCCAAAGGCCTAAAGAGGTGGCACAAAACAAAGCCAAACAAGGCACAAAAGGGGGTAGACCACCCCTAACACAAACAAAGCCTTAAACAAACATTTCAAACACTTGAAAATGAAGCTTTTTATAGTTGAAAGTTAGGCCTAAAACATCATGCAAACAGGGCCAAAGACTTAATCAAAAACAAAGCTTTAAGGGACTAGTGACTCACCCTTGAAGGAAAAGGACAAAGCAATAACTCCAGCAACTTTTTTGGACTAAAAGCAATCCAAAAACACCAAAACCAGCTTCAAGGTGCCTCAGCTCCAAAGCAAAGCTGTTTCACTAGGTGTTTGTGTGCAAAAGTGTGAAAAAAGGCACTTTTAAGCACAAATATAGAGAGAAAGAAAGAAGTATAGAGATAGATGATATGTATAGCCCTCAGCCAATCTTTCTGAACCTGAGACAAGAGGGAGGAGGCTCCCTTGTATAGAAAACCATGCTCCAAGCTTGTTGAACACGTTTGAAGTTTGAATCAATCCCTCCATACACTTGTATGGAGGATGCTTTCTGTGCCCAATAGCTGGCATGGAAAATATCTGCAGAAAATACAGAAAATGTGCCAATTAGTTGAGGTGGTCGGCCGACCACTCCCACTAGTTGACCGACCAGAAAAAGTGGTCTGCAGGGAGACCAACTGGTCGGCAGGGGTGGAAAGGTGATCTGCACAAAGAGAGCAAGGTGGTGGCATGGCTGCCGACCACTTTAGGTGGTCCACAGACCATCCACCCTAGCTGGCCAACCAGAAAACTAGCTGGCAGGGAAGAAAAGTGGTCTACAGGGGAAGAAACTGGTCTACACCCCTATTTCACTCTCCAGTCAAGGGATAACAAGGTTTGGTTCAAAACCAAACCAAAAAGGAAGCAAGACAAGAGTCCGTAAGGTGAGGCACTCAGCCAGAAGCCCCGAAAACTAGTCTACGGGTACAAAAAGTGGTCTACGAGAGGGAAAGGTGGTCTACGGCCACAAAAAAAGTGGCCTACAAACCTCTGTTTCCCTCTAGGCAAAGGCAACAAGGCATGGTCCAAAAACCAGGCCAAGAAGAGAACGTTAAGAGGTTCCGAGACAAGGCGCTCGACCGAAGGCTCCGAAAATCAGAAACCAGCCTACAAGAGGGAAAAGTAGTCTACGACTACGAAAAGTAGCCTACAGGCCTCTCTCTCCCTCTAGGCAAGGGCAACAAGGCATGGTCCACAAACCAAGCCAAAACACAAAGAGTTCAGAGGCCCGGAGGTAAGGCACTCAGCCGGAAACTCCGGAAACTCGAAACAAGCACAAACATGCGCAACCATCGAGTGCTCAATCGATGACGTCTGAGTCTTAAGGTCGGTCAAACATGGGGTGTCTACACCGAAGTGCCTTTGGTTTGGGTTACATACCCATCAAAGAGGACTGGGTGAGAAAAGGGAAAGAAATGGCAGGAAGGGCCAAAGCTAAACAAACTGCAAAACACTATGAACTTGTGCACAGGCCAATTCAGGGAACTCTGAATGGCCGCTTTATCTCGAAAGGGAAAGACTTTCCATTTTGCGGCTTTCCTAAGCCATGGTTGAACTCCGAGAAGCGGCGTCTCCCTGGCTTCGAGATTTTCTTCCACTTATAGCTACAAGAGGACAAAGCCATAGAGGAACAGATTGAGTTAACTGCTGAGGCTAAACAGAGTACAGAGGGTGAGTCCAACAAAAATGAACTTGAGATAGGAGCAGCGCTGACTTGTCTCCATTCGGATCCTCAAATCTAACCGGACAGCTTGGGGGATGACTTCACCATTTCCATGATCGGAGATCAATCTGGTGTGGACCCTTTCGGTGGTAGTCTGGATGCATCTAACGCACCCTCTCTCATTTGGCAACTAGAGTAGGGCTTTTTCTCCAGTAGTTCTGAATCAGGTAGTGAGACGAAATCTAATTCCACAGAGTCTATGCACTCGAAATCATATTCCAATTCTTCTGAGTCGGAGTTCGGTATTCCTGGGGTTGATAACCCAGATGCCGTTGTTTTGTCCAAGTCATCTTTTTAACCGAGGAATTGGATGAGCTGGAGGCTTTGAATGAGAATGATACCACTGTTGTTTCTGAGTACTTCTTTGTGCCATTTGTATATTGCATTGATCATGACTTTCAAAATTTTGATAAAAATGATGAGGAAGGAATTCCTCTGGTTTTGAAACATTTGATTGATCGAAAGGAGGAGAGGTTTGTAAAACCCTTAGTTGATGAAATCATTTCAATTAATGTGGGTACTGAGAAGGATCTGCGCCTAGTCTAGATCGGGTCCACGTTGTTTTCAGAGGAAAGCGAGCGCTTTGTCACTTTATTAAAAGATTTCAAAGATGTTTTCGCGTGGTCCTACGAACACGTGCCTGGAATCGATCCCGAGATTGTACAACACCGGATCCCTCTTGACCCTGAGGCCCGACCCGTCAAGTAGAATCTTCAGAGAATATGCCCGGATTGGGTTTAAATATTAAGGAAGAGGTCACCAAGCAGATAGATGCAGGGTTTTTGCTAGTATCTGAGTACTCGACTTGGTTGGCCAACATTGTTCCGGTGCCGAAGAAAGATGGCAGAATTCAGGTGTGCGTGGACTTCAGAGATCTAAACAAAGCTAGTCTGAAGGACGACTTTCCTCTACTGCATATTGATGAATTGGTGGACTTCACCGCAGGCAATGCATTGCTCTCCTTTATGGATAGATTTTTCGGGTATAACTAGATTCTGATGGCACCCGAGGATAGAGAGAAGACTACCTTCAGCACATCCTGGGAAACCTACTGCTACAGGGTGATGTTGTTCGGTCTGAAGAATGCTGGGGCCACTTATCAACAGGCTGCGACCACTATCTTACATGATATGATCCACAAAGAGGTCGAGGTGTATCTGGACGACATGATTGTCAAGTCCAAGGAAAGAGAGGGCCACTCCACCGCCTTGAAGAAATTCTTCTAACGGATCAGACAATATCGATTGAGACTGAATCCATAGAAATGCACTTTTGGTGTGACAGCAGGGAAAATACTAGGGTTCTTGATTAGATAGAGGGGCATCATCGTAAATCCTTCCAAAATCAAGGCCATACTAGAAATGCCACCACCAAGGACTAAAAAGAAGGTGCGAGACTTTCTGGGTAAAATGAAATTCATAAGACGGCTTATTGCAAAATTAACCTTGACTTGTGAACCACTATTTGGTCCCCTGAAGAAAGGAAAGAAATTCCAATAGGATGACCGATGCTAGTTTGCTTTTGAGCAGATCAAGCAGTACCTCCAAAACCCACCCGTGTTGTCACTGCTAGAGCTGGGGAAGCCATTAATTCTGTATTTGTCAGTAACGGACACAACGATGGGCTGCATGCTTGCGCAAGAATCTGAGGATAGAATGGAGAAAGCCATTTATTACCTGAGTAAGAAAATGCTAGACTATGAGACCCGTGACACCCCTTTGGAAAAGGCTTGCTTAGCCTTGGTATGGGCTACAAGGAAGTTGAGGCACTACCTATTAGCTCACTTCATAATTCTGGTTTCAAGATTAGATCCCATTAAATATCTCTTCGAGAAACCAGCGCTTACGGGTAGGCTAGCCCATTGGTTGCTTCTTCTCTCCAAATTTGATTTGAAGTATGTCACACACAAGTCTATCAAGGGGAGAGCAGTAGCTGAGTTCTTAGCAGATCACCCAATGGAAGGGAATGAAAAGGTAGAATACCTATTCCTAGACGAGGCTATTCTGCAAGTCAAGGAAGGAACTTGGACGATGTACTTTAACGGAGCGTCTAACCAGTACGGTCATAGGATAGGGGTGTTGCTGATTGCACCTGACAATTCCCATATACCCTTAGCCTTCAAACTTCAGTTCAAGGTATCTAACAATAAGGTAGAATATGAAGCGTGTATCACTGGCTTGGAAGCCGCCCTAGAACTAGGGGCAAAAAGGTTGGACGTTATTGGGGACTCGAACCTGGTTGTGTCTCAAGCAAATGGAGACTGGAAGGTTAAGTAATAAAGGATGAAAATCTATCACCAAACTCTAGATGTTCTGATTCCCAGGTTTGAGAAGCTAACCTTCACGCATCTGTTAAGAGAGAACAACAGCTACTATTGGTCAACCATAGAGGAGGATTGTATTAGTTTTGTTCGGCGATGCCACAAATGCCAAATCCATGCAAATCGCATGAATATCCCGCCGTTGATGCTGTACAACATGATTTCACCATGGCCATTTTCAGTCTGGGGAATTGATGTTATTAGGGCAGTTACGCCGAAAGGCTCAAACGGACATGAATACATCCTGGTGGCAACTGACTATTTTACAAAGTGGGTTGAGGCCCAATCCTATACAGTGCTAAAGGCGTCGCATGTAGCCAAGTTCACCAGGAATAACATCATTTGTCGTTATGGGGTCCCGAATGAGATCATTTTAGACAATGACTCCCATTTTAAAAATGAAGTGATCGACTTGTTGGAGAAATACAACGTGGCTTTTCACAAGTCATCTACTTACTGGCCGCAAGTCATCTACTTACCGGCCTCAACAGCTCGATCACTTTGTTGGTTTGTGGCCACCAACAAGAACATCAAGTACATTTTGTAGAAAATGGTTGAGACTTACAGGGACTAGCCAGACAAATTGCCATTTGCTCTCTAGGGCTATAGGACTTCGATTCAGACATCTACTGGGGCAACTCCGTATTCTCTTGTTTATGGGATGGAAGCTATTCTGCCGATTGAAATGGAGGTTCTGTCACTACGGGTTATGGCTGAGTGCCAGATAGCAGAAGCAGATTGGCAGTAGAGTAGGTTTGAAGAACTAATGTTGTTCAATGAGAGAAGGCTGAAAGCACTGTACCATGTTCAAGGATATCAACGTAGGATTGTCAGGGCTTTTAACAAGAAAGTTAAGTCTCAGAATCTTAAGGAAGGGGATTTGGTGCTAAAAGACAATCGGGCTCCCAACCATGACCCTAGGGGCAAGTTCAGACCCAATTGGACTGGTCCTTACATCATCAAATCAATCTGGTCGAGTGAAGCTGCTATTCCTATGGACCTAGATGGCCTAGAATTCTCCTAACCAATCAACATGGACAAGTTGAAGAAATATTACCCCTGAGAGGCTTGCTAGGCCAAAAACCCAGAAGGGCGACCTAGGCAAAAGTTAGTGCACAAAAAATTGGGAAAAAGAAAAACTAAGCTCGCAAGGTTGAAAACCCAGAAAGGGCGGCCTTAGCAAAAGTTGGAGTGCAAAAGGAGAGTGTTAATACCTGAGTGAACCCAAACCGAACTACGTAAGGCTTGATTCCCATCTTCGGGATATGTAGGCAACTTCATTCTGAAGTCCGGCCATAAACATCTCCAAATCAACTATGTCCATGTGTTTGATCAAG
This sequence comes from Camellia granthamiana, assembly GCA_036172215.1. NCBI lineage: Eukaryota > Viridiplantae > Streptophyta > Magnoliopsida > Ericales > Theaceae > Camellia > Camellia granthamiana. Next base: position 28,779,073 of record CM069915.1, on the reverse strand, counting down.
GCATCCTTGTCTTTTCGTTATCTGGAAGTTCGGTTGTGATCTTTACCCTGAGAGAAGAGCTGATTATAGTGCTGAGCAGTGCTATTCAGTCTAGGGACAGTTTTCCATTTCTGGATTCAGGGTTGTACATCTCGAGGATAGATTCCAAGTGTGTCCAGTTGTGATCCTTATCGAAAACGGTTTTCAAGAGTTTTAATAAAAGTTGATTTTGTTCAAATTAATCTTTTTACAACTTAGACCATTTTTGGACCAAAAGGAAAATTTTTAGTACCCACAACTTCAATTTCATTGATTTCAATACAAAGCTCTCTGACTCTCGATACAAATCAAAGTTGCTTTTTATTACATTCAAAAGGAAAACTTGAAAGTATAGATCAAAGCAATAAACTCAGGTGTAGACACCCCATTTTTGACCGTCCTCAAGACTTGGACGTCATCAGTTGAACACTTGATGATCATCCATGCTCGTGTTCATTTTGAGTTCCTGAAGGTTTCAGTTGCGCGCCTTGCCTTAGAGCCTCTTAACTTGTCTATTTTGTGCTGGGTTGTGGACCAAGGACTTGTGGTTTTGTTTATGAGGGAAGAGGGTTGCTTGTTGGCCAACCCTACAACCCATCGGCCAAAGCTTCTGCCTATCGGCCTTTCCTTCTTGTCATCGGCCATCAGTGATGGCCGGTCAGCACCTTTTTTGGTCGGACAGCCCCCTTTTTGGACGATCGGCCACATCTTTTGGCCGAGGCCTTTTTGTTTGCTTTTGCAGATATTATTGTGACAGCTGTGACAGCTGGTGAGCACAGATTTCATCCTCCATACACGTGTATGGAGGGATTGAATTCAAGCCTTTAGCTTGTCCAACAAGCTTAGGACTTGAATTTCTATAAGAAGGGAGGCCCCTCTCCCTTTCTAGAGGTTCTGAAATTTGATATACAAAACATATATCTCTATACTTCTTCCTCTCTCTCTCTCTACATTTGCACTTGTTTGTGCTCAAAAGTGTCTTTTCTTCACACTTTTACACTAAAGCACCTAGTGAAACACCTTCACTACTGAGCTGAGGTTCTTGAAGGTTGCATTTGAGTGGTTTAAGCTTGGTTTTTGCCTCTGAAGTTGCTGTTCTAAAGAAGTTCTTCAAGGGTGAGTCTCTTACCTTTTTAAAGCTTTGTTTTCATAGCTTATTTAGCCAACTTTGCATGCTTCTTTTGGCTTGGCTTTCAACTGAAAAAAGTCTTGTTTTAAAGTGCTTAACATGTTTGTTTGAGGCCTTTTTGGTGTTGGGGGTGGTCTACTTCCTTGCATGCCTTATTTGCTAGGCTTTTGATGCATCATTTTAGGCATTTCCTTTAGCCTTTGTTTGGCCTCTTCACCACTGAATTCCAAAGGAATTTTAGTGGTGGAAATTGTGTTTTGAGGTCCCAAATAAGAGGGGGTCATCCCCTCTCCTTGTGTCTTGTGTGCTTGTGTTGATGGCTCACCAAGTTAGCATGTTTTTCTATCTCCTTGAGGCTCCATCTTAGCATGTTTTTGTGACTTTTCCAGCATGTTATAGCTCTGTCAAGAGTTGGTTTGATAGCCTCTTGCATGCTCCTTGCACTTGTAGTGCATTTCTATTCATTTGCCTAACAAGCATCATGCTTTTGACCATCATTCTAGCATGTTTTCGGCTCAACTCCAACAAGCTTTTACTCATGTTTTACCATGCTTAAGCTCTATTTTATGTTGTTTTGGTCATGCATGCCTCACTTTGTATAGCCATAGTGCATTCTAGCTTACTAGCCTTGAGTTTCCAAGCCACTAGCATGCATTACTTGGGCTATTCACATGATTTGGCAGCATTTGATACATGATTTCAGTGTGTGTAATGTGGCCATACTCTCTCATGTTTCACTATTTCAATGCTTTTCGTGAGTTGTGCTTTATGCCTTAAATATGAGCCTTTATGCATGCCATCTTGCCTAAGCTTTTGGGCCATGATATAACTCTGATTTTAGTTGGTGAAGTCATCTCATGTTTGGTTTTAGTAGGTGTAGTGTAACCCTCCTTGTTCCCCTTGCGTGCTCCTTGCTTCATGCTTTTAATTCTAGCTTGTGTTGGCTATGTTCAAGCATATTTTTGGTCTTGTTTTGACCTATCTTGGGACTGTTTTGAGCCATCTTGGACCTTTGGGGCTTGCTTGATATAGCCATGTTGCAAGCCCCTTTGCTAGTCTTAAGCTTTGAGCCTTTTAGCATGCTATGTTTGTGTTATGTGCATGATTTGGCATCATTCCTTGCATGATTTCAGAGCCCATTTCGTTGCCACACTCTCACATTTTCCACTCCTTCAATACGTTTGAGAGTTGTTGTCTTCATGCCTTGTTTGTGTACCAAAGTGTATGCATGTTTGTATGTGCTTTCAGACTTCGTTTTCAGCATGTTTTGGCCACTATTTTGGGCATGATTGAGGTCTGTCCATATTTGGTTTAAGTCCATATAGCATGTCGTTGCATTACATTGTGCTCGCATGTTGTTTGCATGTTGTTACACTGCATTGTTGTTTGCATGCTTATGTTGCATTGCATTGTGTCTGCATGCCATTAGCAGTGCTAGGTTGATTATGTTGCATTAGCATTGTTTGCATGCCATTAGCATAGATAAGTCAATCATGTTGCATTGCATTGTGTTTGTATGCTCATGTTGCATTAGCATTGTTTGCATGCCATTAGCATTGATATGTTGAGCATATTGCATGCATTGCATTGTGTTTGGATCGGGCGTTGATCCAAACATGAGAAACGAAAGACGTTTCATACTTGAAGTGTTGAAATGTGCCTCAATTCTCGGTCGCCGACCCTCTTGATCATGCATGATGGAGGTTAACTCTCTTATGTGTTATTTGTGCATTCATTTACATTGAAATGTGCAATCTTGGCTTCTCGGCCATCGTGCATTGCGATGCTCGGTTGGTGGCCCGAGAGTCGAGAACCGTACTCCCTTGAGCTCATGAAATGATAGGGAGGGTGGTTGTGCACACATATCTTGCAAATACATTGCCGTGCTCCTTCTTGTTCTCTGTTGCATCAAACTGGAGTTGGGCAGAATTTTTTGGTCGGCAGACCAGTAAAAGTGGCTGGCCGATCACTTTTTATGGTCTGTAGTAAGTTTGGGTGGTCGGCAGGTGGTCTACACCACTATAAAGTGGTCGGCAGCCATCCTGGAGGTCTCCATGATGGAGTAGAAGCTATCTGGAGCTTTGTGCAGAGTTCTGAGAACAAATGTAAATAGAGGCAAATTGGGGCATCGCGATAGATTTCCAAACTAGGCGACCGAGCATGCATGCGCTTCTCACCCTGAGGACTTCTTCTTACTTCTTTACTTAGTTGCTTAGCTTAGTTAGCTATTTGGTTTTGTACTTAATTAGTTAATGCGCTTAACTATTCAATTTGTGTTGTAATAACTAATTAGTTAACTAGGGTTAGTTAATTAGTTATGACTTGTAATAATTAGTTTAATTAGCTTAGATTAGCTAGTTAGCTTATTATTCGGACCCTCCGTCGAGAGGGCACAACTTTTGTAATAAGTGTGCGTGTGTGTGATGAATGTCTTCCAACCCCACGTCTTTATCCCTTTTATTTACCAGCTTTTGATGGTTAGTTTTAGGGCATGTTTCAATTAGCATACTTATGCTTCGCATGTTTGTATCATTCATTTTGTCTTGCATGCATCGGGCTCGACGCATCATAAACTGCATTGTATTTCAATACCAATTTGAATACATGTTATCAAGTTTTGCATTCACATAACATCTTAGATAGCCGAGCCTATTTAGTTGCATTTTGCATGTGTTGCATAGGCATCTTGCATAGCTAGGATTATGCATTGATTACTAACTAGATTCTTTTTGGCCCGGAGTACACTGTGAGTGTTTACGCTTTAGCATCTTGCATGAGCGTAAGTGATTGCCATGTTTAGCATGCTTTCCATGAGGCTATTTGCTAAACTGCTATAACTGCTTGAATGCCTGTGGATGAATGCTTATTGCTTGATTGGAACAATTCATCAAAATGCGAGTTTTTATTCTAAGCCCACTTGAGGGTGGCAAATCCGCGTCTTAGCCTACTTGAGGGTAGCAACTTCAAACCATTTTCAAACAAACAAACATGAGTTGTTTTGTTCCAAATTGACTGATTTAGTCTATACTTGTGTACTGTGCGCATCACATAGTAAGCTAGCTAATAAATCAGAATAAGAACACATGTGTTTACAAAACAACATATTATGTTAGTAGAGGCCGATCCTTGATCGGCCGAGTTGGGGTGCTCATTTCATGACCTTTCCCCTTTGTACCGCAAGTTCCTGAGCCGAGGCAACTTTGATGATGACGGACACATGGCCTTAGGCATGAGTCGGGGTTTCCTAAATTTCCCAAAAACAAAATATTTAGGTGGCGACTCTAAAATCTGGCAAAGCAGTCCATGTTTGGCGCTTTTTTTGATTAAAATCGAGTTTTCCAAAACGATTTGCCAGATTTGGACTCTTTGGTGATTTATCAATCTTACATTGCACTTTGTGAGATTAGATTCAGAACCATGACCTGAGTCCAAACTGTAGTAGCTATGAACAATGATTCGCGCGCCTCGTGTGCGGAGTGGAGTTTCGGGCGGTCTACAGTTTCTGGCAACTCTGCTGGGGACTTAGAGAACTTGATTCGAACTCAAGATATCTTGTTTTGGCTACACTTATGTGTTTCTTTGCATTGTATTTGCATTGGTGCGCCTAAGACACCGTGTTCACCGTTTGGCTATTCCTTCACAGTTTGCCGGAGGTTGCGTGCCATAAGGCTAACCGATTACGGGCTCTGCCATGATGGGAACAGAAACCTCGATTGTTATCGAGGCACCCTTTTGACCATTCGACCTAGTGCATATCGGAATTCATAGTGACTATTCCAAACTAGGACAGGTTGCTTACTCGATTGTAGGTTGTTTGAAACCGTGTGTGCGTAGTGAAACCCTAGCTCCTGACACGATAGGACAGGGAAACCCTACCCCTCCATAGGGGTGTTTTGGCTTTTACTTGCTTGATATGTGCTCTGTCAGAGTGTGTCTCTACATGTAGTATGTATCAGTTTGCAAGTCCGGGTATCAAGCTTGCGGGCATCAGTATTTGGGGAATCAGTTTTACCTGAGGGTATCAGATCTGAGGCAGTGATTTGGGAACATTGATCAGTATTGAGAACAGTGTGTTCAGCTTACCAATGTCAACTGTGTGTTGTCTTAATTTAAGCCGTTGTGCTGTCCGTTTTTCTGCTTATTGTTTCCTTATTATGCTTTATTTATCCTTTTGCAAGGTAGTTTAGCATAATTGTTTCCGACCAGGCAAATATTCCCCAAGCACTCTGGACTAGAGGTCGCAAACTTCATCGATCCGAGGATCTGATAGACAGACAACTAGTGTTCCTTTCATTACCCCCAGTTACTAGACTGAGGCCAGTTAGGCACAGTCCATCAGTATAGCGGTTACTAGATCAACGGTCTTTATCCACCCTACCAGTGAGTAGTCGGGCTGAGGTTTCCGTTTCTACCATAGAGAGAGATATATCTGTTGTTCAGTTAGATCAGCACCTTATGGCAGGTATGGAGGAGATCATGCGTCAGCTCCAAGAGACTATGCAGGCCATGCAGCGGGATGCTGCCTACCAGGCAGAGGTTGTGGCTCTACAAACAGAACTGATTGCCAGACTTCAGCAACAGCAACAACCACAGCAAGCCGGAGCTTCTGCTCACCCACCTCCTCTCCCACCTAGGGTTCCAACACCCGGGGAGACTGCAAACATCCAGGAAAATATGGACGTCCCAACGGGGCTAGTCCCACCCTCAATCCTACCTTAGCTATCCAAAGTGCCCACCAATCTAGTAGATACACCGTTTGAATTTGAGGTGGATCCAACAACGCTGAAGGTGAGCAAGTTAGAAAAGTTGTTCAAAAAGGCTCAAGGCGCTCATTCCATTCCGGACATAGAGGATGGATACACCGATTTAGCGGTTGCTTTGCCGGACCGATTTAAGATGCCCCACATAGACCGTTTTGACGGTTCTAGGGACCCCATGGTACATTTACGGTTGTTCTCAGATATCCTAAGGCCAATGGGCCTCTCTAGATTGCAAAAGCTTTCACTCTTCGGCCGGACCCTGTCGGGTGTTGCGGCTATTTGGTACGCAAAGCTGAAGGACTCTATTAAGCGAAGCTGGGAGGAGATGGCTGAGGCCTTTGTAGCTCAATACTCCTACAACACACAGATCGAGATCATAACTTGTGATCTCGAGACAACCAGACAGGAGCCAAAAGAGAGCTTCTCTGACTTTGTAACTCGCTGGAGAGCCAAAGCTTCTATGATGACCATCAGGCCGGTCGACAAGGATCAAATACGGAAGGTTGTACGCAACCTCCAACCTAAGCTGATGCAAAAGATGATCATCTTACCCTTTTCCACCTTTGCGGATTTACACAAGATCGGGGTACAGATTGAGGATGCCATGAAGCAGGGTCTGGTTGACCACGACAGAGAGCAGCCCAAGGGGGCATTTTCCCGCAATACAAATGCAGGCACGAGTAATGCTCCAGCTGCTAGGACTTCCGATGTGGGCATGGTCACCACCACCACCACTCCAAAAACACTTACAACTACATCCTTCACAGGTGCGTCCGGAAGTAGCTCACAAATAGCCAGATATCCACCCCGAGGCCAGAGAACCTTCACCCCACTATACATGCCCCTGTCCAAAGCTCTGGGGGTTCTTATCAGGAAAGAGAATTTGAAGCCCCTGGAGCCGCGACCATTACCAGACAAACTTCCTCCCTCCCATAACCCAGCTAAATACTATGCCTTTCACCAACAGCATGGTCACTGCACCGAACAGTGCTATAGACTGCGTCATTAGATCCAGGATCTCATTCACAATAGGGTGATCGCACCTCCGAAAAAACCAAATGTCACAACCAACCCTCTCCCACCACGTAACCAAGCTCCACCACCTAAACGCATCAACCTGATCCAAACTGGGGTTGTGTCATACGACCCTAGCATATATATCACACCCTCCCACCTACCCAAGCCTAAGGTGTTCATCCTAGACAGCACAGACTTGTGCATGTTGAGCACCTCCCAAAACCAACCTGAATCGGTGGTGGTGACTATCGAAGGTAGAATTTGGTCGACTTTGGGGGCAGATGGGAATGATGATTCAGAGCCTGAGGGGTCTGCTAGCGTTGAGTACATCCCAAGTGGTTACATCACATCAACGGGCCAGACTAAGCCGATAATAGAGCTGCCGGTTGGGGTAGAGGTCTGTGTGGTTCAGGAGGATGGACCTAATCAGGGGCTAGATGACCTAGCAGAGCTGGAGGAGGATATCACAAATCTATAATTCTTTGAAGAGCAGGACTCAGGGGACATGACCGTCAACTGGTTTGACTTGGATGGGTCAGCAGAAGCTACTGAGTGGCTCAGCGATGAGCCAGATGTTGTTGAGGCACCTCAGCCAGAACAGAGGCAATCTGGAGCTGGGATATCAGTAGTGTCCGGAATGGCCGAGAATTAGGAAGGATCGCTAGAAAGCACCGGTGTTAAGAATTTTGCTCGGGATCCGGGCAGTTTAAATATAGAAGATACCGAACAACAGGCTGCACTGAAGTAGTTTGAGCAGGAAAGAATCGAAGATCTGGAGAGGGGTAGAAAGGCCAAAGCCCCTGCGGGGACGGAACGTGTTGTGCGCACCGAATGTGCTGTGAGCACAAGAACAGTTGCAACAGAACTGGATAGCTGTCTGTCGGTTGCCGACGGAATGTGGTGGGAAGACGACAACTTACATCTTGCCCACACTGACGAAGATTGGGGGCAGAACCAACCAGATGATACTTGGTATGTGGAGGAGGTTGACCACATGACCATGAGTGGGCGGTATTTCAAGCCACCACATTTGGATCAACCAGAGGCGTCCGGAAAGGACAAAGAAGCGGAGAGGCAGAAAGAAAAATTGCTCGAGGAAGAGGCTGTACTGAAACAGCTTAAGAAAATCCAAGCAGACATCTCCATCTGGGGACTGCTTATGGCCTCAAGAGTTCATAGACAAGCTGTCCTTTCTGCAATGGACACGGCCAAACATTCAATCGATACCACAATCGAACAGCTGGTAGGGCTAGTTTTTCTAGGAGGAGCTTCCCTGACATTAACCTTCACTGATAAGGAACTGCCGCCTGAGGGCTCAGATCATAACAAACCGCTCTACATCTCTGTCGAGTGTAGAGAGAAATGGATACCGGTGTTTCTTGTTCACACTGGATCTGCTATCAACGTTTGTCCGTCGAAAATGGCATATGCTATCAGGTTGAAGCTCGTGGATTTTGTGCCTACTGCCTAGGTGATAAGGGCCTACGATAATACTAGCCAAGAGGTGATGACGACTGTACAGATTTGGACTCAGGTTGGTCTAGGACAGCACGATATTGATTTTCATGTCTTGGACATTCCCACAACCTTCAATCTACTCCTGGGGCAGCCGTGGCTGCACCAGGTGAAGGCTGTCTCTTCCACCCTGCACCAAATGCTGAAGTACCCCCACGAGAAGGGGATGGCCATCATTTTTTGAAATTCTTCAATACATTGCCGCCAGAGGTTTCTACACCAGTTCTACAGATTGAGCATGGCGCGAAAGATGTATTTCTGTTCGGGTTCACCCTAGCCGAGGCCCGGGTTGTACAGAATATTCTAGCTGTTGATGAGGGGCTATACGTCAGCGCACAATCAATCTACCTTATGAACAAGCTTCAGCACATGCCCGGGATGGAATTAGGGTGAAGTGGCCGGAAAGGCATTGCAGCATCGGCTGAAGTGCCGCATAACCCACATACCTTTGGTTTAGGTTATCTGCCTACCAAGGAGGACTGGGTGAGGAAAGGAAAAGAAATGGCCGGAAGAGCCAGAGCCAAGCAGGCCGAGAAGCATTATGAGTTGATCCACCGACCTATCTAAGGTACCCTGAATGGACGGTTTGTCCGGGAGGGGGAAGACTTCCCGTTCTGCGGCTTCCCAGAGCCATGGCTAAATGCAGAGAGGCGGCGCTTGCCGGGGTTTGAGATTTTCTTTGACTTGCAATTGTTCGGGGATGATGTTGCCAAAGAGCAAACAGACCCACCAGCTGAGGCTGAGCAGTGCAAGGAGGAGGGTTCCGAGAGCACATAGATTGAAATAGGGGTAACACTGGCTTGTCTACTCTCAGATCCTCAGATCGTACATGAGTGCTTGGGGGATAACTTCTCAGTGTCCATGATCGGGAATGAAGCGGCTGTGGGCCCATCTTCAAACATTCTGGATGCATCCATCGCACGCTCCCTCGTCTGGCAATACAAGGAGGGCTTTTTATCGAACAGCACCGGGTCAGGTAATGAGCCGGAATCTGATTTCACTGAGTCTGTGAAGTCGGAATCAGGTTCCAGCTCGTCTGAGTCTAAGTCTGAGTCCGGTATTCTTGGGGGTGACAACCCGGCTGCCACTGTCTTATCCAGGTCGTCTTTTTTTTTTTCCTTTGAGTCTGTTGTAATAGAGGAATCAGGCGGACTGGATGTTATTAATGAGAATGGTACGGCTACGGCTTCCGAGTACTTTTCTGTGCCTTTAATTTATTGCATTAATCAGGATTTTCAAAATTTTGATGATAACAACGAGGAAGAAATTCCTCCGAATTTGCAATATTTGCTTGATCAAGAGCAGGAGAGGTTTGTAAAACCCTTGGTTGATGAAATCACCACAATTAATGTTGGTACTGAGAAGGACCCGTGGCTGGTCCAGATCGGGTCCACGTTGTCTTCGGAGGAGCGCGAACGCTTAGTCGCTTTATTAAAATATTTCAAAGATGTTTTCGTGTGGTCCTATGAAGACATGCTTGGAATCAATCCTGAGATTGTACAGCACCGGATCCTTCTTGACCCAGAGGCTTGACCTGTTAGGCAGAAACTCTGAAGGATCCGCCCGGACTGGGCTGTCAAGATCAAAGAAGAGGTCACCAAGCAAATTGATGCAGGGTTCCTACTGGTATCTGAATACCCTATATGGTTGGCCAATATAGTTCCGGTGCCGAAGAAGGACGACAGAATTCGGGTATGTGTGGACTTTAGGGATTTGAACAAAGCCAGTCCGAAGGACGACTTTCCTCTGCCGCATATCGATGAATTAGTGGACTTCACTGTCGAGCATGAGCTACTCTCATTCATGGATGGGTTTTCAGGCTACAATCAGATTTTGATGGCCCCCAAAGATCGGGAGAAGACCGCTGGGGCTACATATCAACGGGCTGTGACCACAATTTTGCATGATATGATCCATAAAGAGGTTGAGGTGTACATGGATGACATGATTGTCAAGTCCAAGAAAAGAGAGGGCCACTACACCGCCTTGTAAAAATTCTTCCAACGGATCAGAGAGTATCGGTTGCGGCTGAATCCTCAGAAATGTACATTCGACATTACAGTAGGGAAAATGCTGGGGTTCTTGATCACACAGAGAGGTATCGAGGTCGATCCTTCCAAAATCAAGGCCATCTTAGAAATGCCACCGCCGAGGACTGAAAAGGAGGTGCGAGGCTTTTTGGGTAAAATGTAATTCATAAGACGGTTTATTGCTAAATTAACCTTGACTTGTGAACCACTGTTTGGTCTCCTGAAGAAAGGAAATAAATTCCAATGGGACGACCGATGCCAAGTTGCTTTTGAGCAGATCAAGCAATATTTACAGAACCCACCTGTGTTGTCATCGCCTGAGTCAGGGAAACCATTGATTATGTACCTATCAGTGACGGAAACTACAATGGACGGCGTGCTTGCACAGGAGTCTGAGGACAAAGTGGAGAAGGCTATCTACTACCTGAGCAAGAAAATGCTCGATTACGAGACCCATTACACTCCGTTAGAGAAGGCTTGTCTGGCCTTGGTATGGGCTACCAGGAAGTTGAGGCACTACCTGTTAGCTCACTCTATAATACTGGTTTTGAGATTAGATCCCATCAAATATCTCTTCGAGAAACCAGTACTTACGGGTAGGCTAGCCCGTTGGTTGCTTCTGCTTTCTGAATTTGATCTAAAGTATATGACGCACAAGTCGATGAAAGGGAGAACGGTAGTGGAGTTCCTAGTCGATCACCCAGTTAAAAGGGATGAAGCAGTTGAGTATCTGTTCCCAGATGAGGCCATTCTACATGTCGAAGAAGAGACTTGGACGATGTACTTTGACGGAGCGTCAAACCAATACGGGTATGGGATAAGGGTGTTGCTGATAGCGCCCGACAATTCCCTCATACCTTTAGCATTCAAACTCCAATTCAAAGTGCCGAACAATGAGGCAGAGTATGAGGCATGTATTGCTGGACTAGAAGCCGCCCTGGAACTAGAGGTAAAATGGTTGGATGTCGTCGGGGACTTGAACCTTGTTGTATCTCAAGCTAAAGAAGATTGGAAAGTTAAAGAAGAAAAGATGGCAATCTATCACCAAACCTTGGACGTTCTGATTCTTCGGTTTGAGAAACTGAATTTCTCCCATCTGTTAAGAGAGAACAATAGGTTCGTTGGTTCAATAGCAACTCTATCTTCTATGATAGACATCCCTTTTAGAGTCCGAATGCGTCCGATCATCATTGAATAGAAATTCGTGCTGGCCTACGAGCTGATTGCTTCCATAGATGAGGTACAAGATGAGAACCCTTGGTATTACGACATCTGGAACTTCTTGGAAAAGGAAGCGTATTCACCAAGGGCAAATACCAAAGATAAGAGGGCAATTCAAAGAATGGCTGCTCAGTTCATCGTCTGAGGGGGTAAACTGTACAAGAGGGGTCATCTCAGGATGCACAAACTGTGTGTTGATGTTGAAGAATCCAAGCGCCTGATGGAGGTCATCCATGGAGGAGAGTGCGGAGCGCACATGAACGGGGTGATGCTAGCCTGAAAAATTCTCAGACAGGGTTATTACTGGTCAACCATGGAGGAGGATTGTATTAGCTTTGTTCGGCGATGTCACAAATGTTAGATCCATGCAAATCGCATGAGCATTCCGCCGTCGAAGTTGTACAACATGACTTCACCATGGCCGTTTTCAGTCTGGAGGATTGATGTAATTGGGGTTGTCACTCCAAAGGGCTCCAAAAGGGCATGAGTACATTCTAGTAGCGATAGACTACTTCACGAAGTGGGTTGAGGCCCAATCTTACGCGGTGTTGAAGGCATCGCATGTCACTAAGTTCATCAGGAACAACATCATTTGTCGCTATGGAGTCCCGAATGAGATTATTTCGGATAATGGTTCCCACTTCAAGAAGGAGGTGATCGACTTGTTGGAGAAATACAGCATGGCTTTTCATAAGTCATCTACATATCGGCTGCAAACCAACGGAGCAGTTGAGGCCGCCAACAAGAACATCAAGCACATTCTGCAGAAGATGGTGGAAAGCTACAAGGACTAGCCAGAGAAGCTGCCATTTGCTCTTTGGGGCTACCGGACTTCAATTCGAACTTCTACTGGGGCAACTCCGTATTCTTTGGTTTATGGGATGGAGGCTGTTCAGCTTATCGAAGTTGAGGTTCCGTCATTACGGGTATTGGCTGAGTGTCAGATAGCTGAGGCAGATTGGCAGCAAAGCAAATTCGAAGAACTCATGTTTTTTTATGAAACAAGGCTAAAAGCACTGTATCATGTCCAGGGTTATCAACGAAGAATTGCCAGGGTTTTCAACAAGAAGGTTAAGTCCAGGAATTTGAATGAAGGGGATCTAGTGCTCAAAGACAACCGAGCTTCCAACCACGACCCTAGGGGCAAGTTCAGACCCAGTTGGACTGGCCCTTACATCATCAAGTCTATCTGGTCGGGTGGAGCTGTCGTTCTAATGGACTTAGATGGCCTAGAGTCCTCCCAACCGATCAACATGGACAAGTTGAAGAAATACTATCCCTGGGTGGCTCGTTGGGCCGAAAACCCAAAAGGGCGACCCAGGCAAAAGTTAGAGCATGAAAATTTGAAATAATAAAAACTAAGCTTGCAAGGTTGAAAACCCAGAAAGGGCGGCCTTGGCAAAAGTTAGAGTGCAAAAAGAGAGTGTTAATACACGAGTGAACCTTACCCGAACTACGTAAAGCTTGATTCCCATCTTCGGGATACGTAGGCAACTTCATTACGAAGTCCAGCCATAAACACTTCCCCGATCAACTTTGTCCATGTGATCATACTGGTAATCTTTGTCTATTCCGCATTCAAGAGCTCGGTTGTGATCTCCAATGTAGTGCTATTCAGACTAGGGGCAACTTTCCAGTTGTTGGATCTGGGGTTGTACATCTCAGTGATAGATCTCAGGCGTGTCCAGTTGTGATCCATATCGAAAATGGTTTTGAAAAGTTTTAATAAAAGTTGATTTTGCTCAAATTAATCTTTTTACAACTTAGACCACTTTTGGACCAAACAGAAAATTTTCAGTACCCACAACCTTCAATTATATTGATTTCAATACAGAGTTCTCCTACTCTTGAATACAAATTGAAGTTGCTTTTTATTACATTCATAAAGAAAACTCGAAAGTACTGATAAAGCAATAAATTCGGGACATAGTCAGGTGTTCCTATGTCCCCTCCCAGAGCTTGTGAAAGCCTCTGATGCCAAAGTAGGCCCAACATGTGCCTCTTCATCGAGCCAAGCTATGCACTCATCAGAGAGGGTGCAACTGAAAGTAGGAGCAGGGCCAGAAGCTCTCTTGTCCTCCATGCTATGGCATACTGAGCTAGTTGTGCGCCTCAGACTGGAAATGCAGCAGGGTACTCTATCCCCTCCTCCGGGCAAGTCTGATCATGCCCAAATTGGCGTCGGATTCAAAATGGGAAGTAAAAGACACAGTGTGTTAGGCCAATCAACTAAATCCCGGGCTGGCGAGACATGCTGTAACTCATCGCCGACAGATTGAGCCAGGGGTAGCGCCAAGCAATGTTGACAGTGGACAGGCTGCACATCCATTCTCACCACCATCCCTCATCAGGGGCATCGACTAGACGTCGCCGGAAGAAATAGCCGCGAGTTGAATATGCTGGGCATGAGTCCACAACCTTCAACTTATCTATCAACCATATCTGGGGAGGGATGAAAAATGAGAGATTAAAGAATAGAGAGGTGTACGTGGAGAGAAAAGTGAGAAAAGGGTTTTGAGAGAAAAATCGAGCCTGAGGGCCCAGTGATGTGAGAAATATATGTGAGATAGAGTGGGAAATATTACCTGCAGTAGCAGTGGACTCCCCGCGAATCTAGTCGTCTCCCAGCGATGGAAAGCATCCAAGCCCATCAGTGTTTCAGCTAGTGACATGACAATTCAACTCTTGCCCTCTTTTAAGCCTTAGGCAACCTCAATCAAACGGACGCTAGACCTTTTGGAGCCTGAGGCAAGCAAGAAATGAGACAGCATGCACAAGCAAAGGGCATGTCGCCAAAAGCCCTGCCAGTGATGATCGTCGCGGTCACCAGCTTCAGAAAACTGATGAATCAAGCTGGGGATGCCCAATTTCCCATCGCGGATCAAAGACCGAGCATCATGCATAGTGAGCCCACACATCCGTCCTAAGGCTTGGATGTGGCCGAAGCAGAATTGTGGCAAAATCTCTTCATCGCGCTCGGACTCCATCAAAGCTTGAAAGTCTTCGAAAGTGGGACACATCTCTTCTCCGCCAAAGCTAAAAACGTGCGTAATCGAATTCCAACACCTTGCCACAGCATGAATGAATGGAAAACGCATCGGAGTGCGGCTCAACGTGAATAGTGCATTTATTCCAAAGCCCCGGAAGTTCAGCTTTTCCAAGCCATCCAAGTTAGCAATCTAATTTGTGAGATTTCAGACAAGTAATGCCTTCATTTGATGCAAAAATTGAGTTGAAATGGAGAAACTACAAAGCTGGGGCTTTTGTAGAAGATAAGGCGTCGAGTGGAAGACAGATGGTAGCATTCTGGAGGTTCTTTCCATTTTTGGCCGATCGGCCAGTAATGATGGCCGACCGACCATCTTTTTAGCCGATCGGTGGCCGATGGTCATTTCTCTTGGTCGATGGCCTTCTACTCTGGCCGATGGCCTCTCCTTTTGTTCTCTAAACTGTCCATGTCTTGGAGGGGATGAGAACTTATGTCTTGTTCCACTTCGAATGCCTTTTTGTGACGATTTTGCGAAGTCATGCCTGTGTTACTTCGATTTGTTTATCGAGTAGTTGTATTTTGTTTACTGAGTTGTATTCTGCATTGATTGTTAAGTTCTTGTCTTGCTTATCGAGTTGTATTTACGTTTGATTGGTATGTCAAGTCCTGTTTTGCTTATCGAGTTGTTTTGGTCTTTCAGTCATCAGTTGGTTCACTACCTGACCATGGCAATGCAATTCGAATGTTTAGTTTTCAAAATAAAGTTCAATCTCATTTACATTGTTATGTGATGCGATGCGATGTGATGCTTAGAATGTACAAATATAACACTTTTTCAATAAAAAAGCTGTTTTCATTCCATTATGTTTTCTTTTGCAAAAGAGTACAAAGTTTTAAAGAAAATAAACCTGCCTGAGGCAGTACAATGTGCAAAACTACTTGCAAAAAGAAAAATAAAGCAAAAAATAAAACATCTGAATCAACATCCAAATCGGCACCAGTCGTCTCAAGTGCGGGAATCCCTCCTCGTCCTCTTCCTGAACGAAGGTCCAGGATCACCACCGTCAGCTTCGCTATAAGAGTCTGAACCCGAGCTGTCTCCAACGTCATCTCCATCCTGAGACGACTCTGAATGTGGGCTCAATGCCTCCTCCTCGGACTCATCGTCATCTGGGGCAGGCACCCGCGAACTACTCCCGGAGTGAGCATGCCCAGCTCCGCTGCGGCTGCGCACTGGAGTCCCTCGTCCTGCTCTCCCTGCTGCTCGGGGAGGTACTGATGGTCCCGCTGAGGCACCCGTTGTGGCTGGTATCTATAATGGGGCCTGAAAAAGAACATTTGGCAGATGCATCAGTTATGCTATGCGAAGCTGAGTGTGGTATCAAATGCAGTATGTCATTACAGTGTATGAATGCTATGAGCAGTGTATGATTACAGTGTATGAATGCTGTGAGCAGTATATGAGATACAGTGTGTCAGTGTCAGGAGTGGTATATGAGTGCAGTGTATCAAATGTCATATTGATAATGAATGCATTAGATCAGTATGGAACAGATTATGCAAGGTTTTGGGACTGAGGTTCAAAGAACTTACTGGGATACCGTAAATACTCAACAGGTCCATGCTTCTCTGTAGCATCCCCATCACTGAAGTCGACAGCTCCAAAGCCTGCCCAGTGTACTCTATCGAAGGCTGCAAAAGTGTTGAGGCAATTAGTAATCCGTGGGATATCAACTGAAATAAAATGAGTGTATAGAATGAAAATTATTGCACGTACTGGGGTCGAGCCTCGAACTCTGATGAGCTTATGATCAATCGAAGGAGCGATGGGTATCTGATAAGTCTCTCCAGCCTGCCCGCGGCATGTCATAGTGGTGGGCAAGTCTGGCCACTCTACTCTCCGTCTCCTCTGGGAACCCCTCCTGCCATGGGCCTAAGTCGCCCTCGATGCTCCCGATCCTCCAACTGGGGTTGTAGGCCTCTCTATCTCACCTCGGCGAGCACTGGCCAGAGGCCACATGAGATGTGTCTGAATAAAGACGGTGTAGTCGCCCTCATCTCTGAAAAAGTCAGCATCCCAACTGATCGTGAAATCGGTTATCTCCTGGGGAGTGTATCTCACTGTATGCCTCATGTGCGAAGAAGGTGGCATCGGGACTATCTGCTAGGGGTAAACCGAGGCTCTGTCGCAAGAACACTCTCCCAAGTACCATGCCCAGTAGATCGGATCCTTGAGCAAAACTCAGAATCGGGCAGTCTCCCGAGCAGCCATATACTGGTCTCTCACTGCATCGGGTAGCATCGCCCAGGGCTGCCAGGTGATCTGCAAATGACAGAATATACAGTTTGTTATCAACTATTGAAAGTGCAATATAAAGCAAGGCTCATATGAACTGTAAGGTTTGAAAATACCTCTGCTGCGGCTATAGTGTCAAAGTATCTACGGAAGAACAAGAAAGACTCTTGCGGCCTCCGCTCGCACCTCACATCATATCTATGAGAATATGGAACAACGGGGGGCATCTCTACCTCCGGCTTTGGAGCAAGCCTCAGGAAGTAGGCATACACCCACAACTACAGAATGTAAAAGGGCAACAATGAGTATGTTTATCAGTAAAGCAGAATACAGATGAAGCAGAAATCAAAGAATGATATGCAGTGTATCATGCAATGTGTGAAGTGTCTTATGCAATGTGTGCAGTGTACAGCTAGTGTAAAGTAGATTGCGTGTATGCAGTGTGTGTGGTATACAGATAGTGTAAAGCAGAACTGTAAAAATAGAAGAGAAAAATGTACCTCACAGGCTCGCCAGTAGCCTCCTAGCAGATGCCCGCTCCGACGAGATGAGGAGCTCATGTATCCGTACAGTGTGGCCAATCCTGCGCCACCCCAGTCATAGCACTGGATCCGGGTCACGTCCACCAGCGCGCTCAACAAATAGAGGCCAACAGTGTTCGCCCGGTCGGCGAAGACAGTGATGCCCAACAAGAACATAAGAAACCCTCGGGCGTAATGCTCGACCTCCTCGCATGTCATCGGCGTCTGTACTCTGAACTGGTCCTCGAACCATGAATATCTCACGAACCTTGGTCGGGAGAGAGGTGGGCGAGTGCCGAGCAAAAAGATCTGGGCAGCATCCCACTCGCCTGTATCAGTGTCAAAGGGGATCAGATCACCCCCTACTCCGATGCCGGTGAGCATGGAGAAATCAAAGGGAGTCATCGTCATCTCCCCTGCCGTGGAAAGGTGGAAGGAATCGGTGGTGTCCCACCACCTCTCCACTAGCAGCATAGAAGAGGCCTACTCGCAGTGAGGCGCGAGAGTCCCATGCAGAAAATGCCGAAATCAGCCTCGTCGACGATATGGCAAACCTCATTGGGTAGCTCCATATACCAACCTCGGGCAATGGTGTTCCTATAACCTCGGAAGGCGTGGGAATCTCCCTGTGTTCAAGACAAACAGATACAAAGCAGTGTCAGAGATACAGTGTTTGAATGTGTTCAGAATTGATAAAATACAGTGTGTGTGCATATGTTCGAGTTGACACAGATATCATGTATGAATGTGCTCAGGGTGAACTAAGCATGTGATGTACAAGTGTGTTTGTGATGATCAGATAAAGAACAATATCGGCTATCTAAGATAAATGACCTACATTGCAAAAAGTAGAGGGGAAGAGTATACCTCAGCGGCGCCAAAGGATAAGTGCGACTCCGACTCGCGTAGCAGGAGGTCCTCCGGAGCACCTCGTGCGAAGCTCCTAAATTGGCGAATGCTGTCAGGAGGCAATACATGTACCTCAGGCTGGTACGTCGCTGGGTCGAAGGGCCGAACACTGAGTGGCAAGAGCTCGAACTCAGGATCCATCTCCATCCCTAGAGGAGCCCCACCCTCTGGAATGTCATCCGCCATCTCAAGAAGAGGGAGAAAATGGTCGAAGGTATGGAAAATGGGCATGAATGCCAAAAGTCAACCAAAAGTCAACCCCGAGAGGTGAAAAATAGAAGAAAAGGTCGAAGTATGGAACAAGGCACGAAGATCAAGGATGACTCAGGGGAAACAAACCCCAAGTGATGGAAATCAAGAATGAGGCACCGGATACGCTTTCCAATCGGTTCAAAGTGTTCGAAAACAATGAGGGTTTCGTGAATCAGAAGTTGTGGAAGGTTGGAAAACTTGTGTAAAGCTCGGATTGAAGGGAGGAAAACAATCTAGAGAGAGAGGAAAATGGATTTCGGCAAAGGAGAAGTGAAAGTATAGGGTTTGGAACCCTATACTTAAAGACCCGAGGCAAATGGACAAAACTTCACCAAATCTGCCACTTTTGGCCGATTGGCCAAATTATTGGCCGATAAGCTTGTTTGATGGCCGATGGGTGGATGATGACTCCCCCTTGTGGCCAATGCACCTCCAATGCCCTTGTTTGGGGTAGTTCTGTTGATTTGTATCCTCATCTTTCAAGAAAGTGCAAGAAAATGCACTTTTGAAGCTTAAGCGGCCTCCGTGGTGACCCCGAACCGTGTCTTCCGTGCGCAGCACTTGATACGCGCAAGGTGTATCCTTTTTTTCGTATCCTTTTGTATATTGCAAGATTCGAAAATTGCTTTTGAATATGTTGCATTATAGTATTTTGTCATGTTTACAAGGTGCGCGTTTGTTATATACCTTTTCACTCTTACATTGAGCATGCCTCATCTTGTTTCTAGGTTGTATCTCAACATTGCGAAGAACATGCCTTTACCATGCTTACATTGAATATGTGAATCTCTATGTCGTTGCATGGAACATGCGTCTTGCGTTGTCACGCACACTCGTTGCATTGTCATGCACACCTTACTTGCGTTGTCACGCACACTAGTTGCATTGTCATGCACCTTTTTACTTGCGTTGTCACGCACACTCTACTTGCATCATTATGCACCTCTTTACTTGCGTTGTCACGCATGTTCCAGTTGCATTGTTATGCACCTTTTCACCTGCATTGTTATGCACATTTAACTTGCGTAGTTATGCACGTTTCACTTGCATTGTCGTGCACTTTTCACTTGCATTGCTGTGCACCTTTCCATCGGCATCATATGTGCACGCGTTCATCTTGTATTGAAATTGTATCTTGATATAGCGTTGATCATGTATTCTTATTATATTGTACTTTTCAAAAACTCTCTTTTGTGCAAACACGATATTGTATGTACGGTTCATTCAAAGAAGTTCTGGTTCAGTTTGACTGCTATCTATCACGCATGTTCGTGTTTGACACGCGTTCTGCTACACTTCTCCGCACGCGTGTGGCGCGTTTGGATGTACTCGCGCTGTCATGTGCATCTTGCTTTCTTGTGCAACCCTTCTCCACTTGGGTGTGGCGCGTTTGGACGTACTTGTACTGTCATGTGTATCGCACTTTCTTGCGCAACCTTTCTCCACTCGCGTGTGGCGCGTTTGGACGTACTTGCACTGTTATGTGCATCACGCTTTCTTGCGTAACCCTTCTCCACTCGCATGTGGCGCATTTGGACATACTTGCACTGTCATGTGTATCCCGCTTTCTTGCGCAACCCTTCTCCACTCGTGTGTGGCGCATTTGGACGTACTCGCACTGTCATGTGCATCGCGCTTTCTTGTGCAACCCTTCTCCACTCGCGTGTGGAGCGTTTGGACGTACTCGCACTGTCATGTGCATCGCGCTTTCTTGCGCAACCGTTCTCCACTCGCGTGTGGTGCGTTTGGACATACTCGCGCTGTTATGTGCATCACGCTTTCTTGCGCAACCCTTCTCCTCTCGCATATGGTGCGTTAGGACGTCTTCGATTTCGAACACTCGGATGAGTTCCGGTGTTCATTCATACCTCTTCTCCTCTCGCATGTGGTGCGTTAGGATGTCTTTGGTTTCGAACACTCAGATGCATTCCGGTGTTCATTGATTTACTTTCTCCTCTCGCGTGTGACACGCATTTGGATGCCTTTCTCCTTTTGCATTTGATACGCTAGGAGGTGTTTCGTTTGAGATTCCGGGTACTCTTAGAAGTCGTTTTTAGCCTTCTCTTCGTGAGACGCAGTGAGAATTGTATAATTTTCTTACATCCTTTCTGTTGGAATGTGTGAAACTGTTGTTTCTTATTCGCTTGCTTAAAATGTTGTATTTATTTTGCATGAATGCTTCATTACAACCCTCTTTGCATGATCATAAGTTATGTTCCACATCATGCATGTCATTTGCATTTTGCCCCTGCCTACGGGCGCATCTTATTGTTATCTTGTATGTTTGTCTAAGTCTTCGGCCTTGTCAAAAATGGGTCGTCTCTGGGCTTTGATATTCACTCTCGTCATCTTATGACTTTCGAGTTCTGTCAAAGAAGGGTAACTGTAGACACCCCATTTTTGACCATCCTCAAGACTTGGATGTTATCGTTTGAACACTCGATGATCATCCATGCTTGTGTTCGTTTTGAGTTCCTGAACGTCTTGCCTGCGCGCCTTGCCTTAGAACCTCTCAACTTGTCTGTTTTGTGCTTGGTTGTGGAACAAGGACTTGTGGTTTTGTTTTTGAGGGAAGAGGGTGGCTTGTTGGCCAACCCTACAACCCATCGGCCAAGGCTTATGCCTATCGGCCTTTCCTTCTTGTCATCGGCCATCAATGATAGTGAGTACCTTTTTTGGCCAGTCGTCCCCCTTTTTGGATTATCAGCCATATCTTTGGGCCGAGGCCTTTTTGTTTGCTTTTGCAGATATTTTTGTGCCAGCTATGACAACTGGTGAGCATAAATTTCATCCTCCATACACGTGTATGGAGGGATTGAATTGAAGCCTTTAGTTTGTCCAACAAGTTTAGGACTTGAATTTCTATAAGAAGGGAGGCCCCTCTCCCTTTCCAAAGGTTCTGAAATTTGATATACAAAACATATATCTCTACATTTGCACTTGTTTGTACTCAAAAGTGTCTTTTCTTCACACTTT
This sequence comes from Camellia granthamiana, assembly GCA_036172215.1. Classification (NCBI taxonomy): domain Eukaryota; kingdom Viridiplantae; phylum Streptophyta; class Magnoliopsida; order Ericales; family Theaceae; genus Camellia; species Camellia granthamiana. Next base: position 28,757,440 of record CM069915.1, on the reverse strand, counting down.
TGCACTAAAGCACCAAGTGAAACACCTTCACTACTGAGCTGAGGTTCTTGAAGGTTGCATTTGAGTGGTTTAAGTTTGGTTTTTGCCTCTGAAGTTGCTATTCTAAAGAAGTTTTTCAAGGGTGAGTCTCTTACCTCTTTAAAGCTTTGTTTTCATAGCTTATTTAGCCAACTTTGCATGCTTCTTTTGGCTTACCTTTCAACTGAAAAAAGTCTTGTTTTGAAGTGCTTAACATGTTTGTTTGAGGCCTCTTTGGTGTTGGGGGTGGTCTACTTCCTTGCATGCCTTATTTGCTAGGCTTTTGAGCCATCACTTTAGGCCTTTGTTTGGCCTCTTCACCACTGAATTCCAGAGGAATTTTAGTGGTGGAAATTGTGTTTTGAGGTCCCAAATAGGAGGGGGTCATCCCCTTTCCTTGTGTCTTGTGTGCTTGTGTTGATGGCTCACCAAGTTAGCATGTTTTTCTATCTCCTTGAGGCTCTATCTTTAGCATGTTTTTGTGACTTTTCCAGCATGTTATAGCTCTGTCAAGAGTTGGTTTGATAGCCTCTTGCATGCTTCCATTCATTAGCCTAACAAGCATCATGCTTTTGACCATCATTCTAGCATGTTTTTGGCTCAACTCCAACAAGCTTTTACTCATGTTTTACCATGCTTAAGCTCTATTTTATGTTGTTTTGGTCATGCATGCCTCGCTTTGTATAACCATAGTGCATTCTAGCTTACTGGCCTTGAGTTTCCAAGCCACTAGCATGCATTACTTGGGCTATTCACATGATTTGGCATCATTTGATACATGATTTCAGTGTGTGTAATGTGGCCATACTCTCTCATGTTTCACTATTTCAATGCTTTTCGTGAGTTGTGCTTTATGCCTGAAATATGAGCCTTTATGCATGCCATCTTGCCTAAGCTTTTGGGCCATCATTTCAGTGTATATTTGATCCTATTTTGCCATGATATAACTTTGATTTTAGTAGGTGAAGTCATCTCATGCTTGGTTTTGGTAGGTGTAGTGTAACCCTCATTGTTCCCCTTGCGTGCTCCTTGCTTCATGCTTTTATTTCTAGCTTGTGTTGGCTATGTTCAAGCATGTTTTTGGCCTTGTTTTGACCTGCATTGGGACTATTTCGAGCCATCCTGGCCCTTTGGGGCTTGCTTGATATAGCCATGGTGGAAGCCCCTTTGCTAGTCTTAAGCTTTGAGCCTCTTAGCATGCTATGTTTGTGTTATGTGCATGATTCGGCATCATTCCTTGCATGTTTTTAGAGCCCATTTCATTGCCACACTCTCACATTTTTCACTCCTTCAATGCATTTGAGAGTTGTTATCTTCATGCCTTGTTTGTGAACCAAAGTGTATGCATGTTTTTATATGCTTTTAGACTTCATTTTCAGCATGTTTTGGCCACTGTTTTGGGCATGATTGAGGTCTGTCCATATTTGGTTTAAGTCCATATAGCATGTTGTTGCATTACATTGTGCTCGCATGTTGTTACATTGCGTTGTTGTTTGCATGCTTATGTTGCATTGCATTATGTCTGCATGCCATTAGCATTGCTAGGTTGATTGTGTTGCATTAGCATTGTTCGCATGCCATTAGCATGGATAAGTTGATCATGTTGCATTGCATTGTGTTTGTATGCTCATGTTGCATTGCATTGTGTTTGTATGCTCATGTTGCGTTAGCATTGTTTGCATGCCATTAGCATTGATAGGTTGAGCATATTGCATGCATTGCATTATGTTTGGATCTAGCGTTCATCCAAACATGAGAAATGAGAGATGTTTCATTCTTGAAGTGATAAAACGTGCCTCAATTCTCGGTCACTGACCCTCTTGATCATGCATGATAGAGGTTAAGGCTCTTATGTGTGACTTGTGCATTCATTTACATTGAAATGTGCAATCTTGGCTTCTCGGCCATCGTGCATTGCGATGCTCAGTTGGTGGTCCGAGAGTCGAGAACCACACTCCCTTGAGCTCATGAAATGATAGGGAGGGTGGTTGTGCACACATATCTTGCAAATACGTTGGCGTGCTCCTTCTTGTTCTCTGTTGCAGCAAACTGGAGTTGGGTAGAATTTTCGGGTCGGCAGACTAGTAAAAGTGGCTAGCCGACCACTTTTTATGGTCTGCAGTAAGTTTGGGTGGTCGGCAGGTGGTCTACACCACCATAAAGTGGTCGGCAGCCATCCTGGAGGTCTCCATGATGGAGTAGAAGCTATCTGGAGCTTTGTGCAGAGTTTTGAGAACAAATGTAAACAGAGGCAAATTGGGGGCATCGCGATGGATTTCCAAACGAGATGACCGAGCATGCATGCACTTCTCATCCTGAGGACTTCTTCTTACTTCTTTACTTAGTTGCTTAGCTTAGTTAGCTATTTGGTTCTGCACTTAATTAGTTAATGCGCTTAACTATTCAATTTGTGTTGTAATAACTAATTAGTTAACTAGGGTTAGTTAATTAGTTATGACTTGTAATAATTAGTTTAATTCGCTTAGATTAGCTAGTTAGCTTATTATTCGGATCCTCTGTCGAGAGGGCACAACTTTTGTAAGAAGTGTGCGTGTGTGTGATGAATGTCTTCCTACCCCACATCTTTCTCATTTTTATTTACCAACTTTTGATGGTTAGTTTTAGGGCATGTTTCAATTAGCATACTTATGCTTCACATGTTTGAATCATTCATTTTGTCTTGCATGCACCGGGCTCGGCGTATCATACAAACTGAATTGTATTTTAATACCAATTTGAATACATGTTATCAAGTGTTGCATTCACATGACATCTTAGATAGTCGAGCCTATTTGAGTTGCATTTTTGCATGTGTTGCATTAGGCATCTTGCATAGCTAGGATCATGCATTGATTACTAACTAGCTTCTTTTTTGGCTCGGAGTACACTATGAGTGTTTACGCTTTAGCATCTTGCATGAGTGTAAGTGATTGTCATGTTTAGCATGCTTTCCATGAGGCTATTTGCTTAACTGCTATAACTGCCTGAATGTCTATGGGTGAAGGTTTTATTGCTTGAATTGGAACAATTCATCAAAATGCGAGTTTTAAGCCCACTTGAGAGTGGTAAAATCATGTTTTCTAAGCCCACTTGAGGGTGGCAATTCCGCGTCCTCGCCTACTTGAGGGTAGAAACTTCAAACCATTTTCAAACAAACAAACATGAGACGTTTTGTTCCAAATTGAGTGATTTAGTCTATACTTGTGTACTGTATGCATCACATAGTAAGCTAGCTAATAAATCGGAATAAGAACACATGTGTTTACAAAAACAACATATCTTTTTAGTAGAGGCCGATCCTTTGATCGGGAGAGTGAGGGTGCTCATTTCATGACCTTCCCCCTTCGTACCTAAGTTCCCGAGCCGAGGCAACTTTGGTGATGACGGACACGTGGCCTTAGGCATGAGTCAGGGTTTCCTAAATTTCCCAAAGACAAAATATTTAGGTGGCAACTCTGAAATCTGGCAAAGCAGTCCATGTTTAGCGTTTTTTTGATTAAAATCGATTTTCCAAAACGATTTGCCGGATTTGGACTCTTTGGTGATTTATCAGTCTTACATTGCACTTTGTGAGATTAGATTCAGAGCCGTGACCTGAGTCCGAACTGTAGTAGCTATAAAACACGATTTGCGCCCTCGCGCGCGGAGCGGAGTTCGGGCAGTCTACATCGGGGCATAGATAAATTAGGTGTTCTTGTGTCCCCTCGCAGAGCCTGTGGAAGCTTCAGATGCTAAGGTAGGCCCGGTTTGCGCCTCATTTTCAATCCAAGCTATGCATTCGCCAGATAAGCTATACATTCGCCAGATAAGGTGTAATTGAAATTGGGAGCGGGAGCCAGAAGTTCTCTTATCCTCCATGCAGTGGGATATTGAGCTGGTTGTGAACCTTGAATTGGAAATGAAGCCAGGTACTCTACCCCCTCTTCTGAACAAGTCTGGTCGTGTCCGAACTGACACCTGAGCCGAAATGGAAAGTAGAAGACATAGTGTGTCAGGCCAATCAGCTGAATGCCGGGTTGCCGAGACATGCTGTAGCCTATCTCGGGCAGATTAAGCTAGGGGCAACGCCAAGCAATGTTAGTAGCAGACCTGTTGCACATCCAATGGCACCACCACCCCTCGTTCGGGAAATCAACTAGCTGTTGCTGAAAGAAATAACCTCGCGCTGAATATGCAGGGCAAGAGCCCACTACTTTCAACCTGTCCATAAGCCGTATTTGGGGAGGGATGAAAAATAAGAGAGATTAAAGAATAGAGAGGTATATATGAAGAGAAAAAGTGAGAAAGGGTTTTGAAAGAAAAATAGAGCATGAGTGCCGAGTGATGTGAGAAACACATATGAGATAGGGTAGAAAACATTACCTGCAAGAGTAGTGGACTTCCTGCGAACTTGGTTGTCTCCCGCTGATGGAAAGCATCCAAGCCCATCAAAGTCTCAGCCAAGCTAAGCCAATACAACTTTTGCCCTCTTTCAAGCCTTGGGCTACTTCAATCAAGCGAATGCTAGACAATCCGAAACCAGGGCCAAGTAGAAAATGATCCAACATGCACAAACAGAGGGCATGCTATCGAAAACTTTACCAAAGACAATCGTCGCAGTCACCGGCGTCAGAAAATTGATGAATGAGGCTGGGAATGTCCAGCTCTTCGTTGTGAACCAGGGATCGAGCATCGTGTAAAGTGAGCCCGCACATCCTTCCTAAAGCCTGGATGTGACCAAAACGCGACTGGGGTAAGATTTCCTCATCACGCCGGGACTCCATCAAAACTTGGAATTCTTCAATTGTGGGGCAGAGTTCTTACCCCCAAAGCTAAAAACATGTGCAATCGGGTTCTAACACATAGCTGCTGCTTGAAGGATTGGAAAGCACAACGGAGAACGACTCAGCGAGAATAGTGCATTTATGCCAAAACCCCAGAAATTCAACTTTTCCGAGCTCTCTAAAGTTACAATCCAATTTGAGAGTTTTTCGGCAGAGAATGGCTCCATTTGAGAGAAAAATAGAGCTGGAATGAAGAAATCACAAAGTTAGAGCTTTTGTAGAAGATAAGGCAGTGAGTGGAGGCCAGGTGTCAACATTTTGGAGGTTCTGTACATTGATGGCCGGCAGGGGGTCATTGGTGGCCGGCAGGGGGAAAATATGGCCGATAGGCCACCCCTCCTGGCCAGCAGCCCTCCTTTTGTGTCTACTTCCCTCCTTTGTGAAGATTCAATTGTGTACAGTAGTTTTATTCTATTATTTGTGTGTTCCAAGGTCTTGTTTTGAGTCTATTTTCGGTTTGAGCATGTTCTTTGAGTTGAATTAATTTTGTTTTGTTTATCGAGTTGTATTTGTGTTGATTAGTTTGTCGAGTTGTTGAGTTGTTTAATCGAGTTATTATAATTAGTTTCCCATCGAGTTGTTTTATTCTGTTTGTTAAGTGTTGGTCAGTTCATTACCTGATTAAGAAAGTGCCAATACAATGTGCAGTTTTCGATCAAGATCAATCTCGTTTTTACGCAATATGGTGCTCGTGTGGTGCTCAGGATACAAAATACAACACTTTTCCATCAAAAAGTTGGTTTTCATTCCGATCATGGTTTCTTTTTTAAAAAAAGAGTACAAGTTTTTAAAAGAAAATAAAACTGTCTAAAGCTGTACAATGTGCTACAATACAGGCAAAAGGAAACTAAGCAAAATACACAAAAATCAGTGTTATTCATCTCAGGATCTACAGGCCCTCTTCGTCCTCTTCCTCGGTTGAGCAGACTATGCAGCACTGTCTCCATCGGCGCCATTGTCTGAGTCCGGACCATAGTCTGAACCGGAGCCGTCTCCACTCCCCTCCTCGGCATCAGTATCCCCACTCTCAGAACCAGAGCCAGTGTCATCGTCCTCGCTCTCGGACAACTCTGAATGCTGACTCGCTGCCTCCTCACTCTCACTGGTGTCAGTGTCATCGTCGCCCAAAATAGGCTCTGAAGGGCCACTCTCAGCTCAGGTTCCCCCAGCTCGGCCATGACTGCGTGCCGGAATCTCTCTCTCTCTCTCTCTCTCTCTCTCTCTCTCCTCCTTGCCACCGGAGGAGGCACTGATGGTCCCACTGTAGCCCCCGCTGGAACGCCCGGTATGCCTGGGATCTGAAAAGGGCAATTGTTAATACATCAGTCTCAGTGTATATATCAGACGCAAAGATGATATGCAGTGTATGAATATAGTGAACGCGTACAGTGTTTGAGTGTAGTGTATTAGATCAGTGCAGTGTGGAACGGATTACAGTTGAAATGCTAATGTATCAGCAAAAAGTTTGAGACATGAAGCGTTAATTGAAGGAAATTACCAGAATTCTGTAGAGACTGAGCAAGTTCATGCTCCTCTACACCATCCCCATCAGGGAAGCCGCTAGCTCGAGAGCGTCCCCAGTATACTTTATAGGTTCCTGCAAGTGCGTTGAGAGGATCAGTGATCTATAAGCATAACTGAAATGAATTGAACATGCACAAGGAAAAGTATGGTACATATTGGAGTCAAGCCTCGAACCCTGACAAGCTCGTGCCCGGCTAGTGCAGGCTCAATAGGGATCTAGTAAGCCTCATCGGTGTCTGACTCGCTCTGCGTCTCACCCTCACAGCAGGAGCTCTTGCTCCTTCATCCCCGCGAACGCCAGCCAGAGGTGGCGTCAAGTGTGTCTCGATAAAGACTGCATAATCGCCCTCTACACGAAAGTACCCTGCCTCTAGGCCTATTTTGAATTGGATAACCTCGTCTGGAGTCAGGCCGTGTGTCGCGCTCATAAATGCAGGTGGTGTCATCGATATAAATGGGGTAGGTAGGCCCAAGGTCTAACGGACGAAACGCTCACCCAAGAACCAAGCTCGGCAAAACGGGCCCTCAAGAAGAATGTGATGCTAGGAAATGCCTCGAGTTACAGTGTATCGGACTTGAAGCCCTATTGGTATCATGGCTCAAGGCTGCCATGTGATCTGAAATAGAGGTAAACACATTATTAGTTGTTATCAGTTGCTAATGTGTGGATCAAAACAGTTGTAAAGCAAAAATGATGATAACCGTGTCTCAAGTTACCTCATGCCCCGCGACTGTGTCGAAATACTGGCAGAAAAACATGAAGGACTCGCGAGTCCTATGGCAGAGCTGGCCGTCATATACCTGAGAAAAGGGGACTGTCAATGGCACCTCATCTACAGGCTCAGGAGCAAGGGCTGAGAAATATGTGTATACCCATAATTGCTGGAAGAATGTGGAGGTACGTATATTATCAATACAGTATGAACAGATGCAGAAAATACAAAGCAGAAAGCTTACAGTATGGATAGTTGTAGAAAGTGCAAAGCAGAAAGCACAGTGGAATAGATATAAAGTAAGAAATGCTTAAGCAGAAAATGTAAAGTGTAAAGAGGGAATGGAGATGTGTACCTCCCAAGCTCGCAAGTAGCCTCCAACCAAAGTCCCTCGCAGATAGGAGTAGGAGCTCATATATCCGTATAATGTGGTGAGGCCTGCTGTGCCCCAATCATAAAATTGAACTCGATGAAGCACCACCAAGGTGCTCAGCAAATACAGACCCATGGTATTCCACCTATTTGAGAACAAGATGGTACCAAATATGAACATGAGGAAGCCTCTAGCATACTGCTCTATCTCCTCAATCATCTCGGGCTCACTCCCCCTGAACCGCTCCTCAAACCAGCTGTATCACACCATGCTTGCCCGGTATATCGACGGATGTGCCCCAAGAAGCTCGAGCTATGCTGCCTCCTACTCCCCCATATCAAGGTCAAGGGGAATCAGATCACCCCCTATGCCTAAGCTAGTGATCATAGCAAAGTCGTAAGGGGTCATCGTCATCTCTCCTATGGTGGAAAAGTGGAAGGAGTTGGTGGTGTCCCACCACCTCTCCACAAGGGCTCCCAAGAGAGGATGGCTCGCTATAACCTGAGGCAAGCTGGAGCAGAAGAGACCAAAGTATGCATCGTCAATGATGTCACGAACCCTAGCTGGGAGCTTACCATACCAATCTCGAGTAGTCGTCCAACCATAGCCCCGAAAGGCGCGAGACTCGCCCTACGACAATGCATGAAATGCAATCAGATCGATACAGTGTATGAGGTAGTGTATAGATGAAGGCAGTGCAAGAAATGCAAATAGATAAGGGCAGTAATGCATGAAAACAGTTTTCCTAACTCAACGGCAATGGCCGGTAAGTGAGACGCTGGCTCCCTCAACAGAAGGTCCTTTGGCGCGTCCTCAGCAAAGTCAATAAAACATCTAATGCCTCTTGCAATGGGCACTATGTGTGTCTGAGGATGGTACCTCGCTGGATCAAAAGGCCGTATACTCAACGGTAATGGCTCTAGCTCGGGCCCGGGCTTGGCCTCGAAGTCTACTAGAGGAAGCTCCAGGGGAACCCCATCATGAGGAAGATTATCTACCATCGGAAAATAGGTACAAGATGGGTGAAAAACGAGGAAAAGTGAAGAAAAGGGGAAACTTTGAAAAAGTCAACCTACGAGAGAGAAAATGGAAGAAAAAGTCAAAGCCGGGAAAAATGCACAGAACTCGAGAGAAACTCATGGGGAATGCGCCTTGAATGGTGGAAATGAGAGAAGAAGCGTCGAAATCAAAGTCCAATCGGTTCAAAGTGAAGAGAACTAGGAGGATTTAGCAAATAAAGTTTGTGTGGGGTTTTGAAAAACGTGTAGAAAGCACAGATCTAGAGAGAAGGAGCACCTAGAGAGAGAGGGAGGTGATTTTCGAGCAAGGGCTTGTGAGGAAATGAAGCTTGGAGTTGTATACTTAAAGACCCGAGCCAATTTGACCAAAAACTCTCGGTCTGCCATCGATGGCCGGCAAGGCACACCAGTGGCCGGCAGGTGGCTAACGGCTCCCTCTTGTGGCCAGCAGGTGTCCAAGAGTTTCCTATGTGTCCCTGGTTCTGTTTTGTGTTCTTGGATTTCAAGAAGTGAAGGGAATGTTCAATGTTTGCTTCAAAATGTCTTTGCGATGGCTCAGAATCGTGTTTCAAGGGTACGATGTTCGTTGCTCATTGACATAATCGAGGTGTATCCTTTTAACTTGTTGCAACTCTTCCAAGCGGTAAGTTGGAAGTTGCTATTGAGTTGATTTTATCAAATACGCTTTTGTCATTGCATGAAACATGCGTTTCTTTTTCGTTGCATAAAATGTGTATTTTGTTGTGGTATAGAATATGCATTCTCCATTATAGCATAGAACATGCTCTCATTCTGCATGGAATATGCTCGTATCTTTTGCATAGAAAGTACTTCTATTTTATTTTGCATAGAACATGCACATCTCCGTTTTACCTAGCATAGAATATGCATTCTGCTTATACCGTTGCATAAAACATGATGCCATATTATACATAGAACATGCTCATAGCCCTCCCTCGTGTACTATGCATAGAATGTGCCCTCAGATTATTTCGTCTGCGCAAAACATGCCATTATGTCCCAATTGTTATCATGCATAGAATATGCTTATCCCTTTCATAGAACATGCTTTTGTTTATTGTGCATAGAACATGCATCCTCAATGTGTTATGCCTGTTAAGCTGCTTTCTTGTGCAGATGATATTGTATGTACGGTTCATTCAGAGGAATTCTAGGTGAGATCATTCCTGTCCCTCGAACACCTCGTTTTGGTTAAAAGCATTCGGGTGTGCCCCAGTGTTTACACCACTCACTTTCGATTAGAGACATTTGGGTGCGTCCCGATGTTCTCGTTGCCTTTTCTCCTCTCACGTGCGACGCGTTAGGACGCTTTCGGATAGAGACATTTGGGTGCGTCCCGATGTTCATGTCTCTTCTCCTCTCGCGTGCGACGCATTAGGACGTTTTCAGTTAGAAACATTCGGGTACGCTCGGTGTTTACACCACCCTGTTCTCCTCTCACGTGCGACGCGTCAGGACGTTTTTCGGTTAGAAACATTCGGGTATGCCCAGTGTTTACACCACCCTCTTTCTCCTCTCGCGTGCGATGTGTTAGGATGCTTCATTTTAAAACACTCAGGTGTGTCGCTGTGTTTGTACCATCTTTCCCCTCGCATGTGTAACGCGTTGTTACCATCTTTCAGGGTAGTTATAAGAGTTGAGGTGTTTTTGGGTTCGAAATAACCGATTGTGATGTGCGTTTGAATTTCCTTGCTTGAACTGTTATTTGTACCTTGTTACATGTTAGTGTCGTAAGTGATTTTGATGAGTTTCCTTGCGTGGTTATAGCTCGAATTTCATTTTATTTTATCACATTACTATTGAGAAGAAGGTGGTCATGGTCGAGTAGTTTGCGGCGTTGTGGCTTTTAGGAAGTATTGTTGTGGTTATGATTGTGTATGTGGGTATTGCTATAGCGATTCTATTTTAAATCCGACCCGTTCATTGTTTTGGATATGGGATTTCTTGTCTTGATGGTTGTTCATGTCTTCTTCCATTTTATTCCTTGTTGAGATTAGTTATTGGAGTGTTTTGGTGGTGTTTGAAACAAGTTGGGAGTTAGTTTTTTAAAACTGTGGCTGTCCATATTTTGGCTTGTTCGCTCGAGCAAACTTTCTTGTTGTAGACACCCCATTTTGGACAGCCCTTTAAGACTTGGATGTTCTTATAGGTACACCTGATGTCGAGTCTGATTGCTCACTGAACGCTCGAAGTCTACGGCAGAACGCCACAGGTTTGAGTTTTCCAAACCCTACATCCTTTTCGACTCATCTTTGGACCATGCTTAGGTCTTTTCAGCATGAGGTTGTTGATGGCTTACCGGCCATCCTTGAAGGTTTCCGGCCATGGCTTTTGGCCTGCCGGCCATTGATGTGCTTGCCGGCCATAAATGAAGCCTTGCTAGCCATCACTGATGGCCGCCCCGCCATCAGTGTTTCTAGCTGATATTTTGTGATATTTTGTGCCAGCTATATGCACAGGTTTATGCATCTTCTAACACGTGTGTGGCTGGATCTTTGTGAAGGGAATTTGCATCTTCTATATATAGAACCCCTCTCTTGCGTGTGGGGGGGGGGGGGGGTTAGAAAAATTTGAAGACAAAAAAAATTCTCTCTCTAGAATTCTCTCTCTTTCTCTCTCTCTCTCTCTCTCTCTCTCTCTCTCTCTCTCTTACACTTTTGCGCCTTAAAGCCTAGTTTTTCTACACTTTTGCACATGAACCCTTGATCAAACTTGATCACCATTGAGTTGAGGTTACATGAGGCCCTCTTTAGGTTCTAGCAGAGGATTTTGGCTTGGTTTAGTTTGTTTTGTTGCTCTAAATTTCATCTTGTCTTCAAGAGGTAGAACACTTGTATTTTAATCTTATTTTAAATACTTGTTTTGCCATCTTTACATACTGTTTTAAGGCAATTTTTGAGCTCCAATAATTCTATTTTTTATGGTTTAAAAATGGTGGTTTGAGGTTTATTTGGAGTTAGGGGTGGTCCACCCTTCTTGTTGCTTAATTGTTAAGCTTTTGTGCCATCTTTCAAGGCTTTCAAACCAAACTTTTTGGGTCTTTTAACCACTGAAATTCAGAGATTTTTCAGTGACAAAAACCTTCTTTTGAAGTCCAAATTTGGAGGGATTAGCCTCCCCTCCTTGTGCCTTGTTTGCATATCTAGTTAGCCTTGCATGTCAGCATGTTTTTATAGCCTAACCTAGCTTTGGTCCAGCATGTTTTTGTTACTGTTTTGACTTGTTTTAGCTCTATTTTAGACTGGTTAAGTCCTTTGAGCCTTGTATGGCATGGTTGTAGTGTTAGTTCTTTCACTAGCCTAGTGTTTTGGAGCTTTGATCATCATTGTGTTGGGTTGAAAGCATGTTTTAGTGTTATTTTGCACTCCATTTTAGCCCTGAAATCTCTGCAATCTCCCACTATTCTTCACTTTTTCGTTTTCTTTGAAAGTGGTTTTAAACCACTTGCTTGCTTAAGTGTGAAATTGAGACATTCATGCTTAATGGTTTAATCCTTTCGGGGGTTCATTACCAATGGCATGAGGTCTCTTTCATACCCAAGGCACTTGTGGTTTAAGCCCTCTTTCCATTAGAGGATACTCACGTTTGGACTTAACCGATTAAAGAATAGATTGGTAATGTAAAATGAGTAAACAAAAATGAAAAAGTAAAAGAGGCAAGATGAGCATCTTTGTGTTGCATTGCATGTGTTCAAACCAGAAGTTAGTTTGAACACAAGGCAAATGGGACATTTCATACTTAATAGTGATGAAATGTGTCATTTTCTTTAGTCTCCATCACCCTTGATCATGCATGATAGGGTGGTGTTCCTTTGAGTCATATTTGTGTAATTATTGAAATTGTACAACTTAGATCTTTCGCCATCATGCAATGAAATTGCTTGATTGGTGATTTTGGATCCAAGTGTCCCATTCCTTTGAGGTTTTGAGATGATAAGCAGGGGGACAGTGTAAAGAAACCCCTGGAAAAACCTTCATTTTACTCTGTTTGTGCTCTGTTGCAGTATGGTGACTCAGAGCATTAGTGGCCGGTAGTGCCCCATCCATGGCCGGCAGTGCCTCATTTTTGGCCAACATGTCACCTTTTTGGCCAGCAGAGGGCAGCCCTCAGCAAGTATTTGGTAAGATGGAGCAGAAAGTTTCTGGAGTATGCTCAACCCTACAAATAGAGCCTTTCGAGAGCAAAACAGAGAACTTTTCGGGGTAAAAACCGAGTGCATGTATCTTCCACTTCCCGAAGTAGAGTTGTGGCGGCTTAGTTTAATATTTTGCATGATTAGTTAGTGTGCACTTGTTTTAATTAATTAGTTTACTTGTTGATTAAAGTGTTGTAATTAGTAATTAGTTTTCTAGTTATTCGATTGATTTGTAATAATTAGTCTAATTAAATTAATTAGAATAGTTAGCTTAATTAGCGTAGCTAGTTAGCTTATTCATTCGAACCCTCCCTCGTGAGTGCATGATATTGTAATAAGTGTGCGCATGTGTGTGCATGTCTTCCAACCCCACATCTTTCTCCCTTTTATTTACCCGCTTTTGATGGTTAGATTAGGGACATTTTCAATTAGCATACCTTATGCTTGCATGTCTATATCCATTCATTTGTCTTGCATGCACCGAGGCTCGGCGCATCATTCAAACTGCATTGCAATTTCAATATTTCGTTGAATACGTGTTTCAAAGCATGCTATCAAAGTGTTACAAATACCATGATTACGTAGCCGAGCCTATTTAGTTGCATTATTACATGTGTTGCTATAGACGCACCCTTGGGCCTCATGCTACAGTTCGGACTCCCTTTTGTGTCACGGTTCTTAATCTGAACCAAAGAGTCCAACTCTGGCAAATCGTTTTGAGAAAACAGATTTTGAAAGAAGTGCCAAACATGGACTGCTTTGCCAGATACAGAGTCGCCACCTAAATATTTTTTATGGGGAAATTTAGGAAACCCTGACTCGGTGCCAAAGGCCACGTGTCCGTCATCACCAAAGTTGCCTCGGCTCGGGAACTTGGGTACGATCGGGGAAGGTCAGCTATGAGCACCCCCTCTCGCTCGGTCCGAAGACCGGCCTCTACTAATCGTGATATCTGATTTTGAAAACGTTATGTGTTCTTATTCCGGTTATTAGCCTAGAATTACTATGTTATGCGCACCACAAACAAGTATAGACTAGATTGCCTAATTTGGAAATAAGCATTGCATATCCATTTGTTTTGGAAAACGCCTTGGGATTTGCTACTCGCAAGTAGGCAAAAACACGGATTTCAACGAGTTTCCCAACTCAGACAATCCAACCTTCACCCACAGACATTCAAGCAGTTTAACACGTAAGCATCTAGCCACATGGTAAGCATGCTATCATGTTAACACTCACACGCATGCAGCATGCTAAAGCATAAAAGCAAGCTCACCTAGTACTCCGTGTCAAAATAGTAAACTAGTTAGTAATCATATGCATGATCCTAGTTCATGTTAAGTGGCTAATGCAACGCATACGGAATGCAATTAGACAGGCTCGGCTATCCTAAACATGGCATGTAAAATGCACGAGTAGCACGTATTCAAGTTAGATTTGAAATACAATGCAGTTAGCATGATGCGCCGAGCCCAGTGCATGCAAGACTGATGAATGATGCACGCATGCATAACATGAAGTATGCTAATTTAAATATGTCCTAATACTAACCATCAAAGCAGGTAAGTAAAAGGGAGAAAGAGGTGAGGGTTGGGAGACATGCACACACACACCCACACTTATTACAGATTTACCCTCGCTCGGAGGGTCCGAAAGAATATACAGATAATTAACCTACAAGCTAATTAAATATTACAAATTACCTAATTAGTTAACAAACTAACTAAGCTAGGAAAAACAGTAAACCGTCTCGGGAAGAGAGCCCAATACAATGCGCGCTCGGATCCTGCTCGAAAGCACACTGCCATGCATAGACTACCTCTGTTTTCCCTGCTCTTCCCCTCTGAAGACTGCCAAAGTCTCAGAACTGCTTCCTTGGACACTGGGGGACACCACCGGCTGAGTATAATTGCCACCGGCAGTAGGATATGGTCATCGGCACAAAATGGATCCATCGGCCTCGAATTGATTGCCGGTCGGCATTCCATGAAGTCGATCGGCAATAAGTTCCTACAGAACCTGTTTGACAGCAGCAGAGGACAGAACCTTGCATGGCGATGCAATTCAAGCAATGTGTGCACCAACCCTATCCCTTATCATGCGTATGACTCAAAGGGGTATGGTCCTTGGTTCTCGGACCACCAATTGTGCATTTCCATGCATGATGGCCCAAAGAACCAATTTGTGCACTTTCATGTCAAATGAAATGCAAACCAAACAAATAAAGGGCCCAATTCCTATCACTAGATCAAGGAACAAGGCATGCATGCAAGATGCAATGCAACTTAGGCATACAAACTAAGGATGCAACATGGGAATGCAATGTATACATGCAAGGATGCAAACAAACATGCAAGGTGAGCATGCACACAAGCAAAGGACGGACTTAAACATGATTTAGGCAACTCTAAATAGGCCTAAAACAGTGGCCAAAAAGCTCAAGAGATGAGACCAAATACGCATACAAGCATGCATATGTTAAGGCACAAACCTAAGCATTAAGCAAGCAACCCTCAAACGCACTTGAAAGAGGCTAGACATGGACAAGTAGCATGCATACTAGGCTTTGAAAATCATGCTAAAATGGTGTCAAACCAATTAAACAAAGCAACCATATCATGCAACAATGGTCCAAGCACTCAAGGCAAACTCATGAAGCATTGAACTACACTTAGTACAACCACACATGGCAAGACTTAAGTGACCAAGAACAGAATTTTAACATGCTAAAACAAAGCCAAAAGGCCACTTAGATGGCATCTAAGAAGACTACACATGGTGGCATATGTAATGGCACATTAAT
Organism: Camellia granthamiana; assembly: GCA_036172215.1. NCBI lineage: Eukaryota > Viridiplantae > Streptophyta > Magnoliopsida > Ericales > Theaceae > Camellia > Camellia granthamiana. The sequence goes on along the minus strand of CM069915.1, from coordinate 28,742,011 downwards.
GGGGCATGAAACATGAACTCTTGAAGCATCAAAAAAGCCATGAAATGCAAGCACACAAACATACTAAGTGGACTGAAATGACATGGAAAATAGTCCCAACTCACTAAATCAAAGCAAGTAATGCATGCTAGACACTCACATGCTTAAGGCCAACAAGCCCAAAATGCAAAGGGGCTATGAAATGCATGCCAAGATCGACCCAAGCAACTATGGATAGACCTAAAACATGGCAAAATAAGCACAAAAGCTTCACAAAGCTAAGCCTAAAACATGCTAAAACAAAGGCTTACATCCTAAGGCATGTTAGGGCCTAAACATGGCATTACAAGGTAGGTATGCTAAGCATGCATGGTGTACCAAAACCAACTTAAAACAATGTTATATTATGGCAATATAAGCATAAAATACAGCCATGGCATGACCAACAAGTACTCAAACATGATGCTCTCTCAAGAGGCCAAAATGGGTCCTTTTCAAGGACAACAAGGAGAGGGGGTGGCCCTCTCCTTCTTGAGACTTCAAGGCACTATCCTCACCACTGAAATCCCTCAAGATTTCAGTGGTGAGGAGGCCCGAATACCAAAGTCCCGGAGCTCACCAAAAAGGGCACAAAATGGGGCCTCTCAAGGCCTAAGAGGGGTCAAACTCCTCCAAACCACAAAACACTCTTAATAAACTATCAAGAGGGCTCAAAAAAAGAACTTTTTTATGTTATACACTAAGCACAAAAATAGTTCTATGATAGGCTAACAAGCTATGCAAAAATGGGGTAAAAAGGGACTAGTTTCTTACCCTTGTAGACCACCTTCACAAATGATGATCTTGTTGCTTCCTTGAGCTCAAATCCAGCCAAGAACAAGCTCTGGTCCTTGAAGAAACCAAGAAAAGGTGAAAGACTATGTGTTTGTGTGCAATAGTAAGACACAAACACACTCAAACACACACAAGAGAGATATAGAGAGAGGATGTGTATAGAACTCAAACCCTAATCCAGAGCTCTCTTTGAATATTTTCTCAACCCTAATGCCAAGAGAGGAGCCCTCTTCTTATAGGCAACTCCCTCTTGCAAGGCTTATTCAACAAGCTTGTTAAGAGGGAAATCCCTCCATACACGTGTATGGAGGGGAACAGAGTGGGTGCCAGCTATCACAGCTGGCACAAAATATCTACAAAAAGTAGATGAACAGTAGTCGGCTAGCCAAAATTGCCATTTTGACAAAATGAACTGCCGACCAGCAAAAAAGAGTGCCGACCGGCAATATACATTGCCGATGGCAACAAAACACCAGCCGGTGGCCTCTAGCCACAGCCGGTGATGTGTGGGGATGCCTCACAAGGCATCCTCTGCCCTTCCAAGGCAAAACACAAGTGTTTGGTGCAAAACCAGACACAAAGCGGTCGAGTTCGGAGATCCTGAGGCAAGGCGCGTAGCCGAGACCTCCGAGAACTCCAAACGAACACAAACATGGATAATCACCGAGTGTTCCAACGGTGACGTCCAAGTCTTGAGGATGGTCAAAAATGGGGTGTCTACAGTTGCATTTGACACTTAACATAGTTAGGATGATGCATCTTTCTAACTAGTTTTTTCCTTGGCTTGGAGTACTCGGCAAGTTTTTACGCTTTAGCATACTTGCATGAGTGTGATTTCCATATTGCCATATTTCGCATGCTTGCCAGGAGGCTATGTGCTTAAATGCTAAACTGCGTGAATGCCTGTGGATGAAGGCTTTGTTATTTGAATTGGAACGATTAAACGAATGTGAGTTTAAGCCCACTTTGTTGTGGCAAAATCATGTTTTAAGCCCACTTGAGGTGGCAAATCCACATCTTTAAAGCCCACTTAAGGGTGGCAAATTCAAACCATTTTTGAAAAAACAAACATGAGTTGAGTTGTTCCAATTTTTACAATTTTAGTCTATACTTGCTTGTGCGCATCACATACTAATGTTAGCTAATAATCAGAACAAGAACACATAATGTTTATAAAACATCATATCATGATTAGTAGAGGCTGATTCTTTGATTAGGTGAGTGGAGGTGCTCAATTCATGACCTTCCCCCCTCGTACCCAAGTTCCCGAGCTGAGGCAACTTTGGTGATGACGGACACATGGCCTTCGGCACGAGTCAAGGTTTTCTAAATTTTCCAAAAAATAAAATATTTAGGTGGCGACTCTGTAATCTGGCAAAGTAGTCTAATTTTGGCATTATTTGATTGAAAATTGATTTTCCAAAATGATTTGCCAGATTTGAACTCTTTGGTGTTTATCAGTTTCACATTGCACTTGTGAGACTAGTTCATAACCATGGGAGTTCGAACTGTAAGGCCTTCTTTTCAAACCTTTCCGAAAGGCAAGGGGCGCGGAAAAAGGCAAGTCCACACTTGCACTCGAGAAAACTTTGAGAACTTCCAGTACTTTTGTAGGTTTGTAAAACTATTGGGAGTTTGGCATTATTCTCTCAAGCGGTGTTTCTTGCGCTCGAGCGGTCCTTCTTATGCTCGAGCGGTCTTTTGGAACTTTCAACACTTTTGCAGGCCTGCAAAAGTACTAAGAGGGTGGTGTTCTTCGCTTGAGCGGTACTTTGTTCGTTCGAGCGGCCTCTTTTTTTGTGTCTGGTCACTTGAGCGGTGTTTTGGTCGCTCGAGCGATCTGCGCATATATCAGTTCATAAAAGTCACTTTTTCATATATATATGTAAACATTTCAAAACCCAAAATCTGGACCCTCTCTCTCTAAAACTAATCTTCAACCTCCAAATATACTTAATCTATTGATCTCTACACCCTAGTCCCTTTGATAAAAAGGTAGAGGTCACCTAGAGCTTCATTTTAATCGGAGCAAAGTTGATTTTTGGCTTCGTCAAAGTTTTTTCTTTCTATCCCTTGTCTTCAACCTTTGAGGTAGGGATTTCTCTACACTTGAGTGTGACTTTTAACTTAATTATTTGTCTTTTCAAAGAAATCATGGAATTTAAAGATTTTGGTAAAAATCTAGGATTTTGGTTTTGAAATCAAAAGATGGGTTTTCAAATGGATTCTTGGAAATAATTGTGGGTTTGTAAATGTGGTTGAGTTGTGACAAAATGGTGGATTTTTATCCTTGGAATTGGTTTATATGGAAAAAAGGGGATTTTTCCCTAGAACAAGAATATTTGATTTTGTAAAGAGAAAATGGAAATGATGTGGGGTTCTATGAAATTGGAATGATGATGATGGTGGTGGTAGAGTTGGATATGTATTATCGCTCCCATCTTGAGATTTGGAAAGTATATCTTTATTGGAAATTATTTATCTGTTTAGAGATATCTGTTTTGGGCTATCGGTGGACAATAGTTATGATTGTTGTAGAAATTGCATGAGAATTAGGTGAATTGAAACTAATTTTTCATCCATTTGCATTGAGCGTTGTTACATATTTAACACATTGAAAATGTATACTGTTTTGAGAAAAATTGGTGAATACCTTGGTGAATCTGGGTAGGGGCTGTAGTTGTGGTATTAAGTTGGCCTCTGTGTCCTTGGTGAAAGTCCAAAAACCTACACGGATAGGTGACGAGCCTTCCGGTTAATATAGGTAAAAATGGCAATTGGTAGTGCTTCTAGCCTACTTGTAGACACGTCCTAGAGATTCCTGGTGTTGTATCCACTACCCTATTTTCTATTGTAAAGGAAATGATTCCATGAATTGTGATATAAACCTAGCATTGCATGGTTTTTAGAAAGAGATATAAAATGTTTTGGCTTGACCATTGCATATGCATTCACCTTATAACTCTGTTAAGATTCATACATTGTGTTAGAGTATCTTTACTGGGCTTTGGCTCACCCTATGTGGAAAACCATTTTTTGGTGCTGATAATATGCTTCTGCCAAGGCCGTAGCTTGGGAGGATTTGGAGCCGCGAACTTCTTGTTTTGTTTTTGTTGCAATTATCTTGTACAAGCCTAGGGCTTTATTTGTATTGAGTTTAAAATCACTTTTGTTGTAACCAAATATCGTCTTGGAAAGTTGTAGCCATTAGAGCGTTTATTTATCTATTTAACTTTTATTTATCATATCATTAACTTGTGGCACATGCTATAGATTCAGGGTTAGGAATTATGAATGTGTAATTGCATGTGTTACCTTTTGTACAATTGGAATCATATGAATAGAAGGATATTATATTCAGAACTGTGTCGTTACTTAATAAATATTGTGAGATGATTTTATTGTTATATTTTGGGTGCATTACAACTTGGTATCAAAGCTATTGGGTTTGAATACTTTGCGATTGTGGGAAGCGGTTATTACCACAATGAGTTTCTTGCTAGATGATTTTAGGAATAAACCTAATATGCTATGTGATAACATGCTTATGTGAGATTTAATTTCTAAGATATTGATTGGGTTTATGAGTTTGTAAAAGTCCTGTTAGAAGAGCACTTCATCACTGCTATTTTTAACCGGAACTCTAGCAGCGTCGTAGTATGATCATTATCTAAAAAGGAAATTCGTATATGTTTATGTGACTACGTGCTTATGTGGAGTGAATTAATTGTTGTCTACCGAATTAGGACGTGAGTGAGTTAGCTTCAGCACATTTATAAATGTGCTAATTTCTTGTGTTACCTTCATTAGGATGTCAGGACGTGGACGTGGTGTTGGTAGATGTGGCAGGCCTAGACCGCAGGAGGTGCCGTTACCAGATGATATTTCGATGCCGGAGGAAGGGGTTGGTCAGGCCAATGTGGCCGAACCAGTTGGTTAGCGCGCCATAGGCACCTTGGCCCTGTGAAATGGCCAGAGCTTTTCCAAAATCCATGGACATTTACAGAGTTGAGAATCAAGTCCAGGCCCATGTAGCTGAGACAAGGTCGTCTTTTCTGAAGAGGGAGTTCTTTTGGTCTAATCCGAATAAGTTTTTGGGGGATCCGAATGAGCCACTGAAGGGAGATGAGTGGTTAGAGTAGATGGTGAAGACATTAAAGATGTTTGGCATCGAGGACGATGCGCTGAGAATGACCTTAGCATCCTTCCAGCTAAAGAGAGATGTGGGTCAATGGTAGAAGTACGTGCGTAGGCGCATTGAGGTGACGTGGGAGGCCTTTGTCAACGTTTTCTAGGACAAATGCTAGAGAGAAGTTGAGAGAGCAGTTTCTGAAGCTTAAGCAGCTTAACACATCGGTGGCTGAGTTTGAGGCTTCCTTTACCAGTTTATCAAGGTTTGCACCTAAGCTTCTAGCAATGGAGGAACGCTGTTGTTTGGAGTTTGAGAACAGGTTAAGGACTGGACTCCTTTTCAAGGTGGCCATGTCCATGAGTAAGGATTATGATCGTCTTGTGGTGGCGGCAGCTCACTTAGAGACCGTAATTCAGACTGAGAAGAAGAGGATGAGGGGCTCCAAATAGAAGAGTCAGGAGGTTAGGGGGAGACTCGGGACAGCAAGAGGTAGAGGGGTTCCACCCCACAGTAGTCCCAAGGACCACAGTCTAGGTCCACTTTCCCAGTACCAAGTTCGAGTTCTAGGAGAGGTGGTCAGAAAAGAATCACTTACTTTAAGTGTGGTCAGCTGGGCCACAAGTCTGTAGTTTGCCCACAGAGGGGTGAAAGGCAACAATCTGCACCGTCTTCAGCTTGTTCTCAGAGCCAGAGTCAGAAGAGAGGGCAACCGCCTACCTGTTATCAGTGTGGGCAGTCGGGGCACTTAAGGAGGTTTTTCCCTCAGACATGTAGCACATTTGGTGCGTCTGGTTCGAGGCAGACACAAAGCCATCAACCTACACCATTAGTTTAGGCCTTGAGGGCCAATCAAAGATCCTTTTCAGCTCAATCTGTGTATCAGACTTATGCTTCAAGGGGTGAACAAGTGGAGCACAGACCAATGGGGCGTGTGTATGTTGTTACTATGCTAGATTTGTTGCCAGCACCTTCTGTAGTGAGAGGTAACTTCTTGTTGTGTAATTCCATTGCCAATTTCTTGATTGATACTGGTGCATCGCAATCTTTCATTTTGTCTGCATTCACATCAACATCAGCATCAACATTGGGGTTAGAAGTGGCTCAGTTTAGCATCTCCACTTAGGGTAGAGTCACCTATTGGTGGTGAGGTTATGTTAGACTAGGGGTGTCGGGGATTTGAAATAGAGGTTGCTAGTCACCGACTTCCCTTTGCTTTTGTGTTGATTAACATGTCGAATTTTGATGTTATTTTTGGCATGGATTGGTTGTCATCCTATCGGGCCATTATAGACTGTTACCATCAGAGAGTTGTGGTGTGCTCCTCGAGTGGTGATTTCTTTTATTTCCTAGGGGACCGAGTTGATAAAGCCTTGTTGCTAGTGTGTGATCCGCATGGTCAGGGCGAGCTTAGTCTTCTTCTTGCTACATTCTTGGGTGTTGAGGGTAATGTGGTCTGAGTAGAGTTTCCAAGGATAGTTTGTGAATACCCGAACGTCTTTCTCGAGGATCTCACTAGTTTGTCACCTCATCGTGAGATTGAGTTCTTTATTGATTTAGTGCCTGGCACGACAACCGATTTCGATGGCACCGTATAGATTTGCACCCACCGAGTTAAGTGAGTTGAAGATTCAACTCCAAGACTTACTAGATAAGGGCTTTATTCACCCAAGTACTTCACCTTGGGGAGCACCGGCTCTCTTTGCCAAGAAGAAGGATGGCAAATTGCAACTTTGTATTGATTACCGAAAGTTGAACCGGGTAACTATTAAGAACAAGTACCCATTGCCTCTTATAGATGACTTGTTTGATGAGTTGAAGGGGTTTTGTTGCTTTTCTAAGATAGACTTGAGATTGGGTTATCACCAATTGAGAGTAAAGGAGTAGAATATCCAGAAGATGACATTTCATATGCAGCATGACCATTATGAGTTCCTAGTGAGGCCTTTTGGATTAACCAATGCACCGGCCTTGTTTATGGATTTGATAAATCGGATCTTGTGTGAGTTTCTAGACCATTTTATAGTTGTCTTTGTTGATGACATTTTGATTTATTCACCCTCTGAGGAGGAACAGGAGGAACACTTGCGGATTGTACCATAATTACTTAGAGCCCACAAATTGTATGCTAAGTTTTGGAAGTGTGAGTTCTGGTTGAATGAGATGAAATTTTTAGGCCATGTGGTATCTGGGAAAAGGGTGACTATACATTCTTCTAAGATAGAGGCAGTACAAGATTGGAAACAACTTAAGAATGCCTTTGAGATCCAGAGTTTCTTGGGATTAGTCGGGTATTATCGTCGTTTTGTCAAAGACTTCTCTAGATTGGCCTGACTTATTAGCCTGACTTTTAACTAGACTGACGAGGAAGGGAATTAAGTTTGTATGGAGTGAGACTTGTAAGAAATCATTTCAAGAACTCAATGTTAGACTTACCACTACTCCAGTGTTGATTATTCCAGAGAGGGGTCTGGGATATTCAGTGTATTGTGATACAAGAGGGAAAGGTAGTAACTTACGGCTCACGACAGTTGAAAACACACGAGAGAAACTATCATACTTAGCAGTGATTTTTTCCTTAAAAATCTGGAGACATTATCTTTATAACGAGAGATTTAAGGTCTTTTCTGATCACAAGAAATTGAAGTATCTGTTTTTACAAAAATATTTGAATCTGAGGCAGAGAAGGTGGATGGAGTTTATGGAGAATTACGACTTTGAGTTGCATTATCATTCGAGGAAGGCCAACGTAGTGGCCGATCCCTTGAGTAGGAAATCCATTAGTAGTGTAACTTGCATCTTGGTGAGTCTATTGAGTCAGCAGCTTTGTTTACTATAGTTGCACAACCTACACTTGTGAGTCGAGTTATGGAAGCACAGCAGGGTGATCATGAGGTAGAATCCATCCAGGAGAAGATATCTAGAGGGAAGGTAGAGAAGGGCTTGAACATGTATTCTGACTCCAGTGTTAGATATCTTGACCGTCTTTTTCGTGCCGGAGCCTTGTAGAGAGAAGATACTCCAAGAGTTTCCCCATTTGCGCCTTGCAATACACCCGGGAGTCACAAAGATGTATCATAACCTTAGTTGCCAGTTTTGGTGAAGGGGGATAAAGAGAGACATAGCCCTATTTGTTTCGAGGTGCCTTACTTATCAACAAGTGAAGGCTAAGAATCCGAGGTCAGCGGGTTTGTTGCAACCCTTGGCTATAGCCGAGTGGAAGTGGGAGCATGTCACGATGGATTTTGTTGTGGGTCTTTTGAGGACTCGATGGGGGTAATGATGTCATGTGGGTGATAGTTGATCGGTTAACCAAGTCAACACACTTTGTACCTATGCGCATGAATGACTCGGTAGATTACCTTGCTGACCTTTATGTTAGGGACATAGTGTAACATCACGGGGTCCCTGGAACTATTGTTTGGGATAGAGATCCACGTTTCACGACTCGATTATAGCAGAGCCTTCAGAATGCTTTGGGTACTAGATTAACATTTAGCACTACTTATCATTCTGTAGACACCCCATTTTTGACCGCCTTTAAGACTTGGGCGCCACTGATTGATTACTTTGTGATGAAAGGTGTGCAGTGCAAGGATTCGATTTCTTCGGCAAGGATATCGTCAAATCCCAACCTCACACCCCTTTGTGGACCAAAACAATTTTGATCAAAATGATTTTAGACCTTAAAATCCTCTCTTTCAAAATATTTTTGGAAAATTTCTCTACGATGTTCCGAGGCTCGCATTTTGATAAATGTTGCGCTTTTCGGTAAACCGAGCAAGGACAAAGTGGAAATGCATGAAAGAGAGGTGAAATTTTTGAAAAATCCTCCAAAACCTCTTATTTAGAGATTTGGAATTGAAGAAAATTGGAGGACAGGGAAGAAACCAAGTTGGGGAAGAATTTGGGCATGAACCGTTAAGAGAAAGTCGAGCAGCCCTTGCTAAAACAGGTCTATCCTTTTGTACACTTGGATTTCAGCTATAAGTCCACCACCATTGGAAAGTGGACTTCTGGGGCTTCATTTTGCACTCAAAAATCTCCTAAAGCCGAGTCCGGATGAGAGAGATATGGCTAGTTGAAGTTAGACATCAATCTGGTTGGACTGAAACTGAGCTGTCTTCACTAAAATGAGCATAACATTTTGCAAAGAAGACTTTCGGGGCTTCAATTTAGGCACAAGAATGACATAAAAAGGAGTCCAAATGAAGGAGATATTCACATTTGAAGTTGAACCTAGAGAGTAGATTTTTGCTGTCGGCCACAAATGTGGGCTGTCGGCCATTTTCAGTGGCCAGTCGGCCAGAAGTGAGGGGTGACGGCCACTTTAAGTGGCCATCGGCCACCAAAAGTGGCCGGTCGGCCATTGGTGTCCCAAACTCAGATTTTTTGCGGATATTTCTCCCCCAGCTATTCTACACTGCTCCAGCTGGCCATTTTTAGATATTTTCGACCAAGGCTCCCTTTTTTCTGTATGTAGAAGCCATATCTCTCATATTGCAAGGTTAGCAAATTTTTGGAGCCTCTCTCTCTAAAAATCCTCTCTCTCTAGATTTCTCTCTCTCTCTTGCCCTTTTATGGATACAGGTAGAGATACACCTCTCCTTTGCCTAGACATCCTAATCAAAGTGGTTCATCCTTGGACTGAAATTGCTTGAAGCTCTCTTGGAGCCTCCTTTGAGCTCTAGAAGGTGGTTTAAGCTTAGATTGTTGCTTAAGTTGTGTCTTCCCTTCAAGAGGTAGAAACTTCTCTTTGCTAGCTTAATTTCCATACTTGTTTTGCCATCTTTTCACACTGCTTTTGAGCTGGTTTTCAACTGTAAAAACCTCTATTTTTCAGTCCTAAAAATGGTGGTATGAGCCTATTTTGAGCTAGAGGGTTGTCTTCCCTTTTTGCTCTTTGGCATGTGAAGCCTTTTGTGCTATATCTTACCACCTTTAAATCAAACTTTTTGGGCCTTTAAACCACTGAAATTCAGAGTTTATTTCAGTGGTGGAAAACATGTTTTGAAGTCCAAAAATGAAGGGGTTGGCCTCCCCTCCTTGTGTCTCACTTGCATGCCTAGTTAGCATCCTATGGTAGCATGTTTTTGTGGTTTAACTTAGCTTAATTCAAGCATGTTTTAGTTACTGTTTTGACTAGTTTTAGCTCTGTTTTGGGCTGTCTTGGTCATATGAGCCTTGCCTTGCATAGTTGTAGTGCAAATAGCTTCAATAGCTTGGCATTCTAGCCCTTCAAACTTGATTTGCTTGAGATGGTCGCATGTTGATGTGTCTTTTAACATGTAATTTCAGTGCTTATAGCTCTGTCACATGCTCATTTGCTTCACTCTTTCATTACTTTTTTCGAATTGCTCTTGAGTCTTGTTTGCAAGCTAACATGTGAGCATTTTTTTCTAGCCTTTTGTGCCTTAATCTCAGCAAGTTTTAGCCACTGTTTTGGCATATTTTAACTTTGTTCTGAGCTGGTTTGGTCAGTTGAGACTTGTATTGTATGGTTGTAGTGCAATCTCTTTCATAAGCTTAGTGAGTTAGGCCTTTTAGCATGTATTGCATGAGTTGCTTGCATGATTTAATGCCATTTTGCACTCTATTTCAGCACTGAAATTTCTGCAATCTTCCTTCATTCTTCACTCTTTCATTTGTTTTGAAAGTAGCTTTGAACCTACTGGTTTTAAAACCAAGGGGCATCATACTAACTGCATTGTTCTCAAACTCCAAATGAAAGGGTTCAAAACACGTGGCCTTTGGCACTCATGCCTAATGGTTTTAATCCTCTCTTGAGGGTTTCTACTAACCAACAACATGAGGCCTCTTTCATGCTCAAGGTACTTGTAGACGTGCCCGAACGCCACGGCTCCACGCGCGAATGGCGCGAAAATCCATTTTGTTCATTGGACTTACTACAGTTCGGACTCAATGTCACGGTTCTGAATCTAATCTCGCAAAGTGCAATGCAAGACCAATAAATCACCAAAGAGTCCAAATCCGGTAAATCGTTTTAGAAAACTGATTTTTATACAGAAGTGCCAAACATGGACTGCTTTGCCAGATACAGAGTTGCCACCTAAATGTTTTATTTTGGAAAATTTAGGAAACCCTGACTCGTGCCAAAGGCTACGTGTCCGTCATCACCAAAGTTGCCTCGGCTCGGGAACTTGGGTACGAGAGGGGAAGGTCATGCAATGAGCACCCCCGCTCGCCTGATCAAAGGATCGGCCTTTACTAACATGATATCTTGTTTTTGAAAACACATGTGTTCTTATTCTGGTTTATGCAAAACATAGAACTAGTTAGAAATCAATGCATGATCCTAGTTCATGTTAGGATGGCTAATGCAATACATGCAAAATGCAACTAGAAATAGGCTCGGCTATTCTAAAATGGCATGTGAAATGCAACGATTGATACATGTATTCAACTTGGTATTGAAATACAATGTAGTTAGTATGATGCACCGAGCCCGGTGCATGCAAGACAGATGGATGGATGCAAACATACAAGCATAAGGATGCTAATCAAAACATGACCTAGAACTAACCATCAAAAGCTGGTAAATAAAAGGGAGAAAGACGTGGGGTTGGAAGACATTCACACACACACGCACACTTATTACAAAATTTGCCCTCTCGACGGAGGGTCCGAATGAATACGTTAAGCTAGCTAACTAATCTAATAATCTAATTAGACTAATTATTACACAACTGAATTGAATAACTAGCTACAACTAATTATTACATCACTTGGCTAATTAACAAATTAATTAATTAATTACAAATTCGAATACTAACTAACAAGTAAGCATTAAAATATGTAAACTAGGCTGCCTCAGCTTTGCCTTGAAGAAGTTAAAGATGCATGCTCGATTCCCGTCCTGAAAGCTCTCCAAATGCTCTTTGGAGGCTCTATCTGCAGGGTGTCCTTGAGAACTACCTGCTGGATCTCACCAAAACAGTGCTGAGGAGTGCACCAATGGCCTGCCGGCCATGAGGAGCTACTGCCGACCACCCTGCCGGCCAAGAATGCACACTGCCAGCCAAGAATGAAGGTCTGCTAGCCAACAACAAAAAGGTGCCGGCCATTGGTGTGCTGTGACACCAAGCTGCAGCAGAGCACAAAATAGAGAAAATGGAGGGTCTCCCAAGGGTATGTACACACTATGCCACTCCATATCACCTCAAAACATCAAGGGAGAGGCATAATCGGATCCAAGACCATCAATCATGCATCTCAATGCATGATGGCCAAAGATCCAACTTGTGCAAATTCAATGTAAAATGAATGCACAAAAGCACATAAATGCCTAGAACTCTGTCATGCATCATCAAGAGCGTCGGCGACCGAGAATTGAGGCACGTGTCATCACTTCAAGTATGAAACGTTCGTCGTTTCTCATGTTTGGCTTAACACTTAATCCAAACAACAATGCAACACAAGCATGGCATACACAATGCGACTCAAGCATGCAAACGTGCAATATGACTTAACCATGCAAACATGCAATGCAATATGAACAACCTAATAAGGCTAATGGCATGCCCAATGCTAATGCATGCAACAACTAGCATACACAATGCAAATGTCAATTAGCATGCACAATACAATGATGGCATACTTAATGCAAAGTATAAGGCACACACAGTGCGATGAACATGGCATACACAATGCGATGTAATATAAGCATGCAAACAACACGCAATCAATCATGCTACATGGACTTAAACCAAAATGGACAGACCTCAGCCATGCCCAAATCAGTGGCCATAACACCAAAACAAAGGCACCAAATGACAAGGCATGCATGCACAATGCATTGGCCAATCAACTAGGCCTAAGAGCACAACTCTTAAGAGTGCTCAAGGAGTGATAAACATGGAAGTGTGACAACACTACATGCTCTGAAATAATGTATGAAATGATTCCAAATCATTCAAACAACACAAGCATAGCATACAAAGGCCCTTAAAGCATGAAGCTAGTAAAGAGGACTACAAAGGGGGCATGCAATATATGGCACAAGTGCATGAACCAAACATGGACAGAGCTGAAATAGGTCAAAACAATGACCAAAACATGCTAAGATGAGGGCTCAAAGACCTAGGCATGCAGGCATGCAAGCATACAAGCTAAGCCATAAACTAGGCAACAATGCACAACACTCAAAGACACTTAAAGAGTGAATGAAGTGGGAACATGACAATGTTATAAGCTCTGAAATGAAGTATTAAATGATGCCAAATCATCTAAATAGCTAAAAGGTAGCATGCATGAGTCAAAAAACACAAAGCTAGCAAGGCCAATTGCACTACAGCTATACAAAGCATGAAGCATGTGACCAAGGCAACCCAAAACAGTCCTAGAACATGTCAAGATAAGTCTAAAATATGCATGGAAGGAAGCCAAAATAAGCTAGCATGAAGGGCATAAGGCATGATGCATACAAGGTAAATAAGGTGGATTACACTACACCTATTAAGACCAAGCATGGGATGACTAAAACAACAAAAGTCAGAGTTATATCATGGCATAATAACCCCAAAAACACATTGAAATGATAGCTCGCAAGCTTAGGCATGAAGGCATACGCAATGATCCATGTTAAGGCATAAAGGGGCAAACCCTCCAACGCATTGAATGGGTGAAAGATATGAGTGCATGGAAATGAAACATACTCTGAAATCACATAACAAATGATGCCAAATCATTCAAATAGGTCAAGCAATGCATGCTAGTGGACTTGATACACAAAGCTAACGAGCTACAATGCACTATAGCTATACAAAGCATGGCATGCATGACCAAAACAACACAAATCAAAGCTGGAACATGCTAAAACATGGACAAAAGCTTCTTGAAGTTAAGCCTAAAGCATGCTAGAATGACATGTTAAAGCATGAGACGCACTAGGCTAATTCATGGAATTACACTACAAGTGTATGGAGCATGCAAGGGGCCATCAAACCCACCCAAAACAGAGTCATGGCATGCTAAAACAACACCAAAAACCTACTAAAATGGAGTCAACATAAGCTAGAAAGACATGCTACTCCACGAAGCATACAAATCTAGTTTATGAAATTTACATTACAAGTGTATTAGGCATGCATGAGGTGACAAAACCAAGTAAAAACAGAGTTAAGGTAGGTCCTAAAAGTCACAAAAAAGTGCCTAAACTAAGCCTCAAAATGGTAGAAACACATACTCATTTGATAGGCCAATAAGACATGCAAACAAGAGAAGATGAGGGGGGACAACCCCCACCCATTTGGGACCTCAAAATAGGGTTTTTACCACTGAAAATCCTCTAGATTTCAATGGTTAAAAGGCCACAAAAGGTTGTTTTGAAAGGCCTTGAAAGATAGCTCAAAAGGCTTTACAAGCCAAGGAGCAAAAGGGAGAGACAACCCCCTAGCCAAACAAGGCTTAAACCATCATTTTTAGGACTGAAAAATAGAGTTTTCTTCAGTTCAAAACCAAGCCAAAAACAGTTTTTAGAGGTAGTAAAACAACCATCAAAACAAAGCTTAAAAGGGACAAGTTCTTACCCTTGAAGCACAATAACAAAACAGCAAGATTTCTGAATTGAAACCAAGCTTTAGACCTCAAATAACACCCCCAAGGACCTCAACTCCAAGATGAAGATATTTGGTCAAGAGGTTGTATGCAAATATGTAGAGATTTCCCACTTTCAAGCCTAAAATAGGGAGACAGAGAGAAAGAATTCTAGAGAGAGAGGCTCCCAAGCCTTTGCCAAATTGTTCTAACCCCTCAATATGATAGATATGGCTTCATTATATAGCAAAAACAAGAGCATGGGTCAAAAATACCCCAAAAAAGATAGCTGGAGCAAGCTGGAGCAAAATATCTGTTGACATCTGCTTTCTGGCATCAATGGCTGGTACCTTATCATTGTTGGCCGGCATGGGGTCACTTTTGGATGGCATAGGGCCGGCATTGGCCATTCATGGCCGGCACACTCCCATAGAGTCTGGCAGCAAAAATCAGTCCTAGTCCCCGAATTGAAGCAAGCCTAACTCCTTCATCTGGATGCCTTTTCAGGTCATTCTTGTGTGCAAATTGAAACCCCGGAAGTAAGCTTTCCAATGGTGGCTACTTTCATCAAAATTCTAACTGTGCAAAAAGTTATACCTGTTTTGGTGAAGCTGCACAGTTTTGGTCCTACCCGGATTCATGCCGAACTTCTCCCAAACTAGTTTTCTTCTCTCCTTTCCCAATTTTCTTCAACTCCAAACTCCTAAGTAAGGTGTTTTGAAAGTTTTTTCAAAGAGTTCACCTCTCTTTCATTCATTTCCACTTTGTCCTCGCTCGGTTTACCGAAAAGTGCAACATTTAACAAAATGCGAGCCTCGGAACATCGGAGAACTTTATTTCAAAAATATCTTAAAAGAGAGAGTTTTAAGGTCTAAAAACCATTCAAAATAGCTTTGGTCCAAAATGGGGTGTGAGATTAGGATTTCACTCTCCTCTTGCCGAAGAAATCGAACCTTTGTCCTGGACATCTTTCATCACCAAGTAGACCATCAGTAGCGCCCAAGTCTTAAGGGCGGTCAAAAATGGGGTGTCTATGGTGCTTGTGGTTTAAGCCCTCTTTCCATTAAAGGACACTCACTCTTTGGACTAATCAATTAAAGAATGGATTGGTAATCTAAAATGAGTAAACAAAATGAGCAAAGTAAAAGAGGCAAGATTAAGCATATTTGTGTTGCATTGCATGTGTTCGGATCAGACGTTAATTCGAACACAAGAAAAATGCAACGTTTCATACTCAAAGTGATGAAACGTGCCACTTTTCTTAGTCACCGTCACCCTTGATCATGCATGATAGGGTGGTGGTTGTTTTCGTCTTGTTTGTGCATTCATTAACCTTGTACAAGCTTGGTTCCCTAGCCATCATGCATTGAAAATTCTTGGTTGATGGCTTAAGAGCCAAGAGCTACACTCCTTTGAGTTTGAGAGATGATAAGGAGGGTAGCAGTACATATATTTCTTGAAAATGCATTGCTTTGCCTCTGTCTGCTCTCTGTTGTAGCAAAAGAAGAAGTCCAGAAAAGGGGGTGGCCGACCGGCCAGTTGAGGTAGCCGACCGGCCACTTGAGGTAACTGACCGGCTAATTAAGGTGGCCGACAGCCACTTTTTGTAACCAACCGGCCACCAGTGAATTTTTGCACAAATGTGTTCTTGTGTTGAAACAGAGGCAATCTAGAAGTTGGTACAATTTTTGGTGATCAAACGAGTGAAAACAGAGGCATCCGATGGCAAGGCAATGGCATTTTCAGGTGGATCAACCGAGCATGCATGCGCCCCTCGCCCCTCGAGGCCATTTACTTGCTTTACTTAATTAGTTAGTGTAACTAGTTATTCAATTCTGTTTTGTAATATTTAATTAGCCTAGAATAAGTTAGTTAATTTATTTCAATTGTTGTAATAATTAGTTAACTAGAATAGTTAATTAGTTTCGTATTGTAATAGTTAGCTTAATTAGCGTAGCTAGTTAGCTTATTCATTCGGACCCCTCCTTCGCGAGGGCTCAATGTTGTAATAAGTGTGTGTGTGTGTGTGTGTGTGTGTGTGTGTGCATGTCTTCCAACCCCACGTCTTTCTCCCTTTTATTTAATCACTTTTGATGGTTAGATTAGGGACATTTTCAATTAGCATACCTTATGCTTGTATGTTTGCATCCATTCATTTGTATTGCATCCACCGAGGCTCGACACATCATTCAAACTGCATTGTTGTTTCAATATCTTCTTTGAATACGTGTTTATCACATGTTGTTCAAATCGATCATATGCCATATTAGTAGTCGAGTAATTTCATATTGCATGTGTTGCATTAGGCATCTTACATAGTTAGGATCATGGATTTTTCTAACTAGTTTTTGTTTTGGCTTGGAGTACTCGGTAAGTTTTATGCTTTAGCATACTTGCATGAGTGTGATTGCCATGTTGCCATGATAGCATGCTTTCCATGAGGCTATGTGCTTAAATGCTAAACTGTATGAATGCCTATGGATGGAGGCTTTGTTGTTTGAATTGGAACAATTCAATGAATGAGAGTTTTAAGCCCACTTGATGTGGCAATTCATGTTTTAAGCCCACTTGAGGTGGCAAATCCGCGTTTTTAGCCCACTTAAGGGTGGCAAATTCAAACCATTTTCGAAAACAAACATGAGTTGAAATGTTCCAATTCTTGCAATTTTAGTCTATACTTGCTTGTGTGCGTCATATAGTAATGTTAGCTAATAACCGAAATAAGAACACACGTGTTTATAAAACAACATATCATGATTAGTAGAGGTCGATCTTTGATCAGGCAAGCAGGGGTGATCATTTTAGGACGTTCCCCTCTCGTACCCAATTTCCTGAGCCGAGACAACTTTGGTGATGACGAACACTATAATGCCCCGAAATAATTTGACATGAACTACCCATATTAATGAACATTCACTAAACAATAACAATAATCCTTCTATCCTCACATATTGAATAAATGAGTTTAATACAAAAGTTCCACATGCGATATACATTCATCGAAACAAAAGAACACATGAATCCATAGCTTGTGAAACATCTAGTCTCAAAACAATAAAATGCCCTTAAGGGCTTACATCTTCCAAGGCAATGGCCCAGTTACACAAAATGGTCTCTCGGACCCATACCAAATTAGCCCTAGGCTTTACAAAAATTACAACAAAAGAAAGAGTGATCTCCTCTTCATTAAAACATATCCACACCCTTAGCTTGGGGGGATCACAACATCTTTACCTGCACCAAATCCCATAGGGGTGAGCATAAAGCCCAGTAGAGAACTCTCACAAAGTATACACAGTTATGCAACTCTCAATAAAAATGCAAATGTCCATGCCATGCCATGCTCTTTTAAAGAAAGTTCATTTCATGCTCTTCTTGAAGAATTCCATTTTTCAATAAAAGCTTGCAATCTCAACGCATTTCAAATTTCCAATTTAAAACAATAGGGGCGGTAAATACGACACTGGTAATCCCTAGGCTGATATCTACAAGTAGACTCTACAAGTACTACCCAATTGTCATTTTTACCGATATTAACCGGAAGGCTCGACACCTATCCGCGTGGTTTTCTGGTCTTTCACCATGGACCCTCAGGCCAACTTATCAAGCTCAACTACACCCCCTATTTGAACTTACCACGTAATTACCCCATACACAATATCATAGTTCTCATTACAATATAATCTTTCTTCAAAGTAAACATTTTCCAACACATGTCAAGATGTACAGTAATGACAATAAATCGATTGAAAATGAGAAGCAAATAATTACTAACTCATAGCATTTCTTTATTTCAAAATGTCTCAAAAAAAATATCCACAATCACCTTCACAATTACCACTTTCAATGTTCCTTCACAAAACCACCATATGTCATAAACAAATATTTACAATGTCTCATTTCACAAGCCTCAACAATCAAGTCCCTTCAAAATTACATATGATGTTTCCACATATTAATCTCCAATGGTTACCATTCTCATAACCCATGGTGTACCACAATTTCCATTTTTACAACATTACATGTTCAAGTGTTAGTGATAATGTTAAAACGACATTTCATTTCTCAAATATCAAGTAAATTTCCATTTTACTAAACATTTTATGAAACTTGCTCTCATTCATCCCCTTGACACAAGAAAACAAATAATTTCTAGGGCATTTTCCATTTTTCCAAAATCCCAATTTCTAGGGTTTTCATTTGAAACAAATCTTCCTCATTTTTCCAAGAGAAACTCCATCAACCATTTTTTTTATGAGTTTAAAAGAGGGAAACCCTCAGGAAATAGTAAAAAGATTGAGTTACAAACCAACATTCAAAACTCTCTACATTTTGAATCAAAATCTAAAACCAACACAAAACTTCAAGAACACTTTTAAATCAACATCAATATAGCAAAACTTGTATATATGACTCAAGAAATCCCTACCTCAAGGTGTTAATGATGAAGAGAAGATGGAACCCAAGCTTTTGATGGGAGATCCTTCAACCTCTACCACACCAAGAGAGACCCTAGCTTTTGATCTTCAAGATTAGAGAGGTGATGATGATCTACACCCAATGGATAGCAAGAATCAAAGGCTCTATGTGTTTTGGAGAGGGTTTCTAGAGAGAAGGAGGAGGAAAATGTGGTTTAGATTGAGAGAGACACGCCCAAAATGTGGTACAACTTCGGCCAAATGAGTAAAAAAAAATAGAGATTTCGGACTGCCAGAGTGCCGCACGTGGAGAGCGCCTCTTCCTGCACGTGCGGCCTTCATCCCCGCACGTGCGGCCCCGGCCCAGCAGCCTAGAAAATTTTTGCTTCGCTCCCGGGCACTTCAGACCTGACCCCGCACCTCTCGGAACTAGTGAAGTTCAACACCGACAACCAAAATAAGAGCGAGAACTTTATGTGGGAATGACTTCCGAATGTTTCAAACCCAACGGGAACAAAAGAGGACGAAACCAAAGAGAAGGAAAAAAAGAAAGAGAGAAAGATACCCGGCCGTCACAACCTCCCCACCATAGGAAATTTCGTCCCTGAAATTTAAACAAACTGCCCAAATTTAAATAAACTCACCCAACCTGAGTACTCTAACAACATAATCATTTTTGACAACGTTATCAAGTTGCAACCTTTATGTCAATCAACATTTACTATTTTCTTCCTCATCATTTCATCAAACACAATCGTTCAAGCCAGAAATGAAATGAAACATCTATAACAAAATATTATCTTTCCATAACATCATGTTCAATCAACAGTACATACCACAACATGTGATCAACAATTCAACACCATTTTCCTTTTAACACAAGGAAACATTACAATCAAAATAAAACAATTAAGCATGCTCAAATAAATCCGAGTACTTGGAGCGGACTTTTGCCTCCCTTTCCCACATTGCTTCCTCAACTCCGTGGTGTCTCCACAACACCTTCACTAACGGTATGGTTTTACCCCGCAACACTTGCTCTCGGGTATCTAGGATCTGAACCGGTCGCTCTTCGTAGGAGGCATCTTCATCCACCCCCAAATCAACCTAATCTAACACATGAGAAGGGTCAAGTTCGTACTTTCTAAGCATGGACACGTGAAACACGTTGTGGACCCCCAAAAGTTGTGGCGGTAAAGCTAACTGATATGCCACTTCCCCGATTCTTTGCAATATCTCAAAAGGCCCGATGAACCTCAGAGACAACTTACCACTCTTACCGAACCTCATTAAACTTCGTCTCGGTGAGATCTTAAGGAACACATGATCACCCACTTCAAAGGACAATGGTCGTCTCCTCTTATCGGCATAACTTTTCTGTCAGCTTTGAGCCGTAGCTAATCTTTTGCGAATGAGAGCAACTTTCTCGGTTGTCTCCCTAACAATCTCTGGACCCAACAACGGTGTCTCCCCTACCTTGGCCCAACAAATTGGTGATCTACAAGGGCGGCCATACAAGGCCTCAAATGGCGCCATCTCGATGCTAGCTTGATAACTATTGTTGTAGGCGAATTTAATCAACGGCAAGTGCCTCTCCCAAGACCCCTTAAAATCTAGGACATAAGCTCTAAGCATGTCCACTAAAATCTAAATTGTGTGTTCCGATTGCCCATCGGTTTGAGGGTGGTAAGCGGTGCTGAAGGTCAACTTGGTTCCCAATGCCTCTTGAAGGCTTTGCCACAACTGGGTAGTGCAATGAGGATCCCTATCCGACACAATGGTTATTGGGACTCCATGGAGTCGAACTATCTCTCTAACATACAACTCTGCCAAGTGCTCAACTGAGTCGCTAGTACACATAGGAATAAAATGCGTGGACTTAGTCAACCTATCAACAATTACCCAAATGGCATCATTGCCCCGCTGCGTTCTAGGAAGCCCAACTACGAAGTCCATGGTAACGTGCTCCCACTTCCACTGGGCTATTGGCAAGGGTTGTAACAAACCCGCTAGTCTTTGTTGCTCGGCCTTCACTTGCTAACAAGTAAGGCATTTTGACACGAAGGATGCGACATCCCGCTTCATACCCCTCCATTAGAACTGACGGCTAAGGTCACGATACATTTTGGTGCCTCCCAGATGTACCGCAAGGCGTGGATGATGGAACTCCCAGAGCACTTGTTCCCTACAAGATTCAGGCACAAACAGATGATCTAGATAACGTATACTCTGATCCAAGTGAATGTTCAAACCATTCTCTTCCTTTGCATTGGAGATTGTATTACGAATTAACTCTACTTCCCGATCTCTTCGTTGCACTTCTACACTCAAGGTAGGTTGAGCACTCAAGGCGAACAATGTTGCACCCACTTCGGATTCACCCAATTGCAATTCAAACTTGCCAACTTCACCCAACATAACCCACTCCCGAATGGCCACACTCGCCAAGCTACTCACGGTTTTTCAGCTTACGATTTTTCGGCTTAAGGCGTCGGCCATTACATTGGCCTTCCCCGGGTGATAGTGTTACTCAAAATCGTAGCCTTCTAAAAACTCCATCCACCTCTGTTGACGTAGATTCAAATCTTTTTGGGAAAACAAATACTTCAAGCTCTTATGGTCAGAGAAAACCTCAAACTTCTCACCATACAAGTAATGCCTCCAAATTTTCAAGGCAAACACTACTGCGGCTAACTCTAAGTCGTGGGTAGGGTAATTCTTCTCATGGGTTTTCAATTGCTGTGAGCCATAGGTGACAACCTTCCCCTTTTGCTTTAAAACACACCCAAGTCCATCCCGAGACGCATCACAAAAGATGGTGTAACCCAAACCTCTCTTCGGAATGATCAACACCGGTGCCGTGGTCAACCTAGTTTTGAGTTCTTGGAAAGACTTTTCACAAGCCTCACTCCGTACAAACTTTACCCCATTTCTAGTCAACCTAGTCAAAGGTGCGGCTAATCTAGAAACGTCCCTCACGAAACGTTGATAGTACCCCGCCAATCCCAAGAAACTCCGGATCTCAAAAACATTCTTAGCTTGCTCCCAATCTTGTACAGAGTCTATCTTCGAAGCTCGACATGTCTAGCAACACAAAAGCAAACGGGAGTCTACGCCCAGCAACCTCTATCTCACAATCATGACAACCCCAATCTAAGTCAACGGTACCCCCAACAGGAGACTCTACCCTGAGCGGAGATGTTAACTGTGCCACCTCTAGCCCCAATGTAGATGCGAATGCCGCAGATATGAATGAATGAGACACACCTGTATCTATCAACACACTGGCCAAAGAATTACACACAATAAAAATACCTCTCACTACTAATGGTCCTGGCAACTACTCTGGCACGGTAACAGCGCACACGCGCCCCTGTGGCCTCTGATCAGCCTGCTCGTCCCTCGGAGCATAGGCCTGTTGTACAGACTGAGCCGAAGTGGCTTCCTAATGAACTCGTGTAGTCTGAGCTGAATGAACCTACTGGTGGCTCTGAGTCTGCCTCAACCCCGATGCGCCAGGTGCGCCTCCCAACTGCGGGCAAGCTCTCTTCATGGGCCCTGACTGACCGCACTGGTAGCAAGTAGGTCCCTGACCCCTTCTCTGAAACTGACTCTGTGATCGGTTAGGTGGTGGTAGTGGCAACATCTGTTGTCCTCCTCCCTACTGTGGACAAGCAAAGGCCTTGTGACCGGGTTGGCCACACTTGAAGCAAGAAAACCCACTCGGTGCACTCTTTCCCGGGCTCGCACTAGGCAAGGGGAAAGTAGATCTAGACTGATGTGGCTGAGACTGGGATGAAAAAGTGTTTCTGCTCTTCTTGTTGGGCCTAAAGTCCCCCTGTGACCCTTGGCCTTTAGACCTCAAATTCCAGAGTCTCTCCTCCTCGGCCTCCACAATGATTTCCACATGTGCGGCTGCCTCTACAAGGCGATCATAATCCCGAATCAGGTTCCTGGCAACCTTGAACAAAATCTTCATCCTCAACCTCTGCTCGAACTCAAAACAATAGCGCTCCTCAGTCGTTACCAATTCCGGTGCAAACCGGGACAAACTAGAAATGGCCGCTTCAAATTCGGCCACAGACATATTTAGTTGCTTAAGGTCCTTGAATTCCTGCCTCAACCTCTCCCTAGCCGTGGGAGGTAGGTACTTGTCTTGGAAGGCCACCACAAATGCCTCCCATGTCGGTTCTATACGGCCCTTGGCATACTTCCACCATTGGTCTGCGTCACCCTTGAGATAATAACTTGCAAGGGTCACCCTCAATTCGCTATCCTCGATATAAAGCATCTCGAAGGTCTTCACGGTTTGTTCAAACCATTCATCTGCTTTCTTTGGCTCGGGGCCGCCATGGAATTCATTCGGCTTGGCCCGCAAAAACTCTCTCGTGAGGAAGCACACCATTGTCTCCGCAACATTCTCCCTAGCTTGGGTCTCCGCCCTAAGTATGTTCATGGACTTCCTTAAAGCCCCCGCCATCTCCCGAGCTAGAGCCCCCATTGTGGCTTGGCCGGCTTGCCCCGGCATCTCTGCTTGCCCCACTTGTTCGGCCATATTAGCTTGGCCTAAACCCTCTTCTTGTACCAGTATCTCATGTACACCCTGACAACCTTGACCTCACATTCCACCTCTACCACCTCATGTTCGAATCCTTTCCAACATCCTAATTGAAAAACAAGATAGATAATTTAGCACATAATTCCAAATGTGCTCACAACTTGCCTCATACGTTAAACCATAGCAATTCCATACACCTTATCACCCAAATAATTTAATTCACTCCACATAAGCATTTAGTCACATAAACACATACGAATTATCCTTTAGTGATGAGATTCATCCCATGAGAAACCAAGAATTCTTAGTAGAACGAGTATTGATCAAGTACCCTTCTAATAAGACCTCAAGGAATCTAACAGGCGCAAACAACATCCCAAAAGTCTAATCCCATACCCACATAGTCACGTAAACATGCTATCACATAATCACAAATAAACAAACATTTCCTAATCATGCGAAATGAACCCATTGTGGCATAACAACCACTTCCCGCGAGCCACAAGTATTCAAACCCGGTAGCTCTGATACCAAGTTGTAACGCCCCAAATAATTCGACATGAACTACCCATATTGAGGAACATTCACTAAACAATAACAATATTACTTCCATCTTCACTTATTGAATAAATGAGTTTAATACAAAAGTTCCACATGCGGTATACATTCAACAAAACAAAAGAACACATGAATCTATAGCATGTGAAACATCTAGTCTCAAAACAATAAAATGCCCTTAAGGGCTTACATCTTCCAAGGCAATGGCCCAGTTACACAAAATGGTCTCTCGGACCCATACCAAATTAGCCCTAGGCTTTACAAAAATTACAACAAAAGAAAGAGTGATCTCCTCTTCATCAAAACATATCCACACTATTAGCTTGGGGGGATCACAACATCTTTACCTACACCAAATCCCATAGAGGTGAGCATAAAGCCCAGTAGAGAATTCTCACAAAGTATATACAGTTATGCAACTCTCAATAAAAATGCAAATGTCCATGCCATGCCATGCTCTTTTAAAGAAAATTCATTTCATGCTCTTCTTGAAGAATTCCATTTTCAATAAAAGCTTGCAATCTCAATGCATTTCAAACTTCAAATTTAAAACAATAGGGGCTTTAAATACGACACTAGTAATCCCTAGGCTGGTGTCTGCAAGTAGACTCTACAAGTACTACCCAATTGCCATTTTTATCGGTATTAACCGGAACGCTTGACACCTATCTGCGCAGTTTTCTGGTCTTTCACCATCGACACTCATGCCAACTTATCAAGCTCAACTACACCCCCTATCCGGACTTACCACGTATTTACCCCATACACAATACCATAGTTCTCATTACAATATAATCTTTCTTCAAAGTAAACATTTTCCAACACATGTCAAGATGTATAGTAATGACAATAAATCGATTGAAAATGGGATGCAAATAATTACTAACTCATAGCATTTCTTTATTTCAAAATGTCTCAAAAAAAAATCCACAATCACCTTCACAATTACCACTTTCAATGTTCCTTCACAAAACCACCATATGTCATAAACAAATATTTACAATTTCTCATTTCACAAGCCTCAACAATTAAGTCCCTTCAAAATTACATATGATGTTTCCACATATTAATCTCTAATGGTTACAATTCTCATAACCCATGGTGTACCACAATTTCCATTTTTACAACATTACATGTTCAAGTGTTAGAGATAATGTTAAAATGACATCTCATTTCTCAAATATCAAGTAAATTGCCATTTTACTAAACATTTGATGAAACTTGCTCTCATTCATCCCCTTGACAGAAGAAAACAAACAATTTCTATGGCATTTTCCATTTTTCCAAAATCCCAATTTCTAGGGCTTTCATTTAGAACAAATCTTCCTTATTTTTCCAAGAGAAACTCCATCAACCATTTTTTTTTTAGTTTAATAGAGGGAAACCCTTAAGAAATAGTAAAAAGATTGAGTTACAAACCCACATTCAAAACTCTCTACATTTTGAATCAAAATTCTCTACATTTTGAATCAAAATCTAAAACCAACACAAAGCTTCAAGAACACTTTTAAATCAACATCAATATGGCAAAACTTGTATATATGACTCAAGAAATCCCTGCCTCAAGGTGTTGATGATGAAGAGAAGATGGAACCCTAGCTTTTGATGGAAGATCCTTCAACCTCTACCACACCAAGAGAGACCCTAGCTTTTGATTTTCAAGATTAGAGAGGTGATGATGATCTACACCCAATGGATAGCAAGAATCAAAGGCTTTAAGTGTTTTGGAGAGGGTTTCTAGAGAGAAGGAGGAGGAAAATGTGGCTTAGACTGAGAGAGACACGCACAAAATGTGGTACAACTTCGGCCAAATGAGTAAAAAAAAACAGAGATTTCGGACTGCCAGAGTGCCGCACGTGCGGAGCGCCCTTTCCCGCATGTTCAGCCTTCATCCCCGTACGTGCAGGGCTCATCCCGCACCTCCTTCCGCACATGCCTTTTATGCAGTGTGTAAGGCCCCCAACTCACCCATTCCCGCACGTGGGGCCTCATCCCCCGCACGTGTGGCCTCCATTCCACACGTGCGGCCCCGGCCTAGCAGCCTAGAAAATTTTTGCTTCGCTCCGGGGCAATCCGGACCTGACCCTGCACCTCCCAGAACTAGTGAAGTTCAACATCGAAAACCAAAACAAAAGCGAGAGCTTTAAGTGAGAATAACTTCCGAATGTTTCAAACCCAACGAGAACAAAAGAGGACGAAACCAAAGAGAAGGAAAAAAAAAAAAAAAAAAAAAAAAAGAGAGAAAGATACCCGGCCGTCACCGACACGTGGCCTTTGGCACGAGTCAAGGTTTCCTAAATTTCCCAAAAACAAAATATTTAGGTGGCGACTCTATAATTTGGCAAAGCAGTCCAGTTTTGGCATTATTTAATTTAAAATCAATTTTCCAAAATGCCTTCTTGGATTGGACTCTTTGGTGTTTATCAATTTTACATTGCACTTTGTGGGATTAGATTCAGAACCGTGATAGGAGTCCAAACTGTAGGACCAATTCAAGCTCTCCGAAAGGGGGCGTAAAAAAGTCGACCTACATATCCTCAAACTGACGGGCAGTTAGGGTATACCATTCAGATCCTAGAAGATATGCTTCGGGGTTATGTTCTTGACTTTAAGGGGTCGTAGGAGAGGCACTTGCCTTTAGTGGAGTTTGCCTCCAACAATAGCTTCTTGGTGAGTATTGGTATGGCACCGTTTGAGGCCTTGTATGGCCGATCGTGTAAATCTCCTATGTGTTGGGCCGAGGTGGGTGACGCATCTATGTTAGGTCCTGAGTTAGTTCGGGAAATGATGGAGAAGGTTGCACTTATCCGTAGGAGGTTGGTTTCGGCTCAGAGTTGTCAGAAAAGCTATGTTGACCGTAGGAGGAGACCGTTATCATTTGAGGTAGGAGATCACGTCTTCTTGAAAATATTACCTAGACTGGGTTTGATGAGGTTTGGGAAGAGTGGGAAGTAGTCTCCTAGATTTATTGGGCCTTTTAAGATCTTAAAACGCATTGGGGAGGTAACTTATCGCTTGGCCTTGCCGCCACAGCTTCCAAGGGTTCATGACGTGTTTCATATCTGTATGCTCTGGAAGTATGAGCTAGATTCGTCACATGTGTTGGATTGGACCAAGTTAAAGGTAGATGAGGATGCCTCATATGGGGAGAGATCGGATAGAGTTATAGATACTCGGGATCAAGTCTTACGAGGCAAGACAATTCCATTGGTAAAGGTGTTGTGGAGACACCATGGTGTCGAGGAGGCGACTTGGGAACGTGAGACAAAATTTTGTGAGAAATATCCAGACCTTGTTGTTAATGTTTGAAACTTGTAATGGAAATCTTGTTATATTGATTAAATGTAAAACATTGCATATGTTTTGCAAAAAGTGAATTGTAGTCATGGTTATGAGTTGTTGTAATTGATTAAAATACAGAGGTTATTGTGTTGATTTTATAATTTCGGGGATGAAATTCCTTAAGGGGGGAGGTTATAGCAATTCTGGTTTAAACCCGACCCGTTCATTGTTTTGGATCCAGGATTTCTTGTCTTATTGGTTATTTATGTCTTCTTCCATCTAATTCCTTGTTGAGATTGGCTATTGGAATGTCTTGGTGGTGTTTGAAACAGGCTGGGAGTTAGTTTTTCAAAACTGTTGCTGCCCAGATTTTGGCTTATTTGCTTGAGCGAATTGCGCTCGAGCGAAATTTGAGCACTTCTAGTACTTTTGCAGGTCTGCAAAACTACTGGGAGTATGGCATTCTTTGCTTGAGTGGTGTTTCTTGCACTCGAGCGGTCCTTCTTATACTCGAGCAGTCTTTTGGAACTCTCAACACTTTTGCAGGCCTACAAAAATACTGCGAAGGTGGTGTTCTTCACTCAAGTGGTACTTTGTTCGCTCAAGTGGTCTCTCTTTTTGTGTCTGGTCGCTCGAGCGGTGTTTTGGTCGCTTGAGCGGTCTGCCCATCTATCAGTCCATAATAGTCACTTTTTGAGTCACTTTTTCATATATCTCTCTTTAAACATTTCAAAACCCAAAATCTAGACCCTTTCTATCTAAAATTGATCTTCAACTTCCAAATACACTCAATCTATTGATCTCTACACCCTAGTCCCTTTGATAAAAAAGGTAGAGGTGTAACACCCTGAAATAATTATAATGATCTAACCCAAGACAACTAATACGAGGTAACATAAATGAAATGATAAGCTTCAATTAATTAGAGTTAATAAACAAAAGGTGATACATGCAATATATATTCATAAATAGCTTATCCTGAATCTACAACATGTGTTACAGGTAATAAAAAGGAACGAAGGCTAAACAGATATTCATATGTCCTAAAGCTTACATCTTTCCAAGTCACTGCTTTGTTACAACAAAATGAGTCTAGCTCAACACAATTAAAGCCCCTGGCTATACAATATAAATACAACAAAAGAGAAGCTCTTGCTCCAAATCCCTCTAAGCTCCTGTCTTGGAGGAGGCATATCGCCAACACTTGAAAATAGTTTTTCCCAAATAGGGTGAGCCAAAACTCAATAGAAACAGTCTAACACAATGTATGAATCTTAACAAAGATATAAGTATGATATGCATATCCAATGCCCATGATAAAATCATATATAACCCTTTCACAAAACCATGCCAAGGCGAGCTTTATATCTCAATTCATCAGCCATTCACCATTTTATTCAATTAACCAAACTGAGGGTATAACTTAATGGGTCTTTAACCAACACAACCATTATACAGACACTTTCATTTGCCATTTTATGGATATTTCATTCATAGGAATCAGCACCCGTATATATGTGGGGTTTTCGAGACTTTCACCCTGGACACACAGGCCAACTTAATTCAACGGAGTCCATCCCCTTTCTTCTCCCAAACATGGAGTACATCCTCTTTTTTCTCCCAAACATCATGCATTTACAATGTATCAAAGACATAGTCATATTCAATGACAATAGATAAGAGATTGGTTTTAATTCACCTAATCCTTATGCAATTTCTACAACAATCATAGCTATCCTCCACCGATAGCACAAAATAAATATTTCTAAACAGATATACAATCTCCAAGACAGATAAATTATCCAAATTTCCATAGGTGAGTGGTAATACATATCCAACTCCATCATTTATATAAACATCCATCCAATTTCATATTCCCAATACTAATTTCATTTATTTATACAAAATAACTATTTTGAAGATTTTAGGGAAAACTTCCATTTTCTTCCAAAATCCATCCCGGGTATCAAAATCATTAAATTCATCACAACACAACCTCACATCTACTCTCATAACCATTTTTAATACATACATTTGAAAACCCCTCTTTTGATTTTAAACCAAAATCCTAGGCTTGTTCAAAATTATCCCAATTCCAATATTCTTTACACATCAGCAAATAACTAAGTTAAAACTCATAGAATAGTATAGAAAGTCCTTACCTCGAAGCTAAAGATTAAGGAAGCATTGGAGGAACTTCAAAGACTCCGAAACCCAGTTTTGTTCGGACCAAAATAGAGCTCTTGAGGTGCTCTACCTTTTTCCCAAAGACACTAGGGTCGAGAACCCACCAAATCTAGGTGAAAATGTAGAGAGAGAGAGAGAGAGAGAGAGAGAGAGAAAGAGAGAGAGTGTGTGAGTTTGAGAGAGAGAGAGAGGCTCTAGATCTAGGGTTTTGAGAGAAAAAGATGTGAAAAAGTGATGTAGAAAGGTGCTACTGCGAACTGATATACGCACAGTCTGCTCGAACGCAAGAACTGACGCTCAAGTGCAGAATGTACACTCCCGATAGTTTTGCAGACAACAGACCAACGCTCAAGCACAAGTAAGCCTGCTCGAGCGCAAAAAACACCGCTTGAGCATAGAATACACTCTCCCAGTAGTTTTGTAGACCTGTAAAAGCACTGAGAGTTCACAAAGCCTGCTCGAGCGCAAGAAGTGCCGCTCAAGCGGAGGAGTAAAATTCTAGGCAACAAAAGTTTGAAAACCAAGGAACCAACCTGTTCCAAACGCAACTATTACAATCCAATAACCAAACTCAAGGAAGTATGAGGGGAAAAAGACATGAGCAACACTACGAACCCACGAAACTCGAGTCCAAGATATAAAAGGGTCGAGTTAAAACCGGAATCGCTATAATATCCTCCCTTAAGGAATTTTGTCTCTGAAATTTTAAATCAAGTTTTAAAACTATGTTTTAAAATGATAATCAATCAATTTCATCACCATGACCCGTTCTCTGGTCATCCATTCTCATCAACTCGATACACAATTCTCAACATTGAAAGTACAATCCATATTTTCCAAAAGCATATACATTGTTTACATTAAATCTGTGTTTTCAAAACATATACAATATATATAATTTTTCCATATTCTCAAAACATATACAATGTTTTCATATTTCATTAACATAATCAAGATTTCAATACATGCTCAAACATCAACAAATCAGTTCAGATACTTCTCACGGACTTTCAACTCACATTCCCAAGTTGCTTCATCAACTCCATGATGTTTCCATAATACTTTAACAAAAGGAATTATCTTGTCTCTCAAGACTTGGTCCCAAGTATCCAAGACTCTCACCAATCTCTCCTCATACGAGGCATTATCATCTACCTCTAAGTCAATCCAATCCAACACGTATGATGGATCCAGCTCATACTTCCGAAGCATGCTAATATGAAACACATAATGAACCCCAAAAAGCTGTGGTGGCAAAGCCAAACGATAAGCTACCTCTCCAATCAGCTCAAGGATCTCAAAAGGCCTAATGAATCGAGGGGACAACTTCCCACTCTTTCCAAACCTCATCAAAGCCCTCCTAGGTGATATGTTCAAGAAGACATGGTCTCTCACCTCAAAAGACAAAAGTCTCCTTCTACGGTCGGCATACCTTTTCTGGCGACTCTGGCCAGTTGCCAACCTCTTACGAATAAGTGCAACTTTCTCCGTCGTTTCCCGGACTAACTCTGAACCCAACATAGGTGCATCACCCACCTCAGCCCAACACACAGGGGATCTACACAGTCGATCATACAAGGCCTCAAACGGTGCCATGCCAATACTCAATTAGAAGCTATTGTTATAGGAAAACTCCATTAAGGGCAAGTGTCCCTCCCATGGCCTCTTAAAGTCAAGAACACAACCCCAAAACATATCCTCAAGGATCTAAATAATACGCTCGGACTGCCCGTTAGTCTGAGGATGATACGCAGTACCAAAAGTCAATCTCGTGCCCAAGGCACTCTGTAGGCTCTACCATAACTGAGCCGTTAAACAAGGATCTATATCCATGAAAATCGTCATAGGAACCCCATGCAACCATACTATGTCCCTAATATAGAGGTCGGCAAGATGATCTATTGAGTCACTCACACGCATAGGTATAAAGTGCGCCGACTTGGTCAACAAGTCAACTACCACCCAAATTGCATCACTACCTCATTGAGTCCTCAGAAGGCCCGCAACAAAATCCTTCGTGACATGCTCCCACTTACACTCAGCTATAGGCAAGGGTAACAACAAACCCGCTGGCCTTTGATGTTCAATCTTCACTTGTTGACAAGTAAGGCACCTCGACACAAACACAGCCATATCCTTTTTCATTCCCCTCCTCCAAAACTGGCGGCCAAGGTCGTAATACATCTTTGTGCCTCTCGGATGCACCTCAAGGTGTGAATGGTGAAACTCTTAGAGTACTTCCTCTCGGCAAGACTCCGGCACGAAGAGACGGTCAAGGTATATAATACTCGAGTCATAGTACATGTTCAAGCCTCTCTCTACCTTCCCACTGGAGATTTTCTCCTTGAGGGATTCTACCTCAAGGTCACCCCTCTGTGCTTCTATCACTCGGTTCACAAGTGTAGGTTATGCAACTACTGAAAACAAGGTTGCCGACTCAACGAACTCACCAAGATGCAAGTCAAACTCACTGATAACACCCAACATTTCCCATTCCCGGATGGCAATACAAGCTACACTACTAATAGATTTTCTACTCAATACATTGGCCAGAACATTGGCCTTCCTCGGATGATAATGTAACTCAAAGTTATAATCCTCTATGAACTCCATCCACCTCCTCTGCCTCAGATTCAAGTCTTTCTGTATAAACAAATATTTCAAACTCTTGTGATCAAAAAACATTTCAAACTTCTCACCATACAAATGATGCTTCCAAATCTTAAACGTAAGGATAACTGCCGCTAACTCTAGGTCATGAGTAGGGTAGTTCCTCTCATGAGTTTTCAACTGCCACAAGCCATAGGCTACTACCTTCCCCTCTTGCGTCAAAACACAACCTAAACGTTCTCGTGAAGCATCACAATACACCGAATAGCCCAAACCCTCTCCGGAATAATCAAAACTGGAGTAGTGGTAAGTCTAACCTTAAGCTCTTGAAAAGACTTCTCACAGATATATCACTCTACACAAATTTTATCTCTTTCCTTGTCAGTCTAATCAATGGTGAGGCTAGCTTAGAGAAATCCTTCACAAATCTACGATAATACCCGGTCAACCCCAAGAAACTACGGATCTTAAAAGCATTCTTAGGTTGTCCCCAATTTTACACTACTTCTATCTTGGATGAATCTATAGTTACCCCTTTCTCAGATACCATATGGCCTAAGAACTTAACTTCCCTCAGCCAGAATTCACATTTCCCAAACTTAGCATACAGTTTGTGGGCTCTAAGCAACTCAAGCACCACTCACAAGTGTTCCTCGTGCTCCTCCTCAGAGGATGAGTAAATCAAGATGTCGTCTATAAAGACGACCCCACAACAGTCTAGGAACTCACGGAAGATCTGGTTCATCAAATCCATAAACACAGTTGGTGCATAGGTTAGCCCAAAGGGCATTACTAGGAACTCATAATGGCCATACCGCGTACAGAATGTAGTCTTTTGGATATTCTCCTCCCTTACTCTCAACTGGTGATAACCCAATCTCATGTCTATCTTAGAGAAATAACAAGACCTTTTCAACGGATCAAACAAATCATCTATACGAGGCATCAAGTACTTGTTCTTAACAGTTACCCGATTCAACTTTCGGTAATCTTTACAAAGTCGCAACACACCATCTTTCTTTTAGGCAAAGAGAGCTGGTGCTCACCAAGATGAAGTACTAGGGCAGATAAAATCCTTATCTATCAATTCTTGGAGTTGAATCTTCAACTCACTCAACTCGGCAGGTGCAAATCTATACGGTGCCATAGAAATCGGTGCCATGCCAGGCACTAAATCAATAGAGAAGTCGATCTCTTGATGAGGTGGTAAACTAGTAAGATCCTCGGGAAAAATGTCCGAGTATTCACAAATTGCCCTTGGCAACTCAACTCGGACTTCATCACACTCCCTACTCAAGAAGTTGGCAAGAAGGCAACTAAGTTCACTCTGCCCACACGGATCATACACCAGTGACAAGACTCTATCAATCTGGTTCCCCGAGAAATAAAAGCAATCACCGCTCAAGGTACATATAGTAACCCTCTGACGGTAGCAATCTATGTCAACCCGATATATTGACAACTAGTCTATACCCAAAATAACATCAAAACTAAACATGTCAATCAACACAAATGCAAAAGGAAGTCGGCGACCGACAACCTCTAAGTCACAACCCCGACACCCCTACTTCAAAACAATCTCACTACCAATAGGTGACTCTACATAGAGAGGAGATGTTAACCAATCCAACTCTAACCCCAAAACCGATGTAAATGCCACTACAACAAAATACACCTTTGGCGACTAAAATTGGCGACTAAAACAAATTTAGTCGCCAAAAGTTTTGGAATTGCCGACTAAAATTTTTTTTGGCCGCCAAAAGTATAATATTTAGCTACTAAATTTTTTTAGTCGGGATATATTGATTATTGGCAACTAAAAAATAATTTAGTCCCTAAAAATACTAGAATTGGTGACAAAAAAATATTTTAGTCGCCGTATATTGTGTTTTGGCGACTAAAATATTTAGTCGCCGAATATAAAATTAAAAATTTATTTTTTATCTTTGGCGACCAAAAGTTTAGTTGCCAAAACATATTTTCAGCGACCAAAAATTAGTTTAGTCGCCAAAAAATAAAAAATAAAAAATAAAAATTGGAGCGAGACATTTCTAATTTAAATTTGAGGGATTTATAAAAGTAATTGGCGAGTAAAAAATTTAGTCGCTAATGGTGTAAGATATATATATTTGGTTTCCATCATTTTTCCAGCGCCTCTGCCTCTCTCTCTCTCTCTCTCTCTCTCTCTTCAGCGTCTCTCTATCTCTTCGGTGCTCCTGTCCCTTCCCTCGTGGTCGCCGAGAACTGGAGCATCGATTCCTACTCCTTTTGGTCACCGTCACCTAAGATCCATGATGAGTTCATGAACACCGATTCGGAGCCAAGATCCAGAACAACTCTGAGCTAAGATCGAAGATCTCAACTCCAAAGTCTCCTTCCTCAGATTCTGGACTCCCTTCGATCATTACCACCATCGCTCTACTCCTTGCTTCTCCGACATCGTTTTAGTCGTTTCCGATGACGATTCCGGTAAACCCGCGTCTAACCCCATTCCCGTCTCTGCCCATAAGGCTGTTCTAGTGAGTACCCATTTCAATTTTTTACTTTCTCTGTGTGTTTTTGTTGTGTATTGAATGTGTTTGATATGTGGATTGTGTGGACAAACTCTGAAATGGGTAGTGATGATAAACTCTGAATTTGGATCATTGGTTTAGGTGATTGTTTGTTTGATATGTGGATTATTAAATTTTTTTCCCACCAAGTGTTTGATTCTATGCTCAAGTGACAAATTTATCAGAAACAATTGGAACATTGTCACCAAGTGTTTGAATCTATTTGAATCTGCTTTCACAATTGAACATGGTCACCAAATTTATCAGAAAAGATTTCACAATCTGCTCTCTTAACCTTATTAACTCACAAAACCTTCCACCATGCATATCAAGTGCATGTTTAAACTCACAAAACCTTCGTTTGTTTGATATGTGGATTATTATTACATTGTGCAATTTTATCAAGTGCATGTTTAAACTCATGACCCTTTGGACAAACCAAGGTCAGGTGTTGACATGTGTCAAGAAAACAAAAAACTTAGGCATCTTATACAATAGTAATCAATCACTCTATTTAAAATTTGGAAACATACATCCAAAAATAGGCCTTTAAACTATATATAATTTTAGTTTGAGAACAAGGACAATACATAGAATGAAAATTCAGACTATGTAATGAATGTGTTCTTTGACAAAATATTATAATGAATCCATTAAACCAACTAGAAGTAGAGTAGTATAATTAATGAAAAAGTCATGATTAACTGAACAAAAGTAATGATTCATTTCTTATTTCTGGTTCATAAGATGGCATGATCATTATTTGGCCTATGATCGGGTAAAAAAAGTGAATCTTCGTTTCTTCAACAATTGAATGTTTGTATTTGAATGTCATTTAGTTTTATTTTTCAGGAAAAATAAATAACTGACTTTGTAATCACATTGTTTGGTGGAAGTTTGGTAGACGAGATAGATTGTTAGACTGTGGCATTAAAACTAAATTTTTCATTGGAGCTTTTATCCTCTATAACGGGCCTATTAATTGCATCAAGTGGCTCAAGTTCAATTTTTTTATCAAGCTCCCTCGATGGCACATGCAAGGTTACGTAATTATGTTAAATGTTTCATAATAATATCTTCCTAGCATGAGTATTTTTGTTTCTCGAAATGACTTATTTTCGTATTGTAGGTATGGGACCTTGTTACTGGAAGACTTTTACAAACTCGAACTTTTCCACTACCAATTACTGCAATAATTTTTTATCCAATAGAGATGAAGTTATTTTCTGGTGGTATAGATTACTAGTGGATATTTCTTTTTTGTATACAGAGGACATCATTTTTGTATGATTATCTATTTGTATGGAATTATTATTTTGGGTTGGATTATATTTGGTTTGTATAGAATTTGATGTTGCAAGACCAAAATTTTGGATGGTTGAAAGTGATAGAAATAGGCATATGTATTGTTTTGTTTATATACAGGGTGGAGGTTGCAAGAAATAAATACTTGTTGTGTAGAAATTAATAATAAAAAAAATAACACTAAATAAAGTTTTTGGTGACTAAATATTTAGTAACCAAAAAAACAAAATAAAACTTGTTGGCTACTAAAAATTTAGTAGCCAAAAAAACAAAATATATCTTGTTGGCTGCTAAAAATTTAGAAGCCAAAAGGAAACCAAAGATTTTTTGGCGACTAAAAATTTAGGAGTCAAAAATATATGAGACTTTAGGCGACTAAATAGTTTAGTAGTTAAAAAAAATATGAAAATTAATATTTTTTGGCGACCAAATATTTAGTAGCTAATAATAAATGATACTTTGGGCGACTAAAAGTTTTAGTCGCTGAAAATGAAAATTAATTTTATTTGAAAACTTTTGGCGACTAAATATTTAGTCGCCAATTTATGACTTTTGGCTGCCAAAAAATATTTAGTCGCCAATACCTCGTACTTTTCCCTACTAAAACATTAGTAGCCATTTATAGGACTTTTGGCGACTAAATTTTTTTTAGTTGCCAAAACCTTTCCCGACCATTTACCCGCGACAAATCTAGCGACCAACATATTTAGTCGGGAAAATGCTTAACCTTACTTTTGGCGACTAAAACTTTAGTCGCCAAAAGTGTATTTTCTTTTAGTGTGTAGACGAGATAAATGAATGGGATGCACCCGTATCAATCAACACATTAGCAACTGAATTGAAAAATAAGAAGGTACCTCTCATTACTAAAGGAGCTGGTACAAGATCTAACACAGTAACAGCATATACACGCCCTATAGGTCTCTGCTCAACCTGCTCACCCCTCGAAGCAAAAGCCCGTTGCACTGACTGAGCCAAAGAGGCTCTCTGATTGCCCTTGACTGTGCCGGCTGGTGGCTTTGTGTTTGCCTCGAACCAGACGCACTACCCAACTGAGGGAAAAACCTCTTCATGTGCCCCGCCTACCCACACTAACAACAAGTGAGCGGCTGGCCTCTCCTCTCACTTTGGCTCTAAGAACAAGCTGAAGACATTTTAGGGCAAAACTTTATTTATTTTATACAAAATAACTATTTGAGACATTTTAGTGAAAAACTCCATTTTCTTCCAAATCCATGTCGAGTATCAAAATCATCAAATTTGTCCCAGCACAACCTCACATCTACTCCCGTAACCATTTTTAATACATACATTTGAAAACCCCTATTTTGATATTAAACCAAACCCCTAGATTTGTTAAAAATCATCCAAAATTTCAATATTCTTTACACATCAACAAATAACTAAGTTAAAACTCATAGAAGAGTGTAGAAAGTCCCTACCTCGAAGCTAGAGATCAAGGAATCAATGGAGGAACTTCAAAGACGCTGAAACCAAGTTTTGTTCAGACCAAAATGGAGCTCTTGAGATGCTCTACCTTTTTTTCCAAAGACACTAGGGTCGAGAACCCACCAAATCTAAGTGAAAATGTAGAGAGAGAGAGAGAGAGAGAGAGAGAGAAAGAGAGAGAGTGAGGCTCTAGATCTAGGGTTGTGAGAAAAAAAGATGTAAAAAAGTGATGTAGAAAGGTGCTGTTGCGAATTGATAGACGCACAGTCCGCTCAAGCGTAAGAAGTGACGCTCGAGCACAGATTGCACACTCCTGGTAGTTTGCAAACAATAGACCAACATTCGAGGGCAAGTAAGGCCACTCAAGCTGAGATCGCTCGAGCGCAGAAAGCACCGCTCGAGCAATAATACACTCTCCTAGTAGTTTTACAGACCTGCAAAAGTATTCAGAGTTCACAAAGCCCACTTGAGCGTAAAAAGTGCCGCTCAAGCGGAGGAGTAAAATTATGGGCAATAAAAGTTTGAAAACCAAGCAACCAACATGTTCCAAACGCAACCATTACAATCCAATAGCCAAACTCAAGGAAGTATAAGGGGGAAAAAGACATGAGCAACACTACTAAACTACGAAACCTGAGTCCAAGATACAAAAAGGTTGGGTTAAAACCGGAATCGCTATAAGATGTCACCTAGAGCTTCATTTTAATCGGAGCGAAGTTAATTTTTGGCTTCGTCAAAGTTTCTTCTTTCTCTCCCTTGTCTTCAAACTTTGAGGTAGGGATTTCTCCACACTTTAGCATGATTTTTAACTTAGTTATTTGTCTTTTCAAAGAAATCATGGGATTTGGAGATTTTAGTAAAAATCTAAGGTTTGGTTTTGAAATCCAAAGAGACGTTTTCAATTGGATTCTTCAAAATGATTGTGCGTTTGTAAATGTGATTGAGTTGTGATAAAATGGTTGATTTTTATACTTAGAATTGGTTTATAAGAAAAATGGGATTTTTGCCCTAAAGCGTGAATATTTGATTTTGTAAAGAGAAAATGGAAATGATGTTGGGTTTTATGAAATTGAAATGATGATATCACGGGGTTCAGGAAGCAAGTTGAAAGCGTGAGTCGGAGGTCCGTGAGAAGTATCCAGACTTGTTTGTTGATGTTTGAATATGTATTGAACTTTGTTGTGTTAATGAAACATGAGAACATTGTATATGTCATTTATGTTTTGGGAACATGGATTCAATATAAGCGTTATATATGTTTTGAGAATATTAGAGTATTGTATGTGTTGTATCACTTTTGGAAACATTGTATATGTTGTGTAAATTTTGAGAACTGTTTTGGGAGTATACGAATTGTACGTTAGTGTCGAGACTGGTGTATCAGGTTGGTGAAAATGATTGACTGGAGAATGGGTCATGGCATTGAAATTATCAGATTATCATCATTGTAAATAGTTTAATAATGATTTTGAACTTGATTTGAAATTTCAGGGACAAAATTCCTTAAAGGGGGAGATTATAGCGATTCTGGTTTTGACCCGATCTTTGTTGTACTCCAAACTCAGGTTTCATGATTTAATGTTGTGGTTCATCTCTTATTCCCTTGGTTTTCCCTTAAGTTTGCCTTTTGGTTTGTTGTGGTTGTGTTTGGGACAGGTTGGTTGCTTGATTTCCAAACTCTTGTTGCCCAGATATTTGCTCCTCCGCTCGAGCGACACTTCTTGCACTCAAGCGGGCTTTGCAAACTCTCAATACTTTTGCAGCACTACAAAACTATTGGGAGAGTGTATTCTACGCTCGAGCAGGCCTTTCTGCGCTCAAGCGGGCCTTTCTGCACTCGAGCGGCCACATCTTGCGCTCAACCGGTTGGTCAAATGTCTATAAAACTGCAGGATGTGTGTTTTCTACACTCGAGCATCACTTCTTGCACTCGAGCGGTGTGCGTCTCTTTCATTGTGTCTTGGCACTCGAGCGGCACTTCTTGCACTTGAGCGGAACAACTTAATGTGTCTAACGCTTGAGCGTCACTTCTTGCACTCGAGCAGACTGTGCGTATATCAATTCGTGAAAGTGACTTTTTACATCACTTTTTTAGATCTATTCTTCCTAAACCCTAAAGTTGAGACCCTCTCTCTCTCTCTCTCTCTCTCTCTCTCTCTCTCTCTCTTTATATTTTCACCAATTTCTAGTGATTTCTCTACCCATTTGCCT
Organism: Camellia granthamiana; assembly: GCA_036172215.1. NCBI lineage: Eukaryota > Viridiplantae > Streptophyta > Magnoliopsida > Ericales > Theaceae > Camellia > Camellia granthamiana. The sequence continues at coordinate 28,702,384 of CM069915.1, read as the reverse complement.
TTGTTAAAAAGAGTGAGCATCTCTAGATCTTCATTTTGATCCGAATAGGGTTGGATTTAAGCATCTTTGAAGTTTCATCCTTGCTTGGTTCGTCTTCTCTCTTTGAGGTAGGGATTTTTAACATTTTTATATGCTTTTAACTTAGTTATGGGTTGTGTAACAATGGTGGAATTTGGGGTATTGTGAACAAACCTAGGGTTTGGGTATTAAATCAAAAGAGGGGTTTCTAAGTGAATGAGCTACAAATGGTTATGGGATTGAATATGAGGCTATGTTGTGTCAACATAGTTGATTTTGGCATTTGGTTTGAAATTTGAGAAAAATGGAAGTTTGCCCTAAAATGCTTCAGATATTTATTTTGTATAAATAAATGCAATTGATATTGTAAATATGAAATTGGATGGACGTTGACATAAATGATGGGGTTGATATGTATTACCTCACACCTTTGGGAATTTGAATAAATTATCTGTCTTGAGATTGAACATCTGTTTAGAAATATCTGTATTGGGCTATCGGTAGAGGATAACTATGATTGTTGTAGAAATTTCATGAGGATTAGGTGAATTAAAATTAATCTCTTGTGGATTGTCATTGAATATAACTATGTTTTAAATACATTATATATGAATGATTGTTTGGGAGGAGAAATGGGATGTACTCCATTGTTTGGGAGGAGATAGGCGACGGACTCCATTGAAATTAAGTTGGCCTATGTGTCTAGGGTGAAAGCTCCAAAACTGCGCGTATACATTGGCGCCGATCCTGCGGACGAAATTTTCGTAAAATAGCAAATTGAAGTGTTTGTGTGATAATTGTGTTAATTTAGAAACCACTGAGTTATAGTCTCAGATGGGTTTTCTGAAAGATAATGAAATTGGCTCATAAAGTGAGATGAAATGAATTAACTTAGATTGACGAGAAAGAAAAAGGATTGAGATGTGAATTATGGTATTTTATGATTATATAGAATATGGATGTTTTATCATTGGTATTGTAAATACACATTATACTTGTATCTTTGTTAAGATCCATATACTGTGTTAGATTGTTCCTACTAGGCTTTGGCTCACCCTATTTGTGAAAAAAAAAAAAAAAAAACCATTTTCAGGTATTAATGATATGCCTCCGCTAAGGCAATAGCTTGGAGGGACTTTGGAGCAAGAGCTTCCTTATGTTGCCTTTTCTTTTGTATAGCCCAGGGCTTTATTTGTATTGAGCTAGTCTCACTTTTGTTGTACTCAAGTAATGACTTGAAAAGATGTAAGCCCTTAGGGCATTTAAATATCTGTTTAACTTTCATTTCTCTTTATTATTTGTAGCACATGCAGTAGATTCAGAATGAACTATTTATGAATGTGTATCACGTGTGTCACTTTTGTATATCAATTCAGATTAATGAAAGTTTATTATTTCAATTATGTTGTCTTGCATTAATTGTGTTGGGTTGGATTATTGCAATTATTTTCGGGTCGTTACACCTAAGGATTAACTCGCCCCGCTTCACAAGAATACCGAGAAGGACTACGCTCACAATGCCTCGTGCCAAATTTCTACCCAGGGTATTGGTCACTACCTTGACTTTTCTCGTTAATAACACACTTGAACCCCTTACCATCCATTACCTCGGCTCACCACTTTCTCTCAAATTCAACGCCTCTCAGAATTTCACCTCGTGAGCCCAAAATTTACAATTCCCAAACTTGACTAACCATAAAGGGGTCTAAACAACTCAAATACTAACAAACCGTTCACAACGCTCTTATAAAGAAATGATAACTCAACCAAGCCAAAGAAAGTAATTTGCACTCAATCTCAAACTTACAAAGGATCCTATCAACCCAAGACAAAAGGTCACCCTAACACATATTCAGCTCTATAATTACGTCCAAAACTTCCCCTTAAATCTCTTAACACCTCACTGCCACACAATTCAAAATATACCTATGAAATGAGCTGCCCTAGTACAACTACCATATCTCCCAATTCTAATCAAACAAGATATCAACATCTCGGGTTCATAACCCTTACCGCACATATACAAAATACTCCTATTTCGAGGACAATAGTTACAAAATGAACCCTACCTTCAATATAGGAAACACACAGCAAACCACATCAACACACTTTCGTACACCGCCAATCCAAAACAAAAGTGAATCCATAATTAAAAGCAACAACCATGAAACAAAACTAACTGCCCTCAGTAGACTAGGAAGAATTTTCTATAAAAGAAACTCAAGTCACTCCACGCCAACCACTCTTAACTACCCCAAACACCAAAACTATCAACTCTCAATGACCTGATAAGGAATTCTTAAAGGTGTACTAAAGACACCGATTCATCTAACCCACTTCTTGGTATGATAACAACAACACCTTACCCTACACCAACCCATTAGACTCACGCTTTATCCATTCAACCGCTCTCCTTACTTAGCACCAAAACAACAATACTCCAACACCAAACACCCTTATATGGGGTTCTACAACCTCTCCCACACCCTCTTAAGTCTGAAGTGGACTCTTGGGGCCAAAACCTCCAATTCCCCTTCGCAGAACAATACACACCACCAACACAATTACATACAAAATCACATACAACCACACTACACCGAAGACCGATGAGGTCCATGATAGGCTCACTACCCACACCAATCTACATGCATCTGACAACAACCACAACACTACTCCTATCACTGCAAGACACAACCCTTTTGCTCTCCTAAGAAGCCTCCACTGCAATAAATTAAAACTTATACCTTTAACATAAGCCAATATCAACCAAACTGAACATACTGACTAGTATAACTCCACCCTCACAATATTCTAACTAATCATAATGACCCTCAAAATACCCATCTTCCACAACTAACTCTGCCATCCACCCATTCTAAATCAATTTCAACCAAACACAAATTATTTAACATAGCGAACAATCCCTAAATCAAAATAAGGCTCTCTGGCCATCACATTCATAAATCAAAACGCAGTAGTTCATACATGTCAATATGAAAATTCCCAAATTCCACAACAACTCATCACATTAAGTAAAACTCAAAATCACAATGTACCCAACTCATAAAATAAATAACCCACCATATATACATACATAAACAAAAATCATTTTCCCTTCAATGGTCCACACCGTACCGGTTACAAAACAAAACGACTACATAATAATTACAACCATTTGCCCTCCAGTCACAAAACAAGACAACCAAAACTAATTACCAAAAACAGTTATCCCTCTGCCACCATCACTATCACATTCCTAACCAGACAAGGACAAGAGCTATGACAGGCTATTCTCTACCCCTGAAACCCTCCAAGCACTATGATGCCATGGACAAGAGCTACTAACGTGATCCAGCTGGCCACACTTGAAACAAACACGCATCTCCTCACTTTAAGGATAAAAGTTTGACCCTCCAAAGGCTCTTGAAGTCTGGCTAACTCAGTTCTGGTATTGGTATCGCCCCTGCCCAAATGGATATGGCTGAACCCGACTAGATTGTGGAATACCCAAAGAAGTCCCTGGTTGTATACAAAAATGCTTAGTATGACCTGGTTGATTACACCATAGCAAATAGGTGGTCCCCAAATACGTGACTGGTACGAAGTCTGAACTGGTAAGGATCCCAATGACTGCTCCTGTCACGACCAAACCTGCCCCGATAGGTTTAGTACCGTAACTAGCCAGTAATCCTGGGATTACCAAAGGCCTCTGAACAAATTAACACCTAATAAGGGCCTGCGGAAGCAAATATATAAAACATACATAGTCCATTGAGCTATGCAAATATACATGGGATAGGAATTTAAAACTTATATTTATATACCATACGTGACATCATAATTACATTAGTCTTACGTCACCAAAACCCACAAATACAGATCTTACAAAAACTAGTTTGGATGAAACTTAAGAAAATGCAAGTCTTAAACTTGATTCACAAAAACTTGATCACATCTCAAACGGGAACCTCTTCGAAAGGCACAAAAGTTGGTTGACAGAAAAGAACTCCAGACAACCTCACTGAGCCTGGTCCCGCCCCTAATCACCTACATACATAAATAATAGAATGAGTTGGAGCCCAGTGAATAACAACATAGAAAGGTGGTTATGAATGATGTCCAAAACTGATTCAGAAATCAGAGTTCATATCAAAAACAGATTCAAATTCATATACTTATACAGATTTCATAAGCAGTTATATGTGGCATATCCATTAGCTATTAGATCAGATTGGCCATATGACCCACATGCATAGTTGGTACCGACGACCATAAAGGTCAACATCTGCGCGCACAAATAGCCATGGAATTGTTACCCCTAGGCGAGGGCCACGTGAACATAGGTCGTGGTATTGTTACCCCCGAGTGAGGGTCACGTGAACTTAAGTCATGGTATTGTTACCCCCAAGCGAGGGCCACGTGCATATTGGCCACAATATTGTTACCCCCCGAGCGAGAGCCACGTGAACTAAGGATGCCACAAATACATTTCAGAAAAATGGACATTCATTCATGATGCATAAAATAGAATTTTAGAAAACAGATTATATCATTTCAGTCAGAAAATACTTATAATCAAACATAGCTTTACAAAGTTGTTATTCACAAATAACTTTAATAGCAGAAGAGTCAAATAGTCGAATCAACAATCTATGGCATGTGACCTACATAAATACATAACAGATACACATTGAAACACATGCTCAGAAAACACTTAACTCATTTCTTTTCTATCTTGGTGTGTTTCTAATCCTTATCCTCAATATTTATCTTAACTAAGGCTTACGAATGCCTAGAATGCAATGAGGATGCCAAAATGTAACTTAAAACACTTAGTCAAATTTTCAAAAATAAAGCAGTTCGCTCGAGTGCAACTTCGGTCACTTGAGCAGTCTACAAAATATGCAAAAGTACTGGTTGCATGATTTTTCACTCAAAGGACTCTTGACGGTCGCTCGAGCCAAAGACTGAGTAAATAGGGTCTCTGTTCGACCGCAACTTCCTACACTCGAGCGGTTTGCAAAAGTCGGTAAAACTTTTGGGAGCTCTCATTTTACGCTTGAGTGCAACTTTGATCACTCAAGCGTAGGGTCAAAAATAAGGGTGGTCGCTCGAGCGCAGGTACTGCCGCTCAAGCCAACCCCCAAACTCTGCAAAAGTACTAGGAGCTCACATTCTCTGCTAGAGCGCAGACTCCACCACTCGAGCAGAGGGTGCAAATTTTGGAATTTTTAGATTGTTGATTCAAGTCCAAAATGCAATTTCAAACTTGGTAAAATATTGAGAAACTCATAGTATATGATGAATTACAAACCATTTGGCAAAATCAAGCCCAAAAGTTTTGCCAATTGTACAAAACAAAACTTGGAACTTAAAGAACATAATATGAAGACAACATGCACGAATTGCCTTGGCTTCAAAGCTTTCAAAACATGATCAAATGAGGTGTTTAACTCGAAAACATGTTGAATTCTTAGAACAAAGCCAAAATGAGGACATACAAGAGGAAGTTCTTTGGAAAACAACTTTAAAATGCCATGAAATATGCATGCATGCATGGATTGAGTTTTGATTCTTCAATCGTAGCTTAATTCTTGTGATTCAACTCTTAATCCACTTGAATCCTAGCATTAACCAACTCAATTATATAACTAAAGGGTTGAGTTCTTACCTTAGCTTCTCAATTGAGCTCTAGTTGACTAATTGTTAGAGTCTTTAACTCCAAAACCTTGAATTCTTTACAACTCTCCTTCCTCTCCTTTGGTTTCCAAGCTCAACATTCTCTCTCTCTCTCTCTCTCTCTCTCTCTCTCTCTCTCTCTCACGTTTTTGAGTCCAAAGGATGAGGAATGAAAGTGTAAATTAATGGCCTTAAGTCAACAAGTTGCCTTATATAGGCTTGATTATGAAGTTTGATTAGTGACTAATTGATTGGCATTATTTATTTTAATTATTTGGTTCTGAATCGAATTCTAATTAAATTTACCATAATGTTTTAAAAATTCTAGATAACACATAGAAGGAGTCAATTTCGTATTTTGTGGCTGATAAGGCCTTCTATTCGCAGAACAGAACAGAAACACAAACAGATATTTCTACGACGGGCATTTATGAATGCAAATAACATATAACACATGTAATTAATGTAGAATTTCATCTTAATTACTTATTAGGCCTTCTTAATCAAAAATCATAAGCTAATCACAGGTCGGGGTTCTACAGCTCCCCCTATGAGCACTCGATCACCCCAAGTCCTAGTTGGCTAGAAGATCCCATTGGTGCAACTATTAGTTGAGACAACAACCTTGCCTCTCTCCTTTGGTTCTTACTAGGTCTACCGTGACCCCAAGCTGCAGGAGTTGCTGAAGTAGCTTTCTTCTCACTCTGCCCCATGACTAGGACTACGGCCTCCACGTGAGCCGCCACATCCATAAGCGCATGATAATTCCTTTGCCAAGACCCGACAATCCGTTCTTGAACTTCATCACATAATTTACTCTCAAACTCCACACAACAGAGCTCTTCGGTTTTCACCAACTCTAGAGCGAACCTTGATAGATTGGTAAACCACACCTCAAATTATGCTAAAGGTGTAGTACCTTGCCGCAACTTCAGAAATTGCTTCCTTAATTCTTCCTGTGTGGAATGAGCAACGTCGTCACTTCCTCGCTTAGACATCCTAATCAAAACAAACATAACAAATTTAGCACACATCTAATGGTGTCCCCAACAAAATCTCATACACTGGTATTAAAACACACAATGCATTCCATATAAGCACTTAGCCACCTAATCACACACGAATTATCTTCTTAAGATAAAATTTGTTCCACAAAACCCCAGGAATTCCTATTAGAATGAACATTGATCAAGTGTCCTTCTAATCGGACCTCCAAGTGTTTAACAGACACAAATTGCATCCTAAGGACCCAATTCCATGCCCACTTAGCCACAAATGCATGTTATAATTTAGCATACTGAGCATACAACATCTCTCTCAAGCGAGACAAACCCATTGTGGTAAGAACCACTTCTCACGTACCTAAAGTATTCAAACCCGGTATGCTCTGATACCAAGTTGTAACGCCCCAAAATAAATAAACATTCTACTCCCATATAATATTACTAACATGCGGAGCACAACAACAATATGATTATACATCATTTCCAACACATGCCTCAGAACATTCTTTTAGTTCTACAACATGAATTCTTATTAGAATGAATAAAATTAAACTATTACAGGTTAATGCCTTAAAGGCTACAATTTTCCAAGGCCTTGCCTGGTTACAACAAATGAGTCACAACTCAATACAAATAAGCTCGCGGCTTAAATTACAAACAAATAACCAAAGAAAACAATACATACGAGCCTCAAGCTCCAAGATCCTCCCCAGTCATCACCTTTGCAGAGGCACACCAGTTCACCTGAAAGTGGTTTCCCTCATAGGGTAAGTATAAAGCCTAGTAGAAATAAACTTAATGACATGTATGAAACTTAACAATGTCATTAGATGAATGCACATGAAATGATATGATAAAACATGTATTTTTTCTCTTTGAAGCAATGTAATACGAGATTTCCAAAACATCTTTCCAAATCAACAATATTCTTTCAAAATAATCAAATGGTAAATATAATGAATAAATCTCTAGGGCTAGTGTTCATAATAGTAACTATACAAGTCACTATGCCATTTTTACTGGTAGTAATCGGAAGGCTCGGCACCTACCGTGCGGGTTTTAGGTCTTACACCTTGGATACACAAGCCAACTTAATTTTGCTTTAACACCACTTTACAGTTTCACCATTTTATTTATCCTTTCAATAATACAATACATGCATCTCAAAACAACAATACGTTTTCGAAACATTAAAATCCCTAGTTACAAATCCATGATTTGCATAATACGATGTATGATTTGTAAATATTTCTATTCCCTAATCCACATGCAGTTTCTACAGCAATCAATACAACCCTTCACTGGTTGCCAAAAATAATTATCTCTAATTAAAGACAACAACAACAACAATAATATTCCAAAGTCATAACCAAATCAGAATCCTAATGATTTATACAAAATCTCATGATTTCCAAACAACATTCACACTCCTCATGGGTCTCGTGAATCTCAACTGAAAATATACAATTTTTCCAAAACCGCTCATATCATTTCCAACAAAACCACTATTTCAAAAGGATAAATAATACTCGGTATTTTTCCAATAATTCAAACATTTCTCAACCAAACGTCATTTCAATTAAAATCCTACAACCATTCCAATTTCTTTCTTTTTCCATAAAAAGAACAGCCAAAACCCTAGTTTTTTATTAACTTTTGAGAAACCCTTTAAAATCCAATTTTCTTCAAAAAATCATAACACAACAACCACTAGGTTACCAATCGCAAACCATAATAAAAAATAAGTCTTTTTTCCCAAATTTGTACATCAATAAATATATATATCCAAAACTACTTTTTTGAAAACCCTTAACTAACAAAAATAACAAATAACGAAGCTAAACAACATGCACACCGTTAAGAAAATCACTACCTCAACTCCAGAAGAGGAGAAAGCCCCAAAACTCAACATCGACAAAAACACTAACTTCTCGGTTAAAATGAAGCTCTTAATGTAACCTATCTTTTCTCCAAAGGACAAATGTGTAAAGATCAAGGGTGCAGGTGTATTTGAGGTTTAAAAGTGAGTTTTAGAGAGAGAAAGAGAGAGAGAGAGTAGATCTAGGTTTTGGAAATGTTTAGAGAGAGAGAAACGAAAAAGTGATCCAAAAAGTGACTTTTACAAATTAATATACGCGCAAACTGCTTGAGCGACCAAAACACCGCTAGAGTGAACAAACACAATCAGTGAGACCGCTCGAGCGAACAAAATTACCGCTCGAGCACACAATGACACCCTCCTACAAGTTTTACAGACAGAAGCAAACTACTTGACCTCAAGAAAGTTCGCTCGAGCGAACTAGCCAAATTCTAGGCAGCAACTCTTTTGAAAAACTAACTCCCAACTTGTTCCAAACACAACTAGGACACTCCAACAACCAAACTCAACAAGGAATAGAATGAATAAAGATATGAACAGCCATTCAAGAATAGGAATCCCATATTGAAAACAATAAATGGGTTGGGTCTAAACTAAAATCATTATGGTATAGGTATCAACATTCATTTCAAAAAAGGAAAAAAAAATGCGTAATTGGGATAAAAGCCAATTTTTTGATTTCTTTGATTTTTTTTGGGTTACATCACGTCTCTACATTTTTACACGTTTAAAAAAAAAATTAAAAATTAAAAAAAAAGGTCAAAAAGCTAATTTTTAACTTACTTCCCAAAACAACCCAATATGTACACATACATACATCATCCCTACGGACTCTACAACCCATGCATGCCTATGTATAATATCTGCAACAACTACAGTTGTGCAAAATACTGCTCAATCTGCTAAAACTGCACTAATCTGTATCAATCCACACCGCACTATCCATTAATCGCGGATTAAATTTTAAAATTTACGATCCTCCTTCTAAACCGCTCCGCTCTGCTATAATTAATACATATATATTTTTAACTTCCAATGAAATATCAAAGTAAAAATGAATATGAGAGAGATCTAAGATGTAAAATTTGTTACAAATTAGTACTTATATATATGAAACATATTATGTAAAATTAGTTTGAGTTATATATATATAAATATTATACAAATTAGTGTTATATGTTATGCAAATGTTTGGTAATTGGTTAGAATATTCTTTAATCTACCAATTTGTCCAAAACCACCTAAATTGATATTTTCCAATCCACTGATCTGTCTATCCGCAATTCAATATGTAATTTTACTCTCAAACTTGTGTTGAGCCTGATCTAAAGAAGGTAAGGTTAAGGTTAGCCACTTCTGTAAACTGAAAGCTTGCTAATGCCAAAGCCCTACAGTAACTACGTTTAGGTAACGGTCAAAATCTTTAGATGTTATTCTTCTTTTGAAAGCATAGTGGCCCTAAAATCAAAGCAACTTAAAATTATAAGAAGTTATAAGTTTTTATTCTTTTTTTTATGAGTGGTTATCATCATTTCTATATCCAAGAGCTGTCACTAACTTGTAATCAAGTACTAGTGTTGATCGTAAACTGTCAACATCGTAATTCTTTACAAATTCTACTAAATACTGGTGCTACTAAAATATAGAATTTACAAGAAAAATAGTTAATAAAATATCTCAAGAAATTATATATTATCAACAACTAGGGATAGTATCACAAAAAAATAAAATAAATATATATATATGTCTAATAAAATTAAAAAAATAAAATCAATAAATAAAAATAAATAATATTAATAATATTATTATTATTATTAAAATCCAAGATGAACCACAAAAAATTGGGGCTACCTTGGATTACTCTTTCAACTTCATCTTCTATCCATGTGGGACTTGTATGTGTAGTTATCAGCATTCATTTTTTTTAAAAAAAAAGACACACACACACACAATTGGGATAAAAGTTAATTTTTTGACCTTTTTTTTAAATTTTTTTGAGTCACATCACGTCTCTACATTTTTACACGTTTTTTAAAAATGAAGTAAAAAAAAATTAAAAAGTCAATTTTTAACTTACTTCTCAAAACAACCCAATATGTATGCATACATACATCATCCCTATGCACTCTACAACCCATGCATGCCTATGTATAATATCTACTATGTAGTGATCTCGGTTTCAATCCTTCTTTCATGTTTTGCCACTTCGACTGGGCCGGTTGGGGGTCGAGCTGCCCGGTAAGCTTGCGGGGGTCCAGGGGGCAGCGCCCCTTGGCAGGTCCAAGGGCAGCGCCCTGGCGGGGTTCGAGCTTGTCGAAGTTGCAAAATGCATTCGAAGTTGCTTGTCCGCTCGAGCAGCCGTTTATGCGCTCGAGCGGAAAATATTTGGTTTTAGAAGTTTGACCTGTCTGCAAAAGTACTAAGTTAGTATATTTGACGCTCGAGCGGGGCATTCCATGCTCGAGCGGACCATGTTATATCAGTTCGTGAATCTAATATTTCATATCACTTTTTCAGTCCTCTCTCTCTCTCTCTAAAACTCTCCAGAATTCCAGATCGGGAGCTTCTCTCTCTAGAAGTCATCTTCTCTCTTTGATTTCTCCAAATCCATTGGGATTTAGACCTAAGTTCTTCACAAAGTTGGTTATCATCTCGAGGGCTTCGTTGTGTGCGGTGAAGATCGAGTTTCGACACCGTTGATTTTGGGGGTTTCATCTCATTTCTTCTTCAAAACTTGAGGTAGGGATTTTCTTAGAGTTATATATATATATGTTTTTGCAAGATCTAAATGATTTTCGAAACCATCCTTTGATTAGCTTTGAGAAATTGGTTGTTCATTTCAAGAAGATGAGTGATTTTGAAAGAGGGTTTAATTTCTTTTCCTTTTAAAATAGAAATTGAAGGTTTTGAACCATATTGATTGAAGAAAGATGATTTTGGGGAGATTCTTCTGAATATCTTGGAGATGAATGGTTTTGGTGAGAAAACCTAGAAATTGGGTCTTTTCATTGAAAGATGTTGAAAATCCTTGGAAGATGTTGTCATATTTATTTTGTGTACCAAAATAAATGGATGTTTTGAAAATTATTTATTTATATATAAATGACGAATTTTGTGAAAAAAAAATGAGAAATGTTGTTTATTTTGGAAATTGTTGTCAAAATGTTGATTTAGTCTTGAATTGACTAAATTGTTGATATTGCTCGAGAGGTAGGAATTACGTTATTCTCTTGAATGAATTGAATTTAAAAGTGTATATATATATTCATCTTGTGGAATTGTGTTGAAAAGAGGATTAGAAATTTTGATCACAATGGCATATTGTGTGGAACAATTGAATATGGAAGTAATGTTGCATTGCATTATTAAGCATACATTGGCATTTTAATTCATTGGACTATGTTAAGCTTTGGAGATTTGCATTGAGAAAAGAATGTTGGGAAATGGGTTTTCATTAAATGGTTTTGGGGTAAATACCGTGGTAAGTCTTGATAGGTGGTGTAGATGAAATTGTTTAAGTTGGCCCGAGTGTCCTTGGTGAAAGACCAGAAAATCACGCGGATAGGTATCAAGCCATCCGGTTAATACCGGTAAAAATGACAATTGGTAGTACTCGTATAGTCTACTTGCAGACACCGACCTAGGGATTACCAGAGTTGTATTTACCGCCCCCTTTAATTAAATTGATAAATTTTAAACAGTCAAAGTTTCATAACATCATTGAGCATGATGGTTTTCAAAAGATGAAGATGTGTTTTATTTTCAAAAAGGCATGGCATGGCATGTGCATTCATCTCTTGAGACTTGTATAAAATGTATATACTTTGTTAAGGATTTCCTACTGGGCTTTATGCTCACCCTACTAGATTTTTGTGCAGGAAAAGACGTGGTGAATCCGCCTAATTGAGGGTATGGAAATGTGTGTGTTGAGAGCACCAAAGTTCTCATTTGTTGTGATCCTATTTGTAAGCCAAGGGCTATATATGTGTGGGTTTGAATAACCATTTTGTGTACCGAGCTTGAGCCTTGGAAGATTGTAAACCCTTGGGGGTGCTTATTTGGTTATTTACTTGTTGTTGAATCAATGCAATATCGCATGAGGAACTATTATTATTATGTAATGCAAGTATGGGAAGTTATATTTGGTTTTCCTTTAAGAGAGCCATGATTGTTGCATTACCATTTGGGCTAGAAATTTGGAACGTTACAACTTGGTATCAGAGCTACCGGGTTTGAATACGTGAAGCTGGTGGGAAGTGGTTGTTTAACCACAATGGGTTCATCTAGCATGCTTAGGAAGTGTTATGCATTTTGCAACTATGTGATAACATGCTTATGCGACTAAATGGGTATGGGATTGGACTTTGGGGATGTTCTTTGCGCCTGTTAAATTCCTTGAGATCTCATTAGAAGGGCATTTGATCAATACTCGTTCTACTAAGAATTCTTGGTTTTTCGTGGGACAAATTTCATCATCAAAGAATGATCCGTATGTGTTTACATGACTAAGTGCTTATGTGTAGTGAAATTGAATTGTGTATATGGTAGAGAAATATATGGAATTGTTGTAGTCGAACATGTGAGCCAAGTTACGAGCACATATGAGTTATTGTGCTAAATTATTTCTCTTGTGTCCTTTATTAGGATGTCAAGAAGGGGTCAAGTCCGTGGTTGTAAAGGCAGGAGGCGTGGTAGGGCTGGCCGAGGTGTGCATAAGGTACCGGTCCATAGGGTTCCGGTGCAAGAAGAAGCGTTCGGCAAAGCTAATATGGCCGAGAAAGTAGGCCAAGCTAATATGGCCGAGCAGGTAGGACAAGTACGTCAAACCGCAATGGGGGCCTTAGCCCGAGAAATGGTAGGGGCTTTGAGGGAGTCTATGAACTTGTTGAGGGCGGAGAATCAAGCCCGAAAGAACACCGTGGAGCCAAGGACAAGTTTCCTTACTAGAGAGTTTTTGCGGGCCAAACCAGATGAATTCCATGGTGGCCCTGAGCCCAAGAAAGCGGATGAGTGGCTCGAACAAACTATGAAGACGTTCGAGATGCTTCATATAGATGATAGCGAGTTGAGGGTGACTCTAGCGAGTTACTACCTTAAAGGGGATGCGGGTAAGTGGTGGAAGTATGCCAAGGGTAGGGTGGAGCCATGATGGGAAGCCTTTGTGGTTGCTTTCCAAGATAAGAATTTACCTCCCACTGCTAAGGAGAGGTTGGGGCAAGAGTTCAAAGACCTCAAACAGCTCGACATGACCGTGGCCGAGTTCAAGGCAGTCTTCTCTAGTTTATCTAGGTTTGCACCAAAGTTGGTCGCAACAGAAGAGCGTCGTTGCATTGAATTCGAGAAAAAGTTGAAAACCAAAATTTTCTTTAAGATTATTGGGAACATGATTCAGAACTATGACCGTCTGGTAGAGTCAGCGGCATACATTGAGATTTCCATACAAGCTGAGGAGAAGAGGCTTCGGAGTTCGAGCCCTAGGGGCCAAGAGTCTCAAGGAGACTATAGGCAAAATAAGAAGAGCAGGGGTACTTTTTCATTCCAGCCATAACCACAGCGGTCAAAATTCATTTTTCCTTTGCCTAGTGCGGTTCCGGGAAAAAGTACATCTAGTGGCTTCACGTGTTTCAAGTGTGGCCAGCCGGGCCACAAAGTCTTTTCGTGCCCATAGAAGGGTGGAGGACAGTTGATGTTGCCAGCACCACCACCTAACCGATCTCAGAGTCAGTCTCAGTCTCAGAATGGAGGCCAGGGATTTAATTGTTATCAGTGTGGTCAGCCGGGGCATATGAAGAGAACTTGTCCTCAGTTGGGAGGCGTATCAGGTGCATCAAGGTCGAAGCTAACTCAGAGCCACCAGCAGGCTCATTCAGCTCAAGCTTCATGAGCTAATCAGGGAGCCATTTCGGCTCAGTCGGTATAACAGGCCTATGCTCCGAAAGGGAGGTAAGTTAATCAGGGGCCACAGGGGCGCGTGTATGCTGTTACCATGCTAGAGCAGTTGCCACAATCCTCAGTTGTGAAAGGTATTTTTGTTGTGTGTAATTCTTTGGCTAATGCATTGACAAACACAGGTGCAACTCATTCATTTATATCTACTGCATTTGCTTCTGCATTGGGGATAGAGGTAGCACAATTAGTGCCTCCACTCAGAGTAGAGTCACCTGTTGGGGGTACAATTGATTTAGACCGAGGTTGTCGTGATTGTGAAATAGAAGTTGCCGGGCGTCGACTTCTGTTTGCTTTTGTGTTGCTAGATATGTCGAGTTTTCATGTCATTTTAGGCATGGACTGGTTGTGTTCTTATCAAGCTGTGATTGATTGTTACCGTCAAAGAGTTACAGTGTGCACTTCGGGTGGTGACCGTTTCTATTTTCAGGGGAACCGAGTTGAGAGAGCCTTGTCGCCAGTTGTTGACCCTCGTAGTAAGAGCAAGCTTAGTGGCCTTCTTGTAACTCTCTTGGATAGTGAGAGTGACAGGGCTCGTGTTGAGTTACCAAGGGTAGTTTGTGAATACCCGGATGTCTTTCCAGAAGATCTTACTAGTTTACCACCTCACCGAGAGATCGAGTTCTCCATTGAATTAGTGCCTAGCACGGCACCGATTTCCATGTCACCGTATAGATTTGCACCCGCCGAATTGCATGAGTTGAAGATTCAACTCCAAGAACTTTTAGACAAGGGCTTCATTCGCCCTAGTACATCGCCTTGGGAAGCGCCGACTCTCTTTGCAAAGAAGAAGGATGGGTCATTGCGGTTGTGTATTGATTATCGCAAGTTGAATAGAGTTACAGTTAAGAACAAGTATCCTCTACCCAGAATAGATGATTTGTTTGACCAACTTAGAGGGTCTCGTTGCTTCTCAAAAATATATTTGAGGTCGGGGTACCATCAGTTGAGAGTCCGAGAGGAGGACATTCAGAAAACGGTCTTTCGTACACGTTATGGCCACTATGAATTCCTTGTAATACCTTTTGGGTTAACCAATGCTCCTGCTTCCTTTATGGATTTGATGAGCAGAATTTTTCAGGAATACTTGGACCGTTTTGTGGTTGTCTTTGTGGACGACATCTTAATTTATTCAACCTCCGAGGAAGAACATGAGGCTCACTTATAGGTAGTGCTTGAGTTGCTTGAGAAACACCGTTTGTATGCCAAGTTTGAGAAATGAGAGTTTTAGTTAACCGAGGTAAAATTTTTAGGGCACGTAGTGTCAAGAGAGGAGTAACAGTAGACTCCTCAAAGATAGATGCCGTACAAGATTGGGAACAACCCAAGAATATTTTTGAGATCTGGATTTTCTCGGGGTTAGCGGGGTATTATCGACGTTTTGTTAGGGACTTCTCTAGACTAGCTACACCTTTGACTAGGTTGACTAGAAAGGGTATCAAATTTGTGTGGAGTGAGGCTTGTGAAAAGTCATTCCAAGAACTTAAGACTAGATTGACCACCGCACCGGTCTTGATAATTCTGGAAAGGGATTTGAATTACACTGTCTATTGTGATGCGTCTAGGGATGGACTTGGTTGTGTCTTGATGCAAGAGGGAAACGTTGTGGCCTACGGTTCACGGCAATTGAAAACTCACGAGAAAAATTACCCCACCTATGATCTAGAATTAGCAGCAGTGATGTTTGCTTTGAAAATTTGGAGGCATTACTTGTACGGTGAAAAGTTTGAAGTCTTCTTCGATCATAAGAGTCTAAAGTATTTGTTTTCTCAAAAAGACTTGAATTTATGACAACGGAGGTGGATGGAATTTATGAAGGATTATGACTTTGAGTTACACTATCATCCAGGGAAAGCCAATGTGGTGGCCGATGCTTTGAGTCGAAAATCTGGGAGTAGTTTGGCAAGTGTGGCCATTCGGGAATGGGATATGCTAGATGTTATTGGCAAGTTTGATTTGCACTTGGGTGAGTCCGGAGAGAGTGCTACCTTGTTTACTTTGAATGCTCAACCTACCTTGGTTAGTAAGGTCATAGAGGCACAACGAGGAGACCGTGATGTGGAATCAATCCGTGTTAAGATTTCCAATAGGAAGGAAGAGAAAGGTTTGAACGTTCACTCGGATCTGAGTGTACATTACCTAGACCGTTTGTTTGTACCAGAATCTTATAGAGAGGAAGTACTTCGGGAGTTCCATCACTCACGCCTTGCGGTAGACCCGGGAGGCACTAAAAAGTATCATGATCTTAGTCGTCAGTTTTGGTGGAGGGGTATGAAACGGAATGTCACTTTATTTGTATCGAAGTGCCTTACTTGTCAACAAGTGAAGGCCGAACACCAAAGACCAGCGGGTTTGTTACAACCCTTACCAATAGCTGAGTGGAAATGGAAGCGTGTTACCATAGATTTTGTAGTTGGGCTTCCTAGAACACAACGAGGCAATGATGCCGTTTGGGTGATTGTTGATAGGTTGACTAAGTCTACCCATTTCATTCCGATGTGACAAGCGACTCAGTTGAACACTTGGTAGAGTTATACATTAGAAAGATAGTTCGACTTCATGGAGTCCCTGTGACTATTATGTCGAATAGGGATCCTCATTTTACTGCCCGGTTATGGCAAAGCCTTCAAGAGGCATTGGGAACTAAGTTGACTCTTAGCAGCGCTTATCATTCTCAAACCGATGGACAGTCGGAACGTGCCATTCAGATTTTGGAATACATGCTTAGAGCATGTGTCCATGATTTTAAGGGGCCTTGGGAAAGGTACTTACCATTGATTGAGTTTGCTTACAACAATAGTTACCAAGCTAGTATTGGGATGGCACCATTTGAGGCCTTATATGGCCGACCTTGTAGATCACCGGTTTGTTGGGCCGAAGTGGGTGATGCACCGTTACTGGGTCCGAAAATTGTTAGAGAGACAACCGAAAAAGTTGTTCTCATTTGGAAGAGGTTAGCTGCGGCCCAAAGCCGACAAAAGAGTTTTGCCGATAAGAGGAGACGGACCTTTATCTTTTGAAGATGGTGACCATGTGTTTCTAAAAATCTCACCAAGGCGGGGTTTGATGAGATTTGGTAAGAGTGATAAATTATCTCCAAGGTTCATTGGGCCTTTTGAGATCTTAGAGTGAATTGGGGAAATGGCATACCGGTTAGCATTACCGCCACAACTTTTGGGAGTTCACAACGTATTTCATGTATCTATGCTTAGGAAGTATGAACCTGACCCTTCTCATGTTCTTGATTGGGTTGACTTGGAGGTAGATGAGGATGCCTCTTATGAAGAACGACCGGTTCAAATATTAGATACCCAGGAGCAAGTGCTACGGGACAAAACTATACCATTGGTAAAGGTGTCGTGGAGACACCATGGGGTTGAAGAAGTGACATGGGAACGGGAGGTGCAAGTCCGCTCCAAATATCCTGATTTATTTGAAAATGCTTAAGTTGCTTTTCTTTGTAATATTCCGTAGTGTTGAGGGAAAGCGTATTTAAAGTTGTTAACCACATGTTGATATATGTGTTGTTGTTTGAAGCATAAGGTTGTTTAGAGTTGTTATTACTTTTTGGGAAATTTCATGTTTATGCATATTGGGCAGGTTGTTGTTAATGAGATAACCATGGTGGAAATGGTGGAATTTGTTTGAGAGTTAGTATTGTGATTGAAAATGAAATAGCGTGGCTTTGATCGCTAGAAACCCCTTTATTTGGGTAGTTTGATTTGAAATTTCGGGGATGAAATTCTTTAAGGGGGGGGAAGGTTGTAGCAATCCCGGTTTCGATCCTTCTTTCATGTTTTGCCGCTTCGACTGGGCCAGTCAGCACCCCTTGGCGGGTCCAAGGGCAGCACCCAGGCAGGAGTTGAGCTGCCCGGTCAGCTCATAGGAGGGTCCAGGGGGCAGCACCCCTTGGCGGGTCCTAGGGCAGCGCCCTGGCGGGGTTGAGGGGCAGCGTCCCCAAAACAAAAATGCAAAATGCATTCAAAGCTGCTTATCCACTCGAGCGGCCGTTTATGCGCTCGAGCGGAGAATGTTTGGTTTCATAAGTTTGACCTGTCTGCAAAAGTACTAAGTTAGTATATTTGACGCTTGAGCGGGGCATTCCATGCTCGAGCGGACCATGTTATATCAGTTCGTGAATCTAATATTTCATATCACTTTTTCAGTCCTCTCTCTCTCTCTAAAACTCTCCAGAATTCCAAATCGGGAGCTTCTCTCTCTAGAAGTCATCTTCTCTCTTTGATTTCTCCAAATCCATTGGGATTTAGACCTAAGTTCTTCACCAAAGTTGGTTATCATCTCGAGGGCTTCGTTGTGTGCAGTGAAGATCGAGTTTCGACACCGTTGATTTTGGGGGTTTCATCTCATTTCTTCTTCAAAACTTGAGGTAGGGATTTTCTTAGAGTTATATATATATATGTTTTTGCAAGATCTAAATGATTTTCGAAACCATCCTTTGATTAGCTTTGAGAAATTGGTTGTTCATTTCAAGAAGATGAGTGATTTTGAAAGAGGGTTTAATTTCTTTTCCTTTTAAAATAGAAATTGAAGGTTTTGAACCATATTGATTGAAGAAAGATGATTTTGGGGAGATTCTTCTGAATATCTTGGAGATGAATGGTTTTGGTGAGAAAACCTAGAAATTGGGTCTTTTCATTGAAAGATGTTGAAAATCCTTGGAAGATGTTGTCATATTTATTTTGTGTACCAAAATAAATGGATGTTTTGAAAATTATTTATTTATATATAAATGACGAATTTTGTGAAAAAAAAATGAGAAATGTTGTTTATTTTGGAAATTGTTGTCAAAATGTTGATTTAGTCTTGAATTGACTAAATTGTTGATATTGCTCGAGAGGTAGGAATTACGTTATTCTCTTGAATGAATTGAATTTAAAAGTGTATATATATATTCATCTTGTGGAATTGTGTTGAAAAGAGGATTAGAAATTTTGATCACAATGGCATATTGTGTGGAACAATTGAATATGGAAGTAATGTTGCATTGCATTATTAAGCATACATTGGCATTTTAATTCATTGGACTATGTTAAGCTTTGGAGATTTGCATTGAGAAAAGAATGTTGGGAAATGGGTTTTCATTAAATGGTTTTGGGGTAAATACCGTGGTAAGTCTTGATAGGTGGTGTAGATGAAATTGTTTAAGTTGGCCCGAGTGTCCTTGGTGAAAGACCCGAAAGTCGCGCGGATAGGTATCGAGCCATCCGGTTAATACTGGCAAAAATGACAATTGGTAGTACTCGTATAGTCTACTTGCAAACACCGACCTAGGGATTACCAGAGTTGTATTTGCCGCCCCCTTTAATTAAATTGATAAATTTTGAACAGTCAAAGTTGCATAACATCATTGAGCATGATGGTTTTCAAAAGATGAAGATATGTTTTATTTTCAAAAAGGCATGGCATGGCATGTGCATTCATCTCTTGAGACTTGTATAAAATGTATATACTTTGTTAAGGATTTCCTACTGGGCTTTATGCTCACCCTACCAGATTTTTGTGCAGGAAAAGACGTGGTGAATCCGCCTAATTGAGGGTATGGAAATGTGTGTGTTGAGAGCACCAAAGTTCTCATTTGTTGTGATCCTGTTTGTAAGCCAAGGGCTATATATGTGTGGGTTTGAATAATCATTTTGTGTACCGAGTTTGAGCCTTGGAAGATTGTAAACCCTTGGGGGTGCTTATTTGGTTATTTACTTGTTGTTGAATCAATGTAATATCGCATGAGGAACTATTATTATTATGTAATGCAAGTATGAGAAGTTATATTTGGTTTTCCTTTAAGAGAGCCATGATTGTTGCATTATCATTTTGGCTAGAAATTTGAGGCGTTACATACTATAACTACGGTTGTGCAAAATACCGCTCAATCTGCATCGCTCTATTCGTTAATCGCGTATTAAATTTTAAAATTTATGATCTACCTTCTAAATTGCTTCGCTCCACTATAGTTAATATATATATATACTAGTGAATGTCCGTGCCTAAAGACACAGTATAAATAATGTTAGGATCAAAGCCAAGCGACACTAACTAATAGGGAAAGAAAAAAAAAAAAAAAGGAAAAACAAAATCTAAATCAACAACTAACATAAACACTCAGTGGTGCGCTTTTGTTACAATAAATCAAAAAAACAACTCCAATTTGGCAACAAATTGAACTCATCTTGGTAACCAATGGTGTTTTACACAAAAGAAAAGAAGCAAAGAATAATACTCAATGGTGTGGAAAAGGTTGTACACAATTAAAACTGTTAATTAATAGTAGTGATGTGAAGAATTAATTAAGTCTATATCAAGATACAAAGTAATAACAAATTAGTATTAGGAGTATCAACTGATAAAACCAAACGACACTAAGTCACTATATCAAGATACAAAGTAATAACAAATTAGTTTTTAATTTTTTTTTATATATAACTTTTCTGGGATTTAGAGATTTTTTTTAATAAAGATTCTCACTTTTTCCCATTGCCTACAGATTTACTTTTAACCAGGCAAGTTCAGAACTTGTATTTGCACCCACTCAGGTCCCATCTTTCCCCAAGCTTCAAGTCTCTGGCCATGCAAGGTGTCAACCATTACACCATTGCAGCTCCAATCCTATCATAATTACATAGGAAAGAATTCAAACAGAATTAGTTGCACAATAACTCAAAACATTGATCAAGACAAAGATGGTTGACACATATCTTATAAACACCAAATTATGTTATCTCAAACAAAATTTTAAGAGAAGCAAAATCAGATCTCTTGACTAATAATACCAAGATACATATCATTCTAATTTCCACCCCATTAAACAAAGAATTTTTCTACACATGCCGAAGGTCGTATACAATACACCCTACTTTGGATCTTATCAACATTGATAAAATGTCATTTAAAACAGTTTTTCTCTCTCTCTCTCTCTCTCTCTCTCTCTCTCATGGATTAGAATGCCACAAGCTGACTGAATTCAGGAACCCCATACAAATGACAACTAACTATAATCATCATCATCCTACATTAGAATTCTCTAAATACTCTACACCACCCCAGTAGTTCCTTCCATCAGTAGCTAAGCCTTTGCACTGGGACACCGCCATGATTCACCCGTGCAAAACTAAAGAAAATTCGGGAAAAAAATTACTGAACTGGTAACCTCCAAAAATGTATGGAAGAGAAGATATTCCAGGTGTCTGTAGCAAATTTGGAGTTAACATGAAAACTGTTTCCACAACAAATTAGCTGTGTATGAGTCCACCATCTCATCTTGCATTTAATTTGGATTTAAAATATACCTAATATATTACAATAAATTATAATAGGAGGGACCCATTTTTTTGGGTCTATTTTCAATGAATAACAATGTTAATTTTTTTAAATAGATCTTTTAATTTTTTAATGGGTTAATTTATTTTAAGTTAATTTGGGCCTTCTTTAATTTTTTTTTTTTTAACTTAAAACATGCCTAATATATTATACTAAACCATAATAGAAGGAGACCTATTTTTTGAGTCTATTTTGAGGGGTCCTAGGCCATGGCCTTATTGACCCATGCCCAGGGAAAGCCATGGCCGACACTGGATATAAATTCACAAAATGTTATACGCTGTATATATTATACTATTTATACTAATTAGTGGCAGTGGTGGTGGCGTTAATATGGGTGGAGTGTAGTTTGATTGGTAAAAGTTGATACCCAAAACATTTTTTACTTTTAAAAAAATTAAATTAGTTTCGTAATTATAATGATATAATTTTATCGTATTTATTTTATAAAAAATATATAATTTTTTTTTTAAATTGTATTTATCTTGTATATTTTAAAATAAACATAATAAATTTGTTTAACTTTTTACAAAAATCTATATATAAAAAGAAATGATATGATCTAAATAAATGTATTTATTTTAATCATTCCCAAACAATCCTTAAATAATAATCATTAAAATAAAAAAAATAAACCTATGAAATAAATAAATAAATAAACTCCCCTAAGAGGGATCAGTGGGATTAAAACCGTTGGATCACGGCGGACTCGAGGCAAGAAACCACAACATTCAACATTATTCATCAAATGAGAAATGGATGAGGTGATACCCTCATGTTTACAATGGTGTTCTATCTCTCGTACAAAATTGGAATATGCTTTGGTACATAATTTTAGTTATAGCATAAATGTTGGGAAAGTAACAAATCCAAGTCCATGACTATGAGACATGAGATCACACTGGAAAAGTTGAGACACATCTTTCATAACATCTACGGACCTTTTGGAACGTGGAAAGGTAAGCTCAGATTGTAACTTCTTCATATTATTTTTTCTCCTTGGGGGTTTTTATTAATTTATTCTTCTTTTCATTTGACAACCACAGGTGGGAGGGAGAAAGCCCCTGGTGCATTTTGCATAAAGGCCCTTACCTCTATCAATAGGTTTGAGATGTGGGGAGATGGGCTACAAACCCGATCTTTCACCTTCATTGATGAGTGCGTACGGATCTGAGTGAAGAAGCTCTGCAATTATGCTAATTTTATATAGCTTATTGAAATCATAGCTAGTGTTCACATAAAAAACATTTCAATAACAGAGGAGAGAAATCGAACCTTGCGAGTGGTGATGATGAGCAGCGGCAAAAGTTGAAATCGACTACCCTAAAGCAGCAACAAAAACATTTCAAAATCAGAGGAGAGAAAAATACAACAGAGAAAGGGAGGAGGACCAAAATTACCTTGTGAAAGGAACAACCGAGGGTGGGAGAGAGGGAACCTTGCGATTGGTGATGATGAGCAGCGGCGAATCAATTTCAACAAAGACAACAATGATGAACAACAGAGCCAGATGCAGAAGCCAGCAACAAAAACATTTCAATAAAACAAAATACAACAGAGAGAGGAAGGAGGATTGAAATTACCTTGCGAAGTGAATAACCGATGGTGGGAGAGAGGGAGGAGGACAGGAATAAAGGTGGTCGGTGGTGGTGGTGGCGATGGCGGTGGTTGAGAGAGAGGCAAAGAGAGAAATAAAGAGGGAATGGGGAGGCAGTTGGTTTTGGTGGTTTTGTTCAAGAAGAGGAAGAGAGAGATAAAGAGGGAATAGGGAGGAGACGTGAGAACAGGAAGGGAGAGAGAGATAAAGAAGGAATGGCAGGAGACGTGTATAGGTGGGAGAGAGAGGAAAGTGTTTGGGCTGGAAAACAATTAATCTCAACCTTTAGATAGTGATTAGAATTAATCTAGACCATTCAAACGAATTGTATCTCTGACATATTTTGACATATTTTCAAAAACTGTTCTGTCTTATTATATAGATATATATATTAATTTCTAATGAAATATCAAAGTAAAAATGAGTATAAGAGAGACTTAAGATGTGAAATTTGTTACAAATTAGTACTTATATATATGAAACATATTATGTAAAATTAGAAAATATAAAAAAAAAATATTATACAAATTAGTGTTATATATTATGTAAATGTTTGATAATTGGTTAAAAATCTACCCAAAATTGTCTAAATCGTGATTTGTCAATCCGCCATTCAATTTGTAATTTACTCTCAAACCGTTCGAACCAAACCACGCACAACCCTAACTACAATCCCCTCAAATTACTCAGTCACAACCCCTCTCTCTGTTTCTCTCTCCTCCCAGTATTCTCTCTTTTCACTCTTCTCTGTCTTCACCAGCTTCGTTACCGCCTTCTTCATCACCTGGCTCGCCTCCTTCAAACTCCTCCTCGATCTCGGCCCACTCTTTTCAAACCTTCATTAACATCTCTTCCTCTTCATCATGATCATCGCATGTCTCCCAATTGGAACCAATCAGCAACAAAATCAAAACCAGGAAAACCATCGAAAATCTTAGAGAAATCACAAAAACCCACAAAATTGTCTCCAAATTTCGCTTCAAAAATGGTAGTTTCAAATCATCATAATCAAAACCTAGAAAAACCATCTAAAATCTCAGTAAAATCGCCTTGCAACATTCATCGGAAAATGAAGCAGGTAATCGTCTCCTTTTTGTTAACAACTCTGTACATGCACTACTCCACCCCTCACTGCCACTGACTTCAGATTTTTTTGAACTTATCCTCACTCTTATTTCTTAATTTATATTTAGGCCTTGTTTGGGTACTCCCAAATAATCCAAAAAGCCAAAAAGTTATTCAAAAAGTTAAAAAGTTAACACTATTCACCAAAAGTCAACAATTACGGCTGCACAACTCCCAATTCAAATTTTCCTCTAAAAACCAATTTTCACAATTTTTTATTACACATTTTTCCATAAAAAGTCAAAAAGTTAACCCAAACATCCATATTTTCAACCTCAATTTTTTAGTCAAAAAAGACAAAAAGTGCACTTATTTAGTCTTCTCAAACTTGGCCTTAATTGGCACTCGCTCCATAAATCAAAGTCTCAGTTTTGTTGGATCAAAAGTGAAAAATCTAGAAATCCCCTAGATATTGATTTGTGATTATGTATCAATTTTAAGCAGTATATGACAATCCCAATCAAACAATCAAGACAAATCGACAAAGTGATTTTACGTGGAAAAACCACAATTGGACACCTCCAGTTGTGATAAAAAAAAATTACGGGCAACAGCCACAAAACAATCCACTAAGAAGATATAAAGGAATTACACAGGTATACTCTCAATTACCTAGCGAATCCACGCCCGAATTGAACCAACCCCTCTGTGCCTCTTCCAACTTTGTCTTCACCTCGGAATTGTCTTTACGATGAGCCACTCCAGAATCCACCAAAGCTTCAGGCTCGAATTCTTCAGAATCCACCGAAGAACAACTCTCTCTTTTGTAGAACAAACAAAAACCTTTGATGTATTCTTTTTTAAACCATGAGTTGAATACTCAATAAAACATCAAAGAAAACTAACAAAATATCCCCAGATATAAACCTTAAGAACCAAAAAGAAGATCTGGAGGCATTCCCTTTGTGTTGGGAGAAAACCAACTATTTATAGAAAACCAAAAGTAATCCTAGGTTCAGAAGAAAACCAACTCCTTAACGAATCTGGAAATCTGGGTTCGCGCGGTCCGCTCGAGCGCCCAATAGCCCGCTCGAGCGGCTTCAACAAAAAATGCGTGTGACAAAACAGAGGTCCGCTCGAGCGCTAGAGAGCCCGCTCGAGCGCGAAATCACACAGCTCAGTACTTTTACAGGCGACCAAAACTGCTGGAACCAGGGATTCTCTGCTCGAGCGGGGGAATGTCAGCTCGATCCCCGTCATAATCAGCGAAGTGGCAATCTTGAAAGCATTAGCATCACAAACTTCTCTGAAAGGCTCGATTCGGGTTGGATTCGCATCTAATAAACTCACAGCCTCACTGAAATAAAAAGTGTGAATGAAATTACAACTCAAAGGAGTTTTGTCAAACGAGGTTGCCAAAAATAAAAACCTAACAAAAAGTCCAAGCGTTTTTCTACTTTGCCCAAAAGGACAAACTTAAACACAATGACCAAAATAGGGAGAAATAGCATCACTCTACTTTTAATTTTATTTTTTATGGAGATACAAGAGTTTCATCTTCATTTACTTTTACTTTAATAGTTGAAATTATCTACTTTGGAAAAAACTACCAATATTGCTGAAAAATCTCCCGAGGCTTTCTTTCTTTACTCACCTCAAATTTAATGTTATTTCATTTTAGAACCTAGGTCGAAATTGTTATGAAATGATTTTTTATTTTTTTTTTATAATTCTATATTCGGTTCATTGGACGAACTAATTTAGAAAACCAGTTTCACCGTCCACTAGCAGAGGTCCCAATTAAAGTCGAGATAAAGTCCGTATGGATTGACCCAAAAAAATTATTTACACTTAAGAAGTTTTGAACTTGAGACTTTAAAAGAAGCACACCTCTAGAAAATTATTACTTAGCGCATGCAAAGAATGAAAAAATGAATTAATCACTTATAATATTTGTTTATTTTGTTAATAAAAATAATGTATTAGTTGGTCATACTAAAAATAATGAAATACGAATTTCATAGCATTTAAATATTAAGAAAAAGTGATATTTTTGAAAAATCAATTTCTGGGAAACAATATTTGTTCTTGAAAAAACAAGGAAAAAAAAATTTATGGGGGTTGTTATAAAAAAAATAAAAAATAAAAATCCCAAGGTTTCACTCTTTTAATAAAATAAATCTTGAATTTTTTATTTCGGTAATTTAAATCCTATACTTTTAATTTGTTTTCAAACTAAATTATTTGTCTATTTTTGTTCAGTAAAACAAAATTTAAAAAAATAGTATTTTAATCATTAAATTCAACTACACAATGTATTTTAGACATTTTAAGTATACCTATATTGAGTTTAAAGACTAAAATATTTTTTTTTCCGTCGATTTTGGTTTAGATGAAAAAATAAATTAAAAGATTAAAATTTAAATTGATAAAATTAAAAGTTTAAGATTTATTTAATTATAAGAATTAAACGTTGGAAAATTTTTTTTTGTAATTACCCCCAAATTTAATGTTCTGATAAGAATGATGGCATGATAGAAATATAAGCGGAAGAGGATTTCCAAGATCATACATGAAGCTTTTTTTTTTAAGCCCTTTCTCAACTTAAAAGCCTAAACTAGAGTGTTTGGTAGAATCTAAGCCAAATCATAAAAATCATAGAGTTGATAATAGAGTTTAAGCCAAATCGTACGAGTTTAAGAAACTTTTAGATAGTGTTTGGTAGAATTTTAAAAATATGATTTGATAATAGAGTTGTATTTTAAGTTTGTGAGTTTTCGAATTATAATTTGAGTGTGAAAATTTTATTTGGTTATAAGTTTTGAAAAGAGTTTTGAATTGAGTTTGAAATTTTTAATGTGACATATGATATTTCATTAAAAAACTTACAACTTATTACCAAACACACAATCCAAAATTCTATTCAAAGCTCATAAAAAAATTAAAAATAAATTCTAAAAATATTTTTTATTTTAAATATAAAAAAAATAAAAAAAAACTATTCTAGTCAACCAGCCGAACGTCCGAGGGATGACTGGGTAGATGAGTTTTTAAACGCGGGTGTGGAATAAATTTTGAAAGTTGTATCCAAACAGAGGGTTCACGTGAAAGGGTAGAATTATAATTAGAACACTGCACCAAACACAACCTAAATTTTCAAATCTAGCCTCACTTTTTCGCACAATGGGCTTGGGTAATGACCTACATGCTAATCTATTTGTTGTACAGTTAACGAAATCCTCAATCTTTCTCTCCTATCACTACTTTAAAAACACTAAAAGATAACGGTTAATCATAATCTTTCATAAACAATCTCAACTTTTTCTTTCTCATTAAGAATGATCTTTGAAGGTGGGATTGTTTATGGTTATAATTTATCACAGTTTTGTAATTGTAATATTACCTTCAAAAAACTGTGATTGTTTCTACAAAACAATTTTTTCTGGTATTATTAATTTCAGTTTACAAAAATAAATTGTGATCAATTTTGGCTTTTTTTTTTTTTTTTTTTTTTCAAAAAATGGTTTCAAGAAACCTTTTGGTGCTACTATAGCTACTATGTTCTAATCAAGAACTTCAATCACACAAATTTTCTAACAGTTAACAAAAATTAATCCATAATTGATCAACTATAACCTTTCAAAGAGAATTCAGAAATTCCATATTAAAACCACCCTAATCCACTCCATGAAACAACAAAACAAGTTAATAAGTTCAACCAATTAGGTTTGCATTTGCTTTTTAACAATATAAATGCATTTTCACTTCCTTCAACGTTACCAACATCTGTTTTCCAACAGGCATAACGTATGAAGATTAAAGGATGCATTTAACTTGCATTCGATGGTGCATTTGAACATCAGATATGGTGTATTATGGATCCGTTGGGAATAGATTATTTTGGTAAAAGAAAACGTTTAAGACTCACATAAAATTTTATGTACTCACAATGATGTAGTTTTACATGTGTCAATTTTGATTTATTACAAATCCAATAGTATAAAGCCTAACTCCCTTGCCAAATCAGTGTAGATGAATTATTTAGTAAAAAAAATTATTAAAAAATTGTGATTATTTCACAATTACCAAGTGCTTCTCGGGCACGTGATAAGCAACAACCAATAATACTTTATTTCATGATTCTTGAAATTTGCTTAATTTTAAATAATAGGTTAAAAATACAAAACTATTACATGCATCTAATTTAATTAATTAATGAATAAATTACACTTTACATCCCTGTATTTTATACTAAATCTCACTTTGATCATTACACATGAAATTATGCACTTTTAGTCAAGTCAATTGTCAATATCTTCCTTTTATTACTCTACTGTATAAATCTTTAATAAAAATAATAATTTAATAAGCACATGACTACGGAGTGTAATTTACCCTTAATTAATAGATTAAAAATAGAAAATTACTAAATTCAAGAAAATTTAATATAATATTTAATACGTATTAATAAAATAAAATTAGACCGTTACTAAAATCAAGAAAAATTAATACTATCCTATTTAATAGAATTAGGGTGCCTATTGTCCTGATCAAAAAAATAAAAAAAAAATAAAAAAAAATTAGTGTGCCTATTGTATATGTCAAGCACTACTGGCACTGTTGTGCTCACGGTGAGGCTCACTCTGATTCTTATTTTAATGATTGAAAGTACTTATTTTTTTAGAGTATATCGTGTACAATATAATTATAAAAATAAATTAATTGGATAACGAAAACCCTTTAATCGAAACATATTTATGTTCAATATTATATTTAAAATGACACTTACTATTCATTTTTATCGATACAATACAAATGTGTTTTGATGAAAGAGTTACTGTTGTTAGGTCAACTTGATTATTTATAGATCTTAACCACATCTTATCAAATACCCCAGAGACATTTATTAGCATTAACCATAATAATAATGGGCATTGTTGGACATTGGCTTCTTTTACTAGTATATATATTCGAACCACACACATTTTCATTCCCATTCACATTCCCATTCACATTGAGGTCTCAAAATCATTCTTGTGACAAAAGTCTACTGTCTTTCAGGTATTAGTTTATGATTTATGGCATTATATTTTTTCCTAGTTAATAATTTGTTATTTTAAATAGAAATTTCTATAACTTCCTTCAAATGTAAAGATGTTTTAGTCTGAATTCCAAATTAGAGAGTGAAATTAAATAAATGTTTGTCATTCAATCAAGCAAATTTGTTAACAGAAAACGGTGTTAATTCATGCTTAATAGTTGTAAAATTAGTATATTTAAATCCATTTTTACTAAACTCAAAAATATAAAATTAAAAAAATAAAAATAAAAATAAAAATTTATTGTATTTTCCTTCAATTACTTACAAATAATATACATTATTCCCACTTGCATTTTTTTATAGGGCAATCATTACTTTAAACAAATTATGTCTTGATTTTTGAACGTGCGTTTGTAAATTTACTCAATATTTCCTGTTTAATTTGTCTGTTCATTTTCATTGTTATTTGGTTTACTTTGGTTTAGCAATTTGACATGTCTTTTTTACTCCCTTCATAATAGAATATTGCTAACCATTATGCTCTATTTTTGGTTCATTAACATCAATTGTAATTCTATAGACTTTCTTATGGAATGACTATTTATTTAAAATTGTGAAAGGTAATTCTATTTATAATGCGTTTGTTATTATTTTTTTTTAATTTAATCGAACAAATGAATGAATATTTTGATGGAATGATAATTTCATTCCACTTTAATCATTCCAATGAATGAAACACTACCTAAGGAGTTGGCCCGGTGGTCAAGGCCGGGGAAATGGGGATGTGCTCTCTCTATGTTCTTAAGTTCAAAATCTCCTTGCATCAAACAATTTTTTGGGTTAGTTCCTACTTTAATTGGACCATCTGCTAGTAAACGGTGAGATTGGTGGTTACCAAGTTATCATAAATAAATAAATAATAATGCTCTCTCACACTCTTATTAAAATAAATTTAAGAAATCGATTTACAAAAACAAATTTTACATAAATAATTTAATTAAAATAATGTGATAATGACATTTTAAAATAATAAGTTACTTTGATAAGACTATCTAATTTAAAATGAATTTTCCTATATGATAAATTTATCACCTCATTGGTATAATTTTTCTCCATAAAAAAACCCAATGGTTAGCCATCAATCCAGTCAAAAAAAAAAAATTAAATTGGAGTAATGCAAGAGATTGAGTTTTTAATTTATTAATTCTTAAATACTTCATTGGAAATAAATTTAATTATTATAATTTTAAGTTTTTTTTTGGGGGGGTCAATAAATAAGAGAGATATTTACAACCAATCTATCAAGCCCAACTTCTCTATCGAAATTGAACCAGTGATGTCTATACAACTATTAGATCAAATATCCTAATTTAATTTCACGAATTTTAAATATTCTCCTTCAATTGCAATGTTAATAGGGCTAGCGTATGTCTCAGGTACAAGGATATTCATTGTTCAAAGTTTCCCGATTTCGATACAATTCTAATTTAATGCCAAACATAGGTGTCGTTCGCTTTTTTCCACATTACATATAAAATAAAATAAAGGATAAACTACAATTTTAGTCTGCAAAATATAGATTCATTGCCATTTTGGTCCCTTAATTTTTAATTTTGTCAATCAACTAGGCCTAACCTAATTAACCACCATAACTTTCTTAAGAACTTAGTCCCTAGGGGAGGTTATTCAACTCTTCTTAGGGAGAGTTGAATTTACAAAGGGTGAAAAGGCTAACTTCTAAAGGTGCTAATCTAACAATTAATAACTGATTTTAGCAGATCAAAATTTTGCTTCAAAATTTTCAATTTTGGTCAATATAATCTCAAAACGGATGTTTAAATCGTTAAAATAATTATAAATTTTACTGCGGTCCTAAAAATGTATATTTTGTGTCATATTGGTCTCTCAAGTATCAATTTTATCAATTTCGTACTTTAATATTGTATGGTTATGTTTTATTTTCTTCATTAATGTTTCATGACTAAATTGACAAAATTAAAAACTTCAAGGACCAAAGTGATACGAGTGACAAAAAACACATACTTTTAAAGAACTTGTGTATTTTATTACGATTCCATTAACTATTTAGACGGTACGCTTAGAATTGGAACAAATTGACTTAAATTGACATTTCAATGATGAAATTGACAAAATTAAAACTTGAAGAACCAAATTGACAATAAACGCATACTTTAAGGACTACAAATATATTTTGTCCAAAAATAAAATATGTGAACCTTATGTGTATAGATATAGTACAATTGTAATTTCATTAATTGCCTTAAATAATTATAGATGATTGTTGTGATTTTTGATCACTAACTACTTTGTTTTTTTATTATTTTCCAGATCATCCCATGGACTTACGTGCTATTGTATTATTTCTTTGTGTATGCTCTCACCTTGTGGGACACAATGGGAGTTTAACTAAAGAGGAAGATTTGGAGTTGGAGGAGCAACTTAAGCATCTCAACAAACCAGCAGTCAAGACTATACAAGTATTTATTCTCAACTATTATTAGAAACATTTACACTGCGTTTGGATCACTAATTTAGATAGAGAAATGGAATAGTTAGGTAAATCATAACTATATTTGATGCACTTTTCACTCTCGTTTTCTATTTTCCTTTTCAAATTCATATATAAATTTAAAATCCAAACACAGTCTTAATTCAATTTTGCTATGTTTGTTTCATGGGAGTAAATTATATTTGATTAATAGACTTGCCAGAATTGATGTTGATATTATCAGTTGCATATCGTATACCAGTTTGAAATGTTCCTGGATTGGGAAATTGGTAAAATCTTATCATATCCCATGTTTGTCTGGAATCACACTAGACATGCATACGTAGTGTAATGACCATAATGGGAGAATATTTTGGTGCTTTTACTAATGCAGACCCTTTTTGGTCTCTCATTTGGTATCTCATCACCTTATAGAGATCAATAATCAGTCATATCCCATACTTAATGTCTTATTTTGTATCTACCTCTTATGGAACTTAATAATCACCATATAAAGGATATATAGGGACAATCCCAAACAAACACAATCTCTATGTACGCCATGGGATCCTTTTGTCTCTAATGTGGAATGAATTAAATTTATATCAAATTAACAATAAAATATTAAACTAATTTTTTTAATTAAAAAGTTATTTATTGGGTTAAAAAAATCTATCTCTTCAATTTCAAATCCGAACATAAAGTTGTTGACACGTATCTATCAACAAACTATTGTCTCAAATATAATAAATAAAAATTTAAGTTGAGCCGGTTTCCTAGGACGTCCTGGGACTAGTTTCAAGGACATTCAATTTCAATATTGTCCAGTTAAATTTTCTATATAAAATCAAATGGCAAAGATTAATAGGCATCTTAGGCCTAATATCATGGATGTCTTGAATTGCAACCATCAAATTTGTCATTCTGAACTTGAGAATACAGAATATGGTATTATTATTTTTGCACAAAATTGTGAACAACCTTTCATGAATTGAACAATTGTATATAAAAATTAACAGAAAGATTGTAACCTTTACAGAATAATTATGGAGATATATATGATTGCGTGGATTTCTACAAGCAGCCTGCATTTGATCATCCATTACTGAAGAACCACACTTTCCATTTTCAGGTTTGTCTCCATACATCCTCTTATCTCCAACACATAATTGAAGGCTACTTAATTATTTATTCAACACTCTATGAGCACAAAATAAATCACATAACACTGTAGTTCGCACAATAGGTTCTGGGATTATTGCACATCCTAAATTCGAATGGAAGCACATCCATATGCACACACTAAAGAGGAAAAATCACAAAGATTTGCATACAAAAGAGAATATACTATGAATCATAGTGAGTACAACAACGAAACCAAAAACCTTTAAAATCTGACACCAATACCAAAGTCTTGAAACTCTGCCCATTTCCCTACTTAAGATTAACTAATTCCAAAAGCTACACGTGCTTACTTACTCACTATCATTGTCCCCAGAATTTTTTCATATCCCCTTCATCTTTACAAACCCTCTCAATCTCACACCTCTACAATACTTCTTTTTATTGGCAAAGGGAATAATTGTATTGATTAAATCCAATAGATAAAATATAATTTTAGGACAAGCATCAAAAAAAGAGAGGAGAATGTAGAGAAGATTCATATTTATAGGCAAACCATAGAAATGTTAGTCCCATACAATTAATAAAACCCTACACATTGAATTACAAGTGAACTCTTGATTTCACAACCTAACCCAAAATACAGTATGGATCTTACAAAATTTGATACACACCGAACACTAATAACTTTATGGGGCTCATAGAAAACAAGACATGCACGAACGCAATAGTAGAATCCAACTCTTGTGAATTTTTTGTAATCCATTATGTGATCAATTTATGTGGAAGTCTCCTTTACCTTTTTCGAATTGAGTTAAATTGCAGATGAAGCCCACTTCATTACCCAATAGATCAAGAGATCAAGTTTCCTCAAAAGATAGCAAACCTCTTCATATAGGACTAAAGGGCGGAGGTTGCCCGGTTGGAACAGTTCCAATTAGAAGAACTACTAAAGAAGATCTCATTAGAGAGAAACTTGCTTCAAAAATAATGACTCCTGCAGATGACACTGGTGGTGCTGATGTAAGTTATCCTAGTCAATCAAGATTATATAGCTTCACAATACTAGTTTTGCACTATTGCTTGTTTTCTATATTTGGTTTTATTTGTTTCTATGAATCACGTTCTTGAATGAGCTGTCAACACACACATAAAACACTCTAAACACATTTTTTTATCCTATAAATTGATTTTAGTCCTCATTTTTGGAAGCTATGTTTAGCCTCATCTTGTTGAAAGTTTTAGGCAAACTTTTGATAATAATTTTACTTGTAGATGTGATTGTTTACATGGCTTGAATCTGCACAACCAAAAACACTAAAAATTAAATCTTACAGTTAGGGCACAATGCATTTTTTGAATGAAAAGAGGGGGAAAAATCAACAAAAAAAGTAAGCGCATACATATATACACGTGCGTTAGGTTGGTTTCCCTCGTATGTGGATGATGGCCTAAATATTCAGTCAAAGCCCATGTGAGTCTCAAGCCTACACGGTGAGATTATGGTAGCGTTTGGTTTACTTTTCAAAACTCAACTTTGTTTTTAAATCATGATTTCAATACAACTTGTTAACCAAACATATTTTTAAAATACAACACAAAATTACTTTCAAAACTTTTTTTCTTTTTCTTTTTTTATTATTAATCAATCAATCACTTTTTCTCTCATATCTCTCCTCTCTCCTCTCACATTCTCTCACATTCTATACATCAATCAAAAAAAAATTACAAATCATTTCAAAATTATTTTCAAAACTCATGACTAAACAAATTTTCTCTTTTCAAATAATGATTCAAAAACTCAAAACTCAAAACATAACTGTACACTCAAATTATAATTTTAAAATTGAATAATGTTTTTTGTTTGGTTTTTGGCCCGTCTGTGTGAGGAGACAAAAACCCTCTCTACTACCCTAGAGAGAGAGTAGAGTGCAGCCACCAAACAGAGGAAAAAGGGAGCCAAGCAATTTTTTTGATAAACTCTGTCCAGCTTTGATCAAACAGTTCGATCGGCAAGCATTCGTGGTCTGATTGAGCTGAAATTTGGAAGGCGAGTTCACACTCAAGGCTCTAAGATCTGAATGGTGGAGATCAGATTTGGAGCATTCTGAATTTGGTTTTCTGGCTCGTGAACAGTACCCTGTTTTTGTGAGACCTTTCCTAAACTTTGTAACTAGTTCTTTGGTTGCCAAGAAAACTTATTTGTGGTTGTTCTTGATTGTTTGCCTCTAGTACTAACTAGAGAGAACTCTTGTACACCCATTATTCTTTGATAGTGGAGATATTTGATGGACTACGATCCCGTGGTTTTTTCCTCTCACGGTGGGAAGGTTTTCCACGTAAAAATTGCTCCTTTTTTTTTTTTTTTTTTTTTTTTTTGATCGGCAAATTGCTCTTGCCTTGTAATGTGACTTTTAGATTTATTATTTTCAGATTATATATATATATATATTGTGCTCTATTCACATTGTTTCCTAATAGATTCACACAAAGTGGGAGAAATTACTTCTGCTATTTTGTGCTAGATTCGGGTATTTCAAATTGGCCTTTGGTTTTCTCCCAGCAATATAGATATGTACAGATTCTCACAGTGGAAAAGGTTATAGGGAAAATATAAAAGTAACATATATGTTTTGGACTTTTATTACCCAGTATGCCATAGTTGAGACAATAGATGGTCCAAACAAATACAGTGGAGCGTCAGCGGTGTTTAGTGTACACCAACCAGATGTCGTGGGTAAACAATATAGTGCAGGGCGAATGATGATTGGAAATGGGCCTGATAGCTTACAAGTCGGATGGAGGGTAAGTTGATCTTCTTGCTTGTTGTAAATTTAACTTCTTACTTATTTTGCAAACAATTTTCAGAAGTAAAAACTAGCTTCACATAGACAAAAGCATTTGTTGTTATTATGTTTTTGGTTTGTCTCAGGTGGATCCATCTCTGTTTGGTGATGCACGTACTCGACTATTCATATATACGAATGTAAGCATCATTGATTTTTATTGCATATTACTTTGATTGACTATATTTCTTAGTAGCTCTTACAATATATTCTTATATGTTTGTCTACCAAACAGGCAGGTCAATCTCATTGTTTCAATACAAATTGTCCTGGATTTGTGATTGTGGACACAGAAATAGCTCTTGGTTCAGCATTTGGAAAGTTCTCTATACGTGGAGGGACACCGGTTGCAATGGAAATCTACATCTTGCAGGTAAAATTTGAAAACTCTTAATATACATAAAGTCCACACCTAGACCACTGTATTGGCACATCACAAGTTCCCAAGTCATGCTACCATTGTGTCAAATAATTATTGCACCAATAATTATGAAACAAAAATCATAATTAAGTAACTAGTGGTAAAGAAATAGAATTTGCGTTCCTCTGTTCAATTATTCAATTTTGATATCCATGTAAAAATATATAGGACCTAGCTAATGGAAACTGGTGGCTTGGAGTTGCGAATAAAAATATCGGATTTTGGCCAAAGACAATACTTGGCGGCGGATTAGCAAACTTAGCTTCACATGCTGAATGGGGAGGAGAGGTATTTAGTCCACCAGGCACCCCAAAACCTGCAATGGGGGGAGGTCATTTTCTAATTGAGGACACCAGATATGATGCATACTTCAGGAATATTGCACTTAAGAGTCCAAGTGGAGGGGATATAATCAATCCTCAAACATACGAGTTTACAAACAATAGAAAACTATATGATGTGAAAGATGAAGGATACAAGGGGGCTCACTTTGGGCATGTGGTACTATATGGGGGCCCTGCAAGTTCCTAGAAGGAGAACACAAATTTGGTACTTTTAAAATTTCATTTTGGCATGGATTAATAATGTAAAATTGACCACCCCTTGTCCTTCTATATATATAATTGCATGTGCTTTGCAAAAATTTTATTAAGACTCAAGTGCTATTGTTTATGCTTGGGGTGATGCACAATCCAATCCTTTTAGTTTTGCAAATTTTAATATTCTTGGTTGCAATGTCATCAATAAAAAAAATTGGATTATTCATACAGGACCTGTTTTAAACATTTACGGGTGCTAAGCCAATGTAATAGGAATTATCCACCATTATTTGTTTATTTATTTATTAGTACCCACACAGAGATTGTTTGAATATGATTACCAAATTTTGCTCACATAGATTAAGATCTTAGCAAATCATTATAAGAACTCAAAAAGATAAAACTAAAATAAAATAATTTGATTTTGTTATTTCATGGCTTAGCAAGACTCAATATACAACAAAGCGGAAAAAAAATACCAAATGAAAAATAAAGCCATAAATCAAACCAAGTAACCAAACCAAGCCTTAAGTCTCATCAAATGGAGTCGGCTACATGAATCAATCCAAATTAATCTAAATACAACAAAATATCACTTAAATATTACTTTTCTTACATTTTTAACAACAAAATTACTAACTAAGCTTATATAATCAAATTTATGTATCATGTCATTTTCAATGAATAATTTAGTTAACTTCAATATAGATTTATCCAATTAATAATTAAACGTCAATCTCTTTTTTCTAGAGTAAACTACTAATAGATCCTAATAGTTGGACTTAATTCCCATCAAGTCCTATTGAAAATTAGTAATAATAAAATCGTCGCTAAAAATCAGTTTTTGTGGCGATTTTTTTTTATATGTCGCTAAAAATTGACAATTAGTGACTTTTTTTTCACGATTTTATAAATTTTCACTAAAACTTATAATTAGTGATTTTTTTGTGACAAAATTTTCAAACGGTCATTGAAAGTTAAAAATTAGTGACTTTTTTGTAACGATTTTTTTAAACTGTCGCTTAATCTTATAATTAGTGACATTTTTTGTGACAAAATTTTCAAACTGTTGTTGAAAATTAACAATTAGCAATGTATTTTAATTGTGTTTGATGAAAAATACCATTAATTATCATAGGACCTATTGGATAATAAGTATACCTATTAAGACCTACATGTAATTAGTGACATTTTTTGTGACAAAATTTTCAAACTCTTATTGAAAATTAACAATTAGCGACGTATTTTGATAGTGTTTGATGAAAAATACCATTAATTAGCACTGGACCTATTGGACAATAAGTACACCTTGGTAACTAGTTGAATTATTTTTTGAGGGGCCTTTTACAGTGGTTTGGGCTTTCCATTACGTGGGAATTTAAAATTAGAGCAATTAATAATTGTGAAAATTATAATTCAGTGGGATAATTATAAAATAATTACAATATAGATTGATTTTTTATTTTATTTTATTTTATTTTTTATTTTTTATTTTTTTTTGTGCAACAACACACAAATAAAAATAACAAAATTTTTCGTTACAACAACAAAATTTTGGACAAAATTCTATTATTCCTTCTGTCGACATATCAAAAATAACATTAAAAAATAAGAAAAGAATACAGGTAAAAACATAGTTCTTCATGAATTAGATATGAATTTTTCAACCATAATCCTCTGTATGCCATATGCAAATTTCCCACCCCAAGGCCAATATTTACCATCTTCTAGTGTTCATTTTATACATTCTGTAAATTGGGAAATAGCACAAAAAAATATCTCAGTGATACTATCAAAAAGGAGAGGATCAACCGCAACGGTAGGTGTGATGACTAGTATGCCATCCGTCTCTTTTCCTTTGTTTAACCTCGGATTTGTCACGTTAGTGTGTCGGGTCTCACTTGAAGCCTTGTTAATCATCTGGGTTGTTGCGCTCGGAAGTTTTTCTCGAAATTCTTGTTCTTATTTCTTTGGTGTTGATTCCCACATGTTCTGGAGGGTGCGAGGTCCGATCCAAGGAGCCTAGAATTGAGGGGGGGAAATTCTGGGCAGGAAACCAGGAGCCGCACGTGCAGGGCCTTGGGCCGCACGTGCGGGAAGTGAGGCCACACGTGCAGAATTCAAGAGAGGTTTGGGGCTGCACACTGCAATATATGCAGGTGCTGGAGGAAGTGCGGCAAGGTGCACGTGAGGGGTTGAGGGCCGCATATGCAGGAAAGAGGCTCCACACGTGTAGGACGCGGGGCAGTCCAAAAACCCTTTTTTTTTTTAACTTTTAGGGCTAAATGTATCTCATTCTTTTCAACATTTCTCTCTCTCTAAAAACATTTTTACTCTTCCTTCTCTCTAAAAACCCTCATCTAGCACTCAAGATCGGGATCCTCATCTAACTGCCCAGTTATGGCAAAGCCTTCAAGAGGCGTTGGGAACTAAGTTGACTCTTAGCACCGCTTATCATCCTCAAACCGATGGACAGTTGGAACGTACCATTCAGATTTTAGAAGACATGCTTAGAG
Source organism: Camellia granthamiana (assembly GCA_036172215.1). NCBI lineage: Eukaryota > Viridiplantae > Streptophyta > Magnoliopsida > Ericales > Theaceae > Camellia > Camellia granthamiana. Next base: position 28,662,867 of record CM069915.1, on the reverse strand, counting down.
CTTGTGTCCTTGATTTTAAGGGGCCTTGGGAAAGGCACTTACCATTGATTGAGTTTGCTTACAACAATATATTTGAAAAGCACGAAAAATGAGGCTGAAATGCGCTTGGCCTCACGTGCGGAGCGGCCCGTCCCACACGTGTGGCTCTCACCCTCGTACGTGTGGTCCTTTCCCGCACCTCCTTCGCGCACCTGCCTTTTAGACAGTGTGCACACAACTCGAACCCCTCATTTTCGCACGTGTGGCTTGATCTCCCGCACGTGTGGCCCAAGGCCCTGCACGTGCAGCTCTGGCCTTCCAGCCCAGAAAAACTTCGGCTTTGCTCCCGACACCTCGGAGCCGACCCCACACCTTCTGAAACGAGTGAACACTCAGAATTGAAATAACTACAATCGGAAAAGAAATAAGAAAGAAATTTTCAACAAAAGCTTGCCCGACATCTTAACAATGATAATTCTAACATGATTTCAAGAGAGTAAGACAAAATACACACCGGTCATCACATATATGGAATTGTTGTAGTTGAACGTATGAGTCAAGTGACAAGAACATATGAGTTAATGTGCTAAATTATTTCTCTTGTGTCCTTTATTAGGATGTCAGAAAGGGGTCAAGTCCGTGGTGGTAGAGGAGGGAGGCATGGTAAGGCTCGCCGAGGTGTGCATGAGGTACCGGTCCATAGGGTTCCGGTGCAAGAAGAAAGGTTCGTCCAAGCTAATATGGCCGAGCAAGCAGGCCAAGCTAATGTGGCCGAGAAAGTGGGACAAGCGGGTCAAACCGCAATGGGGGCCCTAGCTCAAGAAATGGCAGGGGCCCTGGTTTTTATAAATTGTCGCTAAATTTTACAATTAGTGACATTTTTCTATGATGAATTTTTTAAACTGTCGCTGAAAGTTAAAAATTAGTAACATTTTTTTGTGTTGATTTTTTTTTAACTGTCGATAAACTTATAATTAATGACATTTTTTGTAACAATTTTCAGACTGTCGCTGAAAATTAACAATTAGTGACATTTTTTATAATGATTGATAAAAACACCATTAATTATCATAAGATCTATTGGACAATAAGTCCACTTATTAAGACCTACATGTAAGTCCCTCTTGATTTATTTTTATTCTTTTTTGGGTGTAGCTCTAAGACACAGATAATATTTGTACCAAACACAGGAATGGACTTACACTAGACACAAAAAAATTTGTACCACCAAAAAATGAAATTATTTCTCCACTATTTCACTAAAAATCAATTTTCCCTTGATATTATGTAAAAAATTATAAAATAATATCAGAAGTAGCTCGATAGCTATTGATATTATATATATATGAGTTTAGATTCTTTCAAGTTGGCCATCTTAATTTGAGAGAATGTTTGGATTTGTTGGCCCATTTTGTGGCCGATCTCAATGAACAGAACCGTTCATTTTTTAAGATTCATTGACCAAAATATTTATGAAAAAAATAAAGATAATTAGACATTGATAATTACATGTTTGAATCACATTTATATTGTAGTGGCGACTCTAAAAAATATTTATTAGGGTAGACATTTTAAAACTTAAATTTTATAAATTATATAAAAGAAACTACATATCAATATTTATCATATATTTCACCATTTTTCTTCATTTATTTCCAATTGAGATCTTACAAATTTCTATAAAATTCTATAAAATCTCATATAAATCTCTCATTTATATTAAATTGACCAAACTAAACTATAGCATGAAGTCAGTTTCAATTTCTCAACCAACCAAACCAAAAAATTCAATTTGACACTACCTTCTTTTTCTTTTTCAATCCTGACAAAAATAAACCATTTAAACATCTACTATGGTGATTTTTGTTTCTTAAATTCAAAAAACTTCTTGTTTGGTGTTCAGAGTTGGAGTAACAGGGTGTTCAAAATTATAATGGGAGGACTTGATGAACATATATATACATATATATATTGTAACAACCCAAAATAAATGCCATAAATCGACCCCCAACAACAGGTACACAGTGACATAAACAAAATAGTAATCTTTCATTAATCAAAATTGATATACAAAAGGTGACACATGCCTTATACGTTCATAAATGATTCATCCTGAATCTACAGCATGTGTTACAAGTAGTAATAAGAAATGAAAGTTAAACAAATATTCATATGCTCTAAAGGCTTACATCTTTCCAATGTTGTGCCTGGTTACAACAAAAGTGGATACAAATCCAATACATATAAAACCCTTGGCTTAAATCAAAACGATAACATAATAAACAAAAGAAGCTTTTGGTTCCAATTTCCTCCCAAGTTATTGTCTTGGCAGAGGCATGTCACCAACACCTGAAAATGGTTTTCCCAAATAGGATGAGCCAAAGCCCAGTAGAAACAATCTAACACAATGTATGATTCTTAACAAAGATATAAGTATGATATGCATATACAATGCCCATGATAAAATCATTCGTATTCTTACAAGATCATAATATGACAAGTTTCATATTTCAAGCCATTTTATCTTAATCTATTTCATGACAATTCATTTTACCTCAATCCATGGGTCAAGTCCATTGTTATCCAAATAACCTAACTAAGGCTATAACTCAGTGGTTCTCTAATCAATGCAATCATTACACAAATACTTCAAATTTTGCCATTTTACGAAAATTTCGTCCGAGGGATCGAGACTCATGTATACGCACGGTTTTCAAGACTTTCACCCTGGATACACAGGCTAACTTAATTCAATGGAGTCTATTTCCTTTCTTCTCCCAAACATGGAATACATCCCCTTTCTTATCTCAACATCATACATATACAATGTATTTAAAACACAGTCATATTCAATGACAACAAATAAGATATTAGTTCCAGTTCACCTAATCCTCATGCAATTTCTACCACAGTCATAGATATCCTCCACCGATAGCCCACAACAGATATTTCAAAACAGATATACAATCTCCAAAACAGATAAATTATCCAAATTTCCATAGGGAGAGATGATACACATCCAACTACACCATTTATATATACATTCATCTAATTTCACATTTCCAATACCAATCTCATTATTTATACCAAATAACTATTTGAACATTTTAGGGCAAAGCTTCATTTTCTTCCAAATCCAACCCATGTGTCAAAAATCAACAAATTTTAATACTACACATCCTCATGTCTACACTCATAACCATTTTTAATACCTTCATTTGAAAACCCCACTTTAGATTTTAAACCAAAACCCTAGGTTTGTCTAAAATCCTCCAATCCCAACATTATTTACACAATCAACAAATAACTAAGTTAAAAGTCATAGAAGAGTGTAGAAAGTCCCTACCTCAAAGTGAGAAGACAAGCAAAGCAATGGAGGAACTCCAAAGATGCCAAAACCAAGGTTTATTTGGATCAAAACGTAGCCCTTGAGGTGCTTTACCTTTTTCCCAAAGACACTAGGGTAGAGAAACCAATGGATCTAGATGAAAATATAGAGAGAATGTGAGTTCTAGAGAGAGAAACTCAAGATCTAGGGTTTTGAAATGTTCTAGAAAGAGCAAGGGATGAAAAAGTAATGTAAAAAGTAGTTGTTACGAACTGATATATGTCCAGTCCGCTCGAGCGCAAGAAGTGACTCTCGAGCGTCAGACACAATAAGTTGTTCTGCTCGAGCGTAAGAAGTGACGCTCAAGCGCATAATGCACACTTCTAGTAGTTTTGCAGACAACAGACCAATTGCTCAAGCACAAGAATAGCCGCTCGAACTGAACCTGCTTGAGCGTAGAAAGTACCGCTCGAGCGTAGAATACACTCTTCCAGTAGTTTTGCAGACCTGCAATAGTACTGAGAGTTTACAAAGCCCGCTCGAGCACAAGAAGTGTCGCTCGAGCGGAGGAGCAAAATTATGGGCAACAAAAGTTTGGAAACTAAGCAACCAACATGTCCCAAACGCAACCACAACAATCCCAAAACCAAATTTAAGAAGATACAAGGGAAGCAAGATGTAAGCAACAATATGAAACCATTAAACCCGAGTCCAGGATACAACAAAAGTCGGGTCAAAACCGGAATTGATATATATATATATATAATATAGCAATATATGATAGCAGTAAGAAAAGTTTTAGGGTGAGCCAAGAAGTGGACCTACCCCTAATTCAAACATATATCTATCGATGTTTGATTATCTTGATTTTTTACATGAATATTTTACTTAATAATTCCTAAAAAGTGAATAGTTTTGATCACCAAAATTAGTCTCAACGTCCACCAAACCTAGAACCTCTTAATCCAAACCCTATATATAGACAGTAAATTGGGGTTTGGTCAATGTGCCAGTCGAATATCATGGGCCAAGTGTTTTATTACTCCTCTCATGCTCAGTTGTTATAGCAAAAAGGTGTAAATTTATAAATAAGGTTGTAAATGTTAATGTTGCCTATTTTGATTTGAGTTTTCTTCTTCTACTATGTGCTCTACAACCCTTTCTTAGATATGTAAGCATTTCATCTTTATAAGTTAGTCCTTGTTTGTTTTTGATGAAGTTAAAAAAAAATTAATTAAAAAAGCTAATTTACGCACTAATACCAAACCTATAAACTTCTTAGATTCTTAAAAAATAAAGAAAAAAAATGACACAAATGTTATGTTAGTAAAAAAAAAATTTGATGGAGGTTAGTGTAATTATATAAAAAGGGTGAGGTTAACTGTATATTTTTTCAAATTCAAGGGAGGTGAGCGTAATTCACCCAAAAAAAAATAAAAATGAACGACTGTATTTTTTAAACAGACTATTCATTTTATCTATTTATTTGATATGACAAATGCAATAAATTGAATAGGTTACTATTATCGGATCAATCTAATTTTTTGTATGGATAATATTCACTAAGTGTTCGACAAAATAAACGTTTAGATTATCAAAACGAAATCTATGGTGAACCCCATAGTTCCGAACAACACCCTCCAATTCAGATTATGGTGAGTGTGATTCACCAAAAAAATGAATGACGATTGAATTTTTGAAATAAACAATTCATTTTATATATTTATTTATTGTGATAAACGTAATAAATTAAATATGCTATAATTATTGAATTAATCTAATTTATTATGTGAATAATATATACAATGTATTCGACAAAATAAATAATTCAAATTATCGAAACATAACCTATGATGAACCCCACAATCCTGAATAATGCCCTCCATTTCAAATTATTAACTAATGAAAATCCAACTCCTTTTCAAAATATTTATATAATATACATGGCAACTAATTAATGAGACAGATGTTTACATGTTATTGTTATTTATCTAATATTAGGACCTGCTTATGAGGTATTAGCTTACTTGCTTGAGAAACCTCTGCTACTTCCCTGGCTAATGTTAGATATAAGACCTAAAACAAGGCCCAACCTATGACCCACATTGTTCAAAAAAAAAAATAAAAAAAAAACCTATGACCCACCCATCATTAAGCTAATCCGTTATCTAAGTAAAACACATATTTTTATTAGTTTAAAATTATGTAAATCATAAATTTTGGTGAATCAATACAATTTTTTGTTTTCACATAAGTAAAATTTTTGATGTTGTCTTCGTTGACATTATCCTAAAGTTGATGGTAGGCAGAGACTTTAGGTTTCAACTCTTTTAAGAGGAGTTGAATTAAGGAGACAAATATTTAGTGCTTTATAAAGGATGAGAAAACTAACTCCTATAAGTGTGTTAATTTAACAACTAATAATTGACTTTTGGCAACAAAAAAAATTTATGAGAGAGACGTGGAAGAGGCCATTATAGTGTGTGGCATTTGCTTTGCAGCAGTGATGTATTTCTAGTGAGATAAGGAATCTAGCTTTATAGGTAGAGAGACTGACATTATATTTAAAGCAAGATTTATGATATTAGTCGATTGATATTTTATATTTCAAAAAATAAAAACTCTTAATTCATCATACTAGTGGTGTTCGTGGTTCGGTTGCAGTCGGTAATCTCTGATCCGTCATCCGTTTGCCGGATTGGTAGAATGAAAAAAATCAATCCACATCCGTCCGCTAGATTGACAGATGCGGATTGAGTAGATCGGCGAATTGACAGATTGATGCAAATCAATATGAATGAGATTGAATGAGGCCTTCGACTTTCGTTTGGGCTTTCCATTTGAATGAGGTTGTAAACCAACATTAGACAACATGAAGAAAAATTCTAGCAGACGTGGGCATTCCCCAAAAATGATAAATTTAGTCCAAATCTTTCCATTGGATCTTTATTTGGTGAAAAGGACAATCCAATTTATTTTACTTCCCCAAAAATGATAAATTTAGTCCAAATCTTTCCATTGAATCTTTTATTTGGTGAAAAAGACAATCCAATTTATTTTACTTCATAAACCTCTTAAGGAGGACGCGCATAATTAAGGACAAAGTAAAAATATCTTTGACAATATTGCCAGAGTAACATGTTACTGCAAATCATAATTGAGTAAGGACAAAGTAAAAATATCATTCTTTTTTTCTTTGGACAATATTGTCAGAGTAACATGTTACTACGAATCAAAATAACACATTACTGTGAACCAGAGTAATATGTTATTGTGAGATAGAGTAACATGTTACATGTTACTATTTACATTAATTTTAATGGTTATAATACTTTTTTTTTAAAGAGTTTCATAGTTAACATAGATCTTATTTGATAGATCTTGACAAGAGGATTCTAAAAATACTAATTTTATTAAAAGCCGACATTTAAATTAAAAGTTATATTATTTTAAAGTTAAATATTTTAGTAATAGTGGTATGCACTAAACCTTTTAAGGAATTTTTTTTGAGTTTGTCCTTAATGCATTAAAGTTTTATTATAAGAGGACTTTGACCAAATCTCCCATAAAAAATCGGAGCAGTTAATGTTTGGAAAAATTATAATTCAATGGGATACTTATAAAATAATTGCAATATAGATTCCTTTTTGGGTAAACTACCAGTTGGTCCTAATAATTGGACTTAAATTTGTGTGATGATTTTTTGCATTTGTCGTTAAAAATTGACAATTAGTGATTTTTTTTCACAATTTTTATAAATTGTCACTAAAACTTACAATTAGTGACGTTTTTCTGTGATGAATTTCTTAAATTGTCGCTGAAAGTTGAAAATTAATGACATTTTTTTGTAACAATTTTTTTTAAACTGTCACTAAAACTTATAATTAGTGACATTTTTTGTGACAAAATTTTTGTAATATTTTTTTTTAGTGAATCAAATCTATAGACATTCTAACGAAATTATCATTTGATTCAAACCAAATTCAAATGAATCAAACATTACTTCACAAAGGTTTGAGCTATTTCCGAAAACACATTGTTTGGTGAGCCCTTTTTTTTTTTTTCACTTCAATTCTATTATCTGTACTTAGAGTAACTCCGTGAAACTAATAAAAATTTTGTTATACTTTGATTTAAAAGCTGCTTTTTCTATTTTGACTATACACCTTTTTAAATACATTGTCTAATAAGCTCTCTATTCTTTTATTTATTTATTTTATATATCATTTAAATACTATTTTTATTCATTTTAATTTAGAATTATTTTTTAAAGACTCAACACAATTAATTTCAAAATATGAAAAGTAATATTTTTTTAATATTTAACTAGGTGAAAGCACTAGCTGCATTGATTGAGTCAAAATTACCAAAATTAAAATGATTAATTTAATAATTGGTTTGATAGAGGTGAAATTTAATAGTTGTGGGGAGGTATTTTTTTAATGACAGCACGTGGCCAAAGGTGATGCCGACGTGTCAGCCGAGGTGCCACGTGGCATGGTCATGGGCCGAGGTGATCTCGGCTAGGCCGAGGTTATCTGCGGAGATGCCGGAATCCGAGATAAGCGGATAGGGGCCAAGAGTCCTAGATGATTAAGGGTTCTAGTCTAGATAAAGATAAAACTCTTAGGGAGTTTATCCCAATCTAGCTAGGAATCCAAGATAAGCATGATGAGCTTGAATCCCGTGAAGTAGAGACTTCTAGAGGAGTTGGTCACTGATGACTATAAATAAGAGGCACCCCCATGGATCTAAGGTATTGTTTTTATGCTCAAGCTTGTGAGTTGAATAGTCGATTGTTATCTGTGAGAGATAAGATTACTGACTTGATCGTCGGAGTGACCCCGGGTGGACGAACCACCACGGTATTCTCATCTTCTTGTTGGCAGGTGTTCGGGCTTAATCTATTCTGCCGGTGCTCTCCAGCTGAGTTCCCTGTTTGGTTGTGTGGTTGGAAATCAACACCCACAATTTGGCGCCGTCTGTGGAAACTTAGTTAGAATAGATGGCCATCATCGTGCAAGATCAATGTTTCACTAACGACAAGTTTAGCGAAGATGGAGAATGCGTCAACATTGACGGAATGAAGGCCTTTTCAGAAGGCATGAATGCAAAGATAAGGGCGCATGAGCGCTCCCGAGGAGATGAAGATGCCCTTCCAAATCCCGGATCCCAGATCCCAGAAGATAAGATCTCGACAGATCCCGGATTCCAGATCCCATAAGACAAGATCTCGGCCTAGATGATTAAGTCCGAGAAGACAGGAGCTCAGCCGAAGTGAGCAGATCCCGGATTCCAGATCCCAGATCCTAGATCCTAGAAGAAAAGATCTCGGCATAGATGGTTATGTCCGAAAAGACAAGAACTCAGCCTAAGTGAGCAGATCCCGGATCCCAGATCCTAGAATGCAAGTTCTCGGCCTAGATGAATATGTTCGAGAGGACATGAGCTTAGCCTAAATGAGCAGATCTCAGATCCCAGAAGACAAAAAAGAAGCACACAAGATCAGACTGAAGTCGGCCAGGTCAAAGATTTTTCACACGATCCATGCAGGGGGCAGATCTCTTGCCCATAGAGCTACATCACGGGGATTCTAGTGACCCTACAAGCAAAAGGATGCCGAAGCTTGTGTAAAAAAGCGTAAAAATGTTGTTGGAATCCATGATTGTGCGATAAGACCGAAATGTCTTATGGCGATGTTCCCATGGTGAACATTATGAGTAACTTAGACGTGTTATGTGGCCGAGTTGAATTCTGGCACATAACAGCGTTGAACTAAGTTGAATTGAGTAACTTAGACGTGTTATGTGGCCGAGTTGAATTATACTGGCACATAACAGCGTTGAACTAAGTTGAATTGAGTAACTTAGACGTGTTATGTGGCCAAGTTGAATTATACTGGCGCATAACAGCGTTAAACTAAGTTGAATTGAGTAACTTAGACGTGTTATGTGGCCGAGTTGAATTATACTGGCACATAACAGCGTTGAACTAAGTTGAATTGAGTAACTTAGACGTGTTATGAGGCCGAGTTGAATTATACTGGCACATAACAGCGTTGAACTAAGTTGAATTGAGTAACTTAGACGTGTTATGTGGCCGAGTTGAATTATACTGGCACATAACAGCATTGAACTAAGTTGAATTGAGTAACTTGGACGTGTTATGTGGCCGAGTTGAACACTGGCACATAACAGCGTTGAACTAAGTTGAATTGAGTAACTTGGACGTGTTATGTGGCCGAGTTGAATACTGGCACATAACAGCGTTGAACTAAGTTGAATTGAGTAACTTAGATGTGTTACGTGGCCGAGTTGAATACTGGCACATAACAACGTTGAACTAAGTTGAATTGAGTAAATTAGACGTGTTATGTAGCCGAGTTGAATTATACTGGCACATAACAGCGTTGAACTAAGTTGAGAAAACCGAACTTGCCATCTCGGCAAGGATGAATTAAATACCAGCAGCTTTAATACATCGGCGAAAGAAGAACACCTCGGCTAGAAGGGGCCTGTGACTACGGCATGAAGTCAACTTCCTTAATGTGATCCTAAGTGCAACTTATGTTCACATTAGTGGGCAGGGAGAAGGAATGATAATTAAGGAGCAAGGAATGTTAACACTTGTTGAAATTTTAAAGCAATTTACAAGTTGAGTTAGCCGAGATTATGAAGTCCACCACTTGTTGAAATTTTAAAAGCAATTTACAAGTTGAGTTAGCCGAGATTATGAAGCCTACCACTTGTTGAAATTTTAGAGCAATTTACAAGTTGAGTTAGCCGAAGATTATGAAGTCTACCACTTGTTGAAATTTTAAAGCAATTTACAAGTTCAGCTAGCCGAGATTATGAAGGCTCTAACACTTGTTGAAATTTCAAAATTACAAGTTCAGAAGGGTTTTACACTTGTTGAAATTTTTAGCAATTTACAAGTTTGGTATAGCCGAGATAACACCGAAAGACGTTTCCGAGATATGATCATCCGAGATGACCAACTAGCTTGTTAAGAGCTTAGAAGTTTGGGAAAGGTGAAGCATGTATAAAAGAAGGCAAGTACAAATGAGGAAGCAACACTTGAATGCCTCTGTTAAAGAACACATTTGTAGAAATAAAGTATCAAGGTTATGTTGGTCCGAGGTGTCTACCTGATGATAATTCCGAAGTGATGCTTATCCGAGTTGTACTACCCCGAAGTGATTTGCAGAATATATTCGAAAAAATTTGAAAAAATTCTAAGTATGGAGAAGCATACAGGCAGTAAGCAGAAGAAAGCATTCAACACTCAGAAAAAAAAACAACAAGCATGCACTTCGACGTGGTGAAAGTGATTTCTTGTTCAAATACAAAGCAGTGTGCGCATCGGCCAACAACAGACATTGTTCAGAAGCAAAAAAAAGTTACATATGCAAAGAAAACAAAAGTACAAAAATGAAGACCCTAAGAACTAGGGGCTAAAGCAAGAATGTCGGACTAATCTGCTTCGACGGTTGACGCTGGTTCAACCTCGGCAGTCAGTTGGGGGAGCTTCTCTACCGTTATCTCGGCATCAATTTCAAGAAAGGATGTGGTTCTAAGACTATGCAAAAAACAAAAACAAGGGCAAGAATCTGGAAATGCAACAAGAAAAACAAGAAGAGAAAATTCAGGGTCAAGAAAACAACAAAGTTCAAGAATAAAGCCAAGTGCAAAGACACTAAGTGAGTGTGTGAAGAACAAGAAAGTAATGGCCCAGACATGATATGGCAAGAACAGTGCCAGGCATTCAAACAATAAACAATCAAAAACTTGAAGACAGATGAAAATAGAAGGCAACAGATGGCAAATAAACAGATTTGAAGTAAATCAGAAGAGTTATGAAAGATTGAGCTTAATAAAAAGTAAGAATTTGTGAACCTACCAAGTGAAATGAACGCCGATATGAAGATCGCCGAAGTCAAATAAATGACTAGAAATCGGGAACCCACCGGAGAGTGTGAACGGAGCAGTTGCAGAAAGCTTGAAAAGAGATCGATGGAGGATTGGGGATTTTTTGGAGAGAGAAAAGTTTGAGCGCAGAAAGCAAATGAAAGAGTGCAAAATGAGAAAACGAAGGAAAAGAGAGAAAGTTTTGTTGAAAACTCGAAAAGGAGACAAAGGAGTATTGAATTGTACCTTGGGTGACGTACTTGTCAGGCGGCGTGCGCAGAAACGACGCAACCTGATAGCGCGTGTCAGGTACGAGCCAATAAGGGATGAACGCGTGGACAAAACGGTTGGGGAGCATGTGCGTGACAGCTCATGCGCAGTTGCAAAGCTCTTGGAGTTTACGAATTAATGGAACCATAACCTCGGCTAGGAGGTGCGATCTCAAGCAGCTTGGAAAGCATGAATCTTGATACTTGACACAAGTGGACAGCAAAGTCCAGGGAACTTTGAGGTCGGCAAGTTTGATCTCGGACAGAGGGGCACAGATGAACGAACAGTGTAGGTTCGATCACCTCAGTTTGCCGAGGTAATAGAACCTAGGGGGCAGTTGTGGGGAGGTATTTTTTGAATGACAGCATGTGGCCAAAGGTGATGTCGACGTGTCAGCCGAGGTGCCACGTGACATGGTCATGGGCCGAGGTGATCTCGGCTAGGCCGAGGTTATCTGCGGAGATCCCGGAATCTGAGATAAGCGGATAGGGGGCAAGAGTCCTAGATGATTAAGGGTTCTAATCTAGATAAAGATAAAGCTCTTAGGGAGTTTATCCCAATCTAGCTAAGAATCCAAGATAAGCATGATGAGCTTGAATCCCATGAAGTAGAGACTTCTAGGGGAGTTGGTCACTGATGACTATAAATAAGAGGCACCCCCATGGGTCTAAGGTATACTTTTTATGCTCAAGCTTGTGAGTTGAATAGTCGATTGTTATCTGTGAGAGATAAGATTACTGACTCGATCGTCGGAGTGCCCCCGGGTGGATGAACCACCGCGGTATTCTCGTCTTCTTGTTGGCAGGTGTTCGGGCTTAATCTATTCTGCCGGTGCTCTCCAGCTGAGTTCCCTATTTGGTTGTGTGGTCGGAAATCAACACCCACAGTTTACTCACTATTTTAACTAAAATATGAAAATAGATAATTTAATGGTGATACTTTTATAAACATACATGATGATTTAGACTTGATATGAAATATTTTGGTTAAATTTTTACTCCGTTTGGCAAGAGTTTTTTTTGGCTATTTTAGCCACAAAAGACAAAATAGGCTATTTTAGCTACAACAAACAAAATATCACATCCAATCCATAATCATTACACTCTTCTCTTACAAAAAAAAGTCTAAAAGTCAAAAAGTCCTTCCCAAACTCAGCTTTTTAACCTAGGTAAAAATAATCAAAAAATCAAAAAGCCGACTCACTTCCCAAACGGAAGCACAATAGCGTAATAGATCTATTGAAGCAGCATGTAATGATTTCATCATTACACTAGACACGTATTAGCAGTTAATGACCACATTTATTAGGTATTATCATTGATAGGAACCCCACCTATATTTATTTGTGAGAACTACAAACAAGAATATAACAAAAGCAAATAAATAAAACAATAATGTAGAGACCTCAAATTTTACTAAAGTTTCTATGAAATGTCTCACATGAGTATAAGACCCATATTATGTGAGTCCCATGTAGGTCTCACATCCATGTGAGATATTTAGTATAAACTTTTATAAAACTTTTGAGGTTTCTAATATTAATCTAAATAAAAATAGATGGGTGTATAAAGCATCAAATTTTTGTCGTTCAACTTTCCTTATGTTGTGTTTTTTTTTTTTTTTTCAAACAAGTTTCTGACCCTTCATAACTTTAATTGATAACGTCTTTTACCGATTTAGCTGTGAAGGTAACATCTACATTTAAATTGGCACTAGTAGTTAGTTATGTGCCTCTAGATTTTATACTCCCTCCGTCCCAAATTAATGGTCCCTTTTGGGGAATCTAACTTTTTTTGGTAGTACAATTATTGTATTTGAAAAAAGTTGATTTTCCAAAAAAACCCTTTTGATAGTACAATTTTTGATAATATCAATGCATAATTGTACTTTTTATATTGTTTATTAATTTAAAAGGAGGGCAAAATAGGAAATTTATATTATTTTTGTACTTGACTTTAGAAGATGGACTAATATTTTGGGACAATGAAAAATGGAATAAGAGACTAATATTTTGGGATGGAGGGAGTAATATATCTTCAAATAAGACCAAATTGGTTTATAGAGAGACTTACATCATCAATTGTGATTCCAGAAATTCCTGTATTTACTCAATTATATGATTTCCATACCCACAAGAATATTAAAAAAAAAGTTATCTCAATTTAGAAAAAAAGAAAACCCATTAACCTGTTATAAAATAAATAAATAATAATTTATTGCATTTAAACATTATCCATGCAACGACATCACGGTAACAAAAAAAATGATTATTTTGAATATGACTTATAAGTTGACTTTTTTTACTTATTATGAAAAGATGTATAAGAAAATAGAGAGATGATGTGAATCTTTGCTTCAACTAGCAACTTTTTCGTATTTTTATTTTAATTTTTAGATACAAGCATTTTTCTTGAAGAAGAGATGAAACAGACATATAGGTCTAGAAGCAAAACATGCCATCTTCAAATTTTTATTTTTATCTTTATTTTTGTCATAAAAGAAGACAAATATATACAGAGAGTTCCCATGCAGTTTGGCTAAACGGCTTTCCTGTTTTTATTTTTATTTTATTTTTAATTACTAAAATAATATGGGATATTTATCAATAAATTCCATCTCACAAACAAGTATTCCAATTAATTCCAAGTTTATTCTATTGATCTGTTAAGTCCTATTCGTGGAGAGTTTTTTTCCGTGTGATCCTATTTTTTATTTTGGTAGTGTTTTGGTAGACAGATATACCCTTTTATTAATGTGACATGTATAATGTATTACTCTAAGACCATCTCCAACAGTGAACCAGATTGATCACCAGATTTAAATTTGATTTAAAAGGACCACTTTTGTCTCTCCAATGGTTTTACCAAAATGATATCAAATTGAGAACGAGCCAAAACTTTCACCAAAATAAAGAGCTGGATCAGATTTCACTAAAATATTGTGTATTTACGTTGGAGGTGGGTCCCACTGGACAACCGGCCGGATGTCCAGCCGATTGTCCCACCCGCCGTCCGTTGCATACAAAAAATGCAACGCTCTCTTATCTTCAGCGGCGCATTTCTTCTCTTCCCGCCATGAACTTGCTGGTACTCTCTCTCTCTCTCTCTCTCATCTTAATTTCAAAGAAGCCTTCAATGAAGCTCATTTATTCTTCAAGTCTTCAATGAAGAGTTGTATTTTGGTGGTGTTGGGTCTTGTGTGTTTGTTTGGTTGAATAATTTGGGGTTTTTTTAGGGGTAAGATAACGATGCAGAAGAAAGAGGCAGAAGAACCGCTATCGCTTCCAACCCCATGGTCAACTCTTTGTAAGTCTTTTAATTAGATGGTTCTTTGTACTCATTTCATTCACTTAAAATTGCAATCTTCAACTTCTTCTCTAGGTGTAACTCTGATCAATTTATTTTTGAGAGAGCAAACGACATCATTGGTTTGGTGATTATGCCTTTTCATCTTCAACTTCTTCTCAAATTTTGAGATACTCATTATGCTCTGCTTTTAGTTATGATGCCTTCTAGATATAACGTACTCCTTGTCTGGTATATGGTACATGGATTAGTGTGTTTATATCAGTTTTTGGAAGAAAATCATTATTGGAGGAAACAAAAAATGGAAAATATTTAATGGAGATAAAAAGAAATGGGAAAGGAATTGGGAAACAGAAATGGAAGGGGAGAAAAAAAATTTCAGTGCCTTGACCGGCCGGTCGTCCCATCGGACGTCTCAAGTCTTTTGATTCAAGCTACAATGCAACCGTTAAAGTGGCTCATATCAGATTAGGGAACTTGTCTTTTTTTTTTACTCAGATTTGGTGAAAAAATTAGTGAATCGTTGGAGATGCTCTAATGTGATAAGTATTAATATGACACTGCAAAAATTTTACTCTAAAAAAAATAAAAACTATTTAGTGTACTTTTTCCTAATGTGATAACGTAAGGGATATGATGTGACACTTCAAAAAAAAACTCGTTAGTGTATTTTTCTCTAATGTGACAACGTGGCAGGTATAATGTGTCACTTCAAAAAAATTAAAAACTCCTTAATATATTTTTCCCAAACGTGACATGCGACACTCTAGCGTGATGGGTATGATGTGACATTTTAAAAAAAATAAAAACTCTTTAGTATACTTTTTCCAAATGTGACACTCCAATGTGGTGGGTAGATAAATTATTACATATTCAAAAAGACTAAATAGATCACAAGAAAAAATATGAAACTATATGAATTATAAATAAAAAATATGGGACTTAATGGTTACTCGCCTTTTTTTTAACAACTTTGTACATGCACTGCTCCACCCCTCACTCCCACTGACTTTAGATTTTTTTGAACTTATCCTCACTCTTATTTATTAATTTATATTTAATTGGGTACTCAGTTCATAAATTTTAGAGCCAAGTTCGGTAAGTTGAAAAAAAGTCAAAAAGTCAAAAAGTTACTCAAAAAGTTAAAAAGTTATCACTATTCACCAAAAGTCAAAAATTACGACTGCACAACTCCTAATTCTAATTTGCCTCTACACACTAATTTATACAATTTTTTAATACACATTTTTTCATAAAAAGTCAAAAAGTTAATCCAAATATCTATATTTTTTTCCTCAATTTTTTAGTCCAAAAAGAAAAAAAGTGTACTTATTTAGGACACCCAAACAACCCAAGTCCCAATTTTGTTGGGTTAAAACTCCAAGCATTTTTCAGCTTTGCCCAAAAGACAAGCTTAAACACGATGACCAAAATAGGGACAAATAGCATCACTCTACTTTCATTTTTATTTTTTTTATAGAGATACAAGAGTTTCATCTTCATCTACTTTACTTTTATAGTAGAAATTATCTACTTTGGAAAAAACTGCCAATATTGCTGAAAATCTCCCGAGGCTTTCTTTCTTTACTCACCTCAAATTTAATGTTATTTCATTTTAGAACCTAGGTCAAAATTGTTATGAAATGATTTTTTTATTTTGTATTTATAATTCTATATTTGGTTCATTGGACCAACTAATTTAAGAGACCAATTTCACATTCCACTAGCAGGGGTCCCAATTAAAGCCGAGGAAAAGCCCGTATGGATTGACCCGAAAAAAATTATTTACACTTGAGAAGTTTTGAACTTAAGACTTTAAAAGAAACACATGGGGGATTCTATTTACATCCAAAAAATCATTAAGTACTCTCAATTTTTGAGTACATCATTTAAAAATTTATTGTACTCTCATTACACCTTGTTATTTTTCCCAAATTACCCTCAAGGAAAACCCAAATAATAAATAATAAACAAACTAAAAAAACTAATTATTTCAAATCTTTTCAGTACAGAAAATAATTCTCAATTACAGAAAAAAACCCCCAAACTTATACACACATAAGCATTATAAATACAGAAAAAAAAAATCAAACTTTTACATAAGCATTATAAAAATTTTCAATACAGAAACAAAAACTTTTACATTATAAATTATTTACAAAAATGCTCGTGAAAAAGTGAAAACCAAACTTATAAGCACATAAGTATCAGGCACTAATAAGAAAAAGTAGTTATCAAATAATGTACTATATAATGACAAAATAAAAACAATTCCAATAATATGTTATTATTAATTTAATTACTGGACCCTTTAATTTTGGAAAAATTATTTATAAGTCCTATTAGGGAGATTTATACTACATATGGTCCTACTAAAAAACTTATGTTCCCAAAAGTCCTGTGGGAAGTTTGTTGACACATTTACCCTCAATATTAGTTGTTAATATCATAAATAATAGTAAAACCATATATAGGAAATTGAATGTTACCATAAATCATATTTATATAAACGTAATGTAACGTGACACCTACACAAACGTAACGTGACACCTAAATAAACGTAACGTGACACCATTCAATTTCCTATAGGAAATTGAATGTAGGAAATTGAATGTTTCTGTAGATTATATCTACATAAACTTAACGTAACGTGACACCTACAGAAACGTAACGTGACACCTATGGTCTATGGTAACATTCGATTTCCTATAGGAAATCGAATGTTACCATAGATCATATTTATATGAAACGTAACGTGACACCAACATAAACCAACAACATTTTCACATTCAATTTAAAAAAATAAAAACTCATTAAGTTTGCGAAACGTAACGTGACACGTTACGTTACGTTTATGTAGGTGTCACGTTATATTTATATAGGTGTCACGTTACGTTACGTTTATGTAGGTGTCACGTTACGTTACGTTACGTTTATGTAAGTGTCACGTCACGTTACGTTTATGTAGAATCTTGTGGAATACATTTCTATCTAAATAGGACTTGAGACTGTATAAGAAATTACACAGGACTTAGCCTAGCATAAGTATTTGAAAAAGGACTTATAAATAAGTCTCCCTTTAATTTTTGTCAAAAAAACGATATAGAAAATAATTGATGGTGCTCTACAAAAATTGTGAAGTCCCTTTATATGAATACTTACCTCCTTTTTTATGGGTTTCTTCAAAAAACTATTTTGATTATTACACTAAAACATATAAAAGTTTTAGGGACTAAATTTTTTGGTCTCTAAAAGTGAAAATTTTGTTGTCAAAGACATTTAGGGACCAATTTCTATCGTCGTGAGGATAGTCGCTAAAAGGTCGTTCCGAAAAGTTAAAAATAAGGCCTTTTAGTGACAATTTTAAAAATGTCACTAATAACTACACTTTTAGGGACAAAATAAGTTGGCCTCAAAATGGTTTTTTTTTTTTTTTTTCGACAACAAATTTGGTCTCAAAAAGATAATCATTCATCACTAATATCCAATTTTCATTGCTAAAAATATAACAAAGACACTTTTCGCAACAAAAATATTTGGTCCCTAAAAAATAATTTTGTCTCTAAATTTTAGTCTCTAAAATCTTAATTTTTTGTAGTATTACTCTCATCCATTATTTGATTTTGTTCAAACTTTTTTCTAGGGTTTAGGGTTTCAAAATAATAAAAAAAACAATGATATTAATGATGATGTGAGTTTTGGTAGGGTGGATTGAAGTTTTGGAGAAGAAGAACAAGAAGAAAAATAACTTTGATCTCTTAGGAAAGAAGATACAGAGATTTGAATTGCATAGCTAATTAGGGTGTACCATGAGAAGAAAAAAAATATTTTGGGATTTAATATGTGTTGTCCTTATTAATAAATTCATATTAGGAATTAAAATTTATAAATTTAAATTAGACATACTAAGACATATTTTGGATTTTAATAAAATCCCCGAAGCACACCTCTAGAAAATGATTACTTAGCCCATGCAAAGAACGAAAAAAATGAATTAATCACTTATAATATTTTTTTATTTTTTTAATAAAAATAATATATTAGTTGGTCATACTAAAAATAATGAAATATGAATTTCATAGCATTTAAATATTAAAAAAAAAAAGTGATAGTTTTGAAAAATCAATTTCTGGGAAACAATATTTGTCCTTGAAAAAACAAGGAAAAAAACTTATGGGGTAATTATAAAAAAATAAAAAATAAAAATACCAAGGTTTCACTCTTATAATAAAATAAATCTTGAATTTTGTATTTCGTTAATTTAAATCCTATACTTTTAATTTGTTTTCAATCTAAATTATTTGTCTATTTTTGTTCAATAAAACCAATTAAAAGATAGTATTTTAATCATTAAATTCAATTACATAAGGTATTTTAGACATTTTAGATATATATTGAGTTTAAAAACTAAAATATATTTTTCCCGTGAATTTTAATTAACACAAGTAAACTAATGGTTTAGATTGAAAAAATAAGGGTAAATTACAAATACACCCTCTGAGGTTTTTGCTTAAAATAAGAATAATTGCCCCCTGTGGTTTGGAAAATTATAAATACCTCCCTATCAGAATTTTTTATTTAACAGAATTAATTGAAAAAGTGAAATTTATAACTGTTCACCTATACAATAATAAAAGTATTTGAATTATTAATTGAAATAAAATTTTAACATTATTAAAAATTGTTAATTAACTTGATGATTTATTAATAAAATAACCTATTTGTTATGAAATTAAAAACCTTAAGGGGCATAATGTAATTTCTAGAACAATAAAGGAAAATTTATAATTTAAGTAAACCTCAAGGGGTGTGTTTGTAATTTACCCAAAAAATAAACTAAAAGATTGAAATTTAAATTGATAAAATTAAAAGTTTAAGATTTATTTTATTATAAGAATTAAACGTTGGATTTTTTTTTTGGTAATTACCCCCAAATTTAATGTTCTAACAAGAATGATGGCATGATAGAAATATAAGCGGAAGAGGGTTTGCAAGATCATATAAGAAGCTTTTTTAAGCCCTTTCTCTACTTAAAAGCCTAAACTAGAGATAACCACAAAAATCATAAAAATCGCAGACAGGTCCAATCTAAGCCAAATCGTACGAGTTTAAGAAACTCTTAGGGTATGTTTGGTTTGTGTTTGAGAGATGTGTTTTAGAGATAAAAAGTACGAAAACATGTTTGGTTTGGTTTTTTGGGAAATTTGTTTTGGAAAATTGTTTTGAGAGAGAGTTTTGGAAAAAGTGATTGATTTGATGTGTGTGTGAGAGAGATTTGTTTGGAAAACTTGTTTGGTTTGTGTGTTTTGGGAAATTTTTTTTGGGAAAATTTGTTTGGTTTGATTACTTTTGAAAACTTATTTGTAGAGAAAATTTCCGAAATTTTTTTCAGAAACACAAACCAAACGAACCCTTAAATTTTCAATTCTAGCCTCACTTTTTCGCACAATGGGCTTGGATAATAATCTACATGCTGATCTGTCCGTTGTACAGTTAACGAAATCCTCAATCTTCCTCTCCTATCACTACTATAAAAACACTAAAACAAAACTGTTAATCATGATCTTTCATAAACAACCTCAACTTTTTCTTTCTCATTAAGCATGATCTTTCAAGGTGGGATTGTTTATGGTTATAATTTATCATAGTTTTTTAACCGTAATCTTACCTTCAAAAAACTGTGATTGTTTCTACAAAACAAATTTTTCTTTTTTCTTTTTTTTTTTGGTGGTATTATTAATTTCAGTTTACAAAAATAAATTGTGATCAATTTTGGATTTTTTTTTTTTTTCAAAAAAATGGTTTCATGAAACTTTTTGATGCTACTATAGCTACTATAATACATTCCTAATGATTTATTTGTCTAGTTTCAATATATCTCACCCAAAAAATAAAAAAATAAAATGGACATTACATTGAATCATGTTCTAATGAAGAACTTCAATCAAACAAATTTACTAACAGTTAACAAAAATTAATCCATAATTGATCAACTATAACCTTACAAAGAGAATTCAGAAATTCCAAATTAAAACCACCCTAATCCACTCCATGAAACAACAAAACAAGTTGATAAGTTCAACAAATTAGGTTTGCATTTGCTTTTTAACAATATAAATGCGTTTTCACGTCCTTCAACGTTATGCTGGGCAGCCTGCAAGCAATAACAAATTATAAAACGAATATTCAAATCCAAAGATCTGTTTTCCAACAGGCATAACGTACGAAGATTAAAGGATGCATTTAACTTGCATTCGATCGTGTATTTGATCAGATATGGTGTATTATGGATCCGTTGGGAATAGATTATTTTAGTAAAAGAAAATCCAAAGATCTGTTTTATGTACTCACAATGATATAGTATCACGTGTCAATTTTGATTTGTTACAAATCCAATAATATAAAACCCAACTCCCTTACCAAATCATTGTAGATGAATTAGTCACGCCCCTAACTTGCCCCTAAAAGTTTGGGCATGACCACTTCACAAACGGACATAAAGTGTGACATATATAACATATGGGGCCTGAACGGAAGCATTTAATACCATAAAATAACGTAAAACAATATCCATTGAACTACCACTACTATGCTAGGATCACACACATTGCATAAGGTAGATGAACATACAGTAAATATACACCCGAACATCAGTACTAACATACACGACATACACATATACAGACCCGACCCCATGATTGGGCGTATAACAAAAGCATTAGCGGGGAAGAGGTTATACACCTCTCAATATACAAAGCTCAAAAGCTGGGCAAAACCACACAACACATACGGGCTTCACTTAAGTGCCTAGACATACTGAGGTTGATAAAGCAGAGACGAGCATCAGGGTCAAGATTGACTCCAGGTTGAATACCTACAGAAGCAGACAAAATACAGAGTGAGTTAGGCTCAGTGAATAGTAGTACTTCAACAATTTCATGTTCAACTTAAATTATAATACATATCAATGCGTATGTGAACGTAGAAATCATGTGGTTAATCGGATTCTGTACAAAGTTTCAGAACGGCCTTGTTGGTTCACGAATTCACAGATTGGCCCTTGGCCTGGCGGGTTCACATATTCACAAATTAGCCTTTGGCTTTATAGATTCATAACTGAGATTCATAACTTCACAACTTGGCCCTTGGCCTTTTGAATTCATAGTTTCACACGTTGGCCCTTGGCCTCATGGATTCATATTTCACAAAATGGCCCTCGGCCTCATGGATTCACATTTCACAAAATGGCCCTCGGCCTCATAGGTTCATAAATTCACAAGTTGGCCCTCGGCCTCATAAGTTCATAAATTCACATAGGTATGGACTCAAGAGGTGGCTCGTACGGATTCCGTACAGCACTTTGTTCCATACCAGAAATCATTAGGTCTTACAGATTATACAGAAGCACATAGATTCCTTCATCATTCTCATATATTAACATACTTAACTTGCGTATAACAGAGTACTAATGATAACTTTGACATAAAGTAAAGCGTAGTTATAGATTGACACGGTTGTCTTGTGTATAACAGGGCAATAACAATAATTATTTACAGAAAGCACATGTGTCATTACAGTACTATTCATGGTGACAGAACGATTCACATCATAACATGAGTCACATAATAATGTTAGACTTTTGTATTCATACTATAGGTTTTGGACAACTTCGGGTCCATGTATATCACAACAAAATAATCTCAAACTCATATGGATGTACATAGCTTTTCCAATTGTCTGGTTCTTCGAGAGTGTTCACACTCAATGACTTATTAACTGAATAATCTTAGGTTCATACAGATACCATTGTTCAAGGATGAACATAAGTTCTATTTATTCGTTATAGAGAGAACATAATGGGCTTGTTTGGTTGATGTTTCTGAAAAAAATTTCAGAAATTTTCTCTACAAACAAATTTCAAAAATTTTCTCTACCAAACAAATTTTCCCAAAAAAATTTCCCAAAACACACAAACCAAACAACTTTTCCAAACAAATCTCTCTCGCACACACATCAAATCAATCACTTTTTCCAAAACTCTCTCTCAAAACAATTTTCCAAAACAAATTTCCCAAAACACCAAACCAAACATGTTTTCGTACTTTTTTTTTCCAAAACATGTTTCTGAAACACAAACCAAACAAGCCCAATGATTCTAAAGTCATACCGGTGTACGCAAATCTTTCAATGTTCACATTGACTCCCAATCATCATAAATGTTCGTGTAAATACTTACAAGGAACAGAGCGTTAGTGGCATTAATCCTCAACGGTAAATAAAATGTACGCTTCTGTACTATTACTCACAGTGCTGCAACGACGTGCTTGTCCCTCTTGAAGTGTGCCCTGTACACATATATAACTTAGTCATTAGTTCTTTTTCTTTCCTTCATTATTCTTCACAAGTCCACCATTAACCATCCATTTATATCACAATTTCCTCCATCTCAATATATATATAAATAGAAGATTACCATTCTCGCAAACACAGTATAGAATTTATAATCAATCACTTCGATTTCAAAATAGGAAGGAATTGTATGGACATCTTCCACATTTTTCCAAAAATCCCTGAATGTCTAGGGTTTTCACCAAAAACCAAACATTTCCTATCTCCATAAAGAAACTCCATTAAATCACTCTCTTGATTTTAATAACTAAGCAAGCCCACAAGCATTTAGCAAAATAAATTTGGGATTAAACCCATTTTGGAAAACTCCACATTTTAGGTCACAAAAATCAAAATCAAAAATCAACATAGTCAATACCATCCCACATAATCACCACAATTCAACATAAACAACATGATTCAACTCAACATCATCAAATATAATTCAACATAATTCAAGAGGAATTCTTAAATCCCATTTCAACATTCCATAACCAAGTTTATATCATTTATATCATTAATAAATCATTTCCCCCAATTTCCTTCTCATTATAGCATAATTTACATTGCTCATAACAAAGTTCATTCGCAAATTTTAAACATAATTTTCAAACATAACCAAATTCCAATTAAACCTGTACATATATAATTCAACCTACCAATTTCATGGTTCAACTCTTAATTTGGACTAAATCATTGATTAACATCAAGAATCAACCTAGGGTTTCAAGAAAAATCTAGAAATTCCAAGAAAAATCCAAATTTCTTAACCCATTACTTTTTCTTCCAATTTCCCCTTGATTATACATCCTAGGTTCATAATTCATAATCTAAACCCAACAATAAAACCCCAAACTCTCCAAACCCGAAATCCCTAAATTTCCATAATATAACTATATGCTCAAAATGTAGATTTTGCATTTATATACTCCAAAATACCATAATCTATCTATTAATGGAAGCATTGAAGGAGAACTAGGACTCCTACCTCAAGATTCAAGCAAGAAAAGCAAGCTTTGATGAGATTCCTCCAAAATTTCGAAATTCCAATCGGTTGAAAAAAAAGTTGATCTTCTCTTGTTCTCCATCCTTGATGCACGATTCATGGTGGATTTGTTGATAAAAGTGGAGGAAACCAAGGTTTGGGGAGCTAGGGTTTCGGACATGGAGGAGGGGAGAAGAAGAGAGGAAAAGAAAATGTAAGAAATGGTTCAAAAATCACGTTTTTGAGCTGCTGTCCCGCACAGTCCCGCACGTGCGCCGCTATTCCCCGCACGTGCGGATCTGCTTCCAGCACAGATGTGAAAACTTCAAACGGGTATAACTCTCTCATCGGGACTCCGTTCTAGGTTGTTTTTGTGTCCAAATTGAAACCCCGGAAACAAGCTTTCCAATGGTTCCAACTTCACATTCAAATTCTAAGTATGGAAGAAGAAAAGGGCAAAAGAGTGACGGCTGGTCAAAAACTCAAACTCAAATTTGGGACTTTTTATCTAATCTTATCTATATATCTTGTTAAGGCTTCAATCAAGGTTCCAAACATCATCCAAGGGTCCTCAATTATAATATTTAAAGTTCACTTGCTAACCCATCAATATCAAGGGTCCGACAACCATACAAGTTTTAAGGTGACAAGCACCACTATACATCAATCCAATGTGAATTTAAAATCCGAGTCGTTATAATTATTTAGTAAAAAAAATTTATTAAAAAATTGTGATTATTTCACAATTACCAAGTGCTTCTCGGGCACGTGATAAGCAGCAACCAATAATACTTTATTTCATGATTCTTGAAATTTGTTCAATTTTAAACAATAGGTAAAAAATACAAAACTATTACATGCATCTAATTTAATTAATGAATAAATTATACTTAACACTCCTGTATTTTATACCAAATCTCACTTTGATCTCTACACATGAAATTGTAACAGTCAACTCTTGCAGTTTTAGTCAATTGTCAATATCTTCCTTTTATTACTCTACTATATAAATCTTTAGAAAAAATAATAATTTAATAAGCACATGACTACGGAGTGCAATTTACACTTAATTAATAGATTAAAATAGAAAATTACTAAATTCAAGAAAATTTAATATAATATTAAATACGCATTAATAATTTAAAATTAGACCGTTACTAAAATCAAGAAAAATTATTACTATCCTATTTAATAGAATTAGGGTGCCTATTGTGCCTATTGTCTTGATCAAAAAAATAAAATAAAATTAGGGTGCCTATTGTGCCTATTGTCTTGATCAAAAAAATAAAATAAAATTAGGGTGCCTATTGTATATGTCAAGCACTACTAGCACTGTTGTGCTCACGGTGAGGCTTACTCCGAATCTTATTTTAATGATTGAAAGTATTTATTTTTTAGACTATATCGTGTACAATATACTCAAAAAAAATAAATTAATTGGATAACGATAACCCTTTAATCGAAACATATTTATATTTAATATTATTTTTAAAATAACACTTACTATTCATTTTTATCGATACAAATGTGTTTTGATAAAAGAGTTACTGTTGTCATGTCAACTTGATTATTTATATATATGTTCTCATGGTATACGCTTAAAAACAAGCAGTTTAGATTATCAATATAAGACTCGGAGTGAGCCTCAAAGCATGCACAATAGCGCTCGCAAAACTGGTGAAACTTTAAACCATATTTCATCTTTTTTCCCTCGCAGACAAAGGTAACGGGACTTCCAAAGCAGCAAAACTATTCCAGAAGCAGATGTAACTAACAAACCAGATTCTACTCAGCAATTGATGTTTATTCAATGCTAAATAGTATCAAAGGACTGTACTTATGCCTGTACATGTACAAGAAGCTGCAAGTAGGCATTTACATTCAATCAACTTTTATGTGCTAATACTAATTAACAGACAAACTTCATATTAAAAGCAATTGCCCAGAGGTGGTCCATAATACAGACAGATATATATATATATATATATAGAGAGAGAGAGAGAGAGCAAAGTGCAAAGATTTGACAAAATAAACACAAACTTCGATAAAAGCAAGGCAAACTTTTAGACACTCACTCTTCAAGCAACCAATAGCTTCGCCTCTGGAAATTTTCATTTTCTTCTCCATGGGCATAGTAGCAATGCAGCACACCAACACTCCCAGCCTGAAAGGACATTATACAAGCAAATTACTTTGGAAGTGTAATAAAAATATACAGCATGAACTATTCATTACATCATATAGTGCAAAATTCCTGAAAGTCACAAACTTCTGTTTGGTGTAGACAAAATCAACTTAAAAATAAAAATTGCCTTCAACAAGCATCATCCTTTTGCACAAACCTTGAGCCTCTCATGAGCTTCCTTCACTGTCTTTCCATCTCTCTTCTTCCTCCAGTTATGGCCATCTTTTCCGAAGTATCTCAACACCTTCCGATCAAAAAGAAAAAGTGAACCACTTGAAAAGGGACATGCACGGCAAACCATGATACTTTGAAGATATGAGAAAATGCCCTCTTCTATCCGACAAAATTTAATGGGAAAATGCCCTAAATGAAGATAATGACACATTTAAATCACAAACATGACAGCAATAAATGCACCTATAGCTTCAAACCATGTTATTATCTATGAGTTAAACATAAGCTGCATGCTACTCCTAACTATCTAGAATTATCAATTACAGAGAGGAAATAACCAAGGCAGCTAATTTAAAACTAAAAGGCTCTTGTAGTGAGGATAAAAAAGGCAGGACTAGAAGAACCAAGACAGAAAAAAAGTTGAAATGACAAATAAGCATCAATGCCATCTGCAGAAAATAATACAATTCCATTTTCCAAGCCACAAGTTGTGTGGAGAATGATGTCCTAAGCAGAATATAAACTCCCAATGGGTTTAAAGCAAACAAAAATCGAAAATGAATTTCAACAACAATCAATGTTGAGGTGAAAATGAGATAACACTAAGTGCTAGTTGGATCTCAATATCTCATTGAATTTGAAAGAGGTTATAAATGGGAATTTCAATGATGATGTCAGTCAGAACCAAAAGATAATTATATTTAGCAATAGAACATATAAATGAACAAAGAGTGGAAGTTTAACATAGAGAGTTGGGGAAAAAAAAAAAAAAAAGAAGAAACAATTATGCAGACGAAAAGACCCAAGAACAAGGGCATGAACATAAAGAGATATAAATAGGCAATGCGGGATAGCTGTTAAATTGATAGAAGTTAAATAACAACTTGAAAAATGCAAGGGACAAAAAGTTTATCATCCTTGGCCTTTAGAAAGTGTGCCAAAGGCAAATACAAGAAAAATATTTGAAAATAAGAGTTTAAAGACGTTAAATATAAAGAAATTACTGCTTCTCAAACTTCCTAGTTTTTCCCATACTGAACTTCTCCACTTTGAATTTATGTGCAAATGATTGACTACCTACAGCATATGTTACAGAAGTGTTGAGGAAATAAATGGCATCACACAATTTGCAATACAGATTTGATCTTGGGTGTTAAAAAAAAAATAAATAAATAAATAAAAAATAATAAATTGAAGGAAGAAGAAGAAGAAAAAAACAATAGAAAATAAAACAAAAACAAAATGAACTACAAACAACTTGACCAAAACAGAGTTTTATGCAAGAAGAAATTTTACCAACAGATCATTTTTAACACTCCAATCCATCTAAAAGATAATATGAAAATCACAAAAGAACTATCCAATAAATTAAAGCAAAAAATGAAACTTCACAATTCATCAAACACCTGGCCTTCAAAAATTCCGAGGTGGAAAAAAAAGTTAGGGTGGGTAGCACCTCAGCGAAATAAACAAAAATGGTTATTTGGTTAAAGTTCCTAAAGACACCTTAAACAGATGTGCACCATTGTGTATCCATACCTAAACCGTGAAGGCATTAAAAGTAACAATTCAAGAAAAAAAAAAAAAAAAAAAAAACTACAAAAACAGAGATCATTTTTGCTGAATTTACAATCAGACAAATTGATAACCAGTTTTGATGATGAACTTCAAACAAATCCATCAATAAACAAAACATATAAGCACATATTTATCCTGATCGATCATATTCAAACAGTCCAAAATTCATTTCCACAGCAAAAAATCAATCATATGCTTCAAAACTCATCAGATCTACCGATCACAAATCGATCAATCGAGACTAATACATACAAATATACGCATATACAGATATTTGACTGTACCTTTGAAGAACTGAAGATAAGAAGAAGAAAAATATCTAACTTTTGATCAAAACCTACCTCAAAGGCCCGATCGATCAAGGCAATGCTCGAAGAACATACCTCAAACAGACTAGAACGAAGAGAGCTCGAGAGCACGCACGCACGCAGAGAGAGAGAGAGAGAGAGAGAGAGGGTTTGGGGGCAAAAACATGTATGGATAGAATGGGAGGGAGAATAGCGAACGGGGCCTTAAAATAATGTTTTTTTAAAAATATTTTAAGAGTTGGTTTGGGATATCCTAAAAAAATTGTACTTTTTGACTTATTGGTGGGTTTGGGTTGGGTTTAATGTGATGTGTTAGAGATGTGATGTGATTTAAATAAGATAATGTGACTTAAATAAGATAGTGACTTTTTGACTTTTTAACTTATTTAGTACATGCCAAACTAGCCCTAAATATATATATATTTTTTAAATTCAAATAATTTACATATATTTAGAAAGAAAATATTTTTTAATTTTTTTAAAAAGCAGTAAATTGAAAAAAATATATAATTTAATACATTTCATATGTATTATGTTTTTTTATAAATATTTTACTTTTTAGCTATATCCAGATTAGGTATATCTAAAAAGTAAAAAATAAATAAACTATTAAAAGAAGGGAAAATATCAAATCAGGGTAATTTTAAAAAAAAAATTACAAATTAGTGAGAAGCAATATAAATATTAATAATTAAAATTATAAACTTTTTTATGAATATATAATTTTTTTCCCAAAATTTCATCGGGTTCAATCATCCCTTAAAAGAAGACACTAAATTATAAAATAATGTATAAATTATTTTTTACGTTGTCCTCAATTAGGAAAATTTAAGGTGAGAAGCTTGGCTAGAAATTGTTAGTTTTTTTAAATAAAAAAAAAAGGGATTGAAATTTTTCTTAATAAAAGTTTTCACGACATGCAAATGCATGTCGTGTAAAGTTATAATATTTTACGACATGAAATGTATGTCTTCCTAATTGCAAAGATTTTACGACATATTTTTGTATCCTGTGAAAATATGTATTTTTTACGGCATGCAATTGCATGTCATAAACAAGTCAAATTGAATTTTTTTTTTTTTTTAAAGTTTTCATGACATGTTAATGCATACCGTGTAAAATTATAATATTTTACATATGTCATCTTAAGTGCAAATATTTTATGACATATTTTTTAAGTCATGAAAATATACATTTTTTACGGCATACTTTTGTATGCTATAAATATATGAATTAATGACTTACATGGTATGTATTTCATTATTGAAAAACCATTAACGGCTTGCAAAAAAAAAAAATGCCGTAGAATGTACTAATTACGACATGCATTTAATGCATGCCGTAAAGTTGAAGCCGTAAATAGTTAGTTTTGTTGTAATTTAAATAAACCTCAGGGGGTGTGTATGTAATTTATCCCTTTTTTATTACACTTATATCCCTTTGAAAATTACTGTTTTGGACTCCACCACCTGCCTCCACTTGCTTTCCTTTTCCGGCCACCATCATTGGCATCCACCATCACAACCATTCTCGCTGGTCGCCTCCCTAGTCCCCGTCTCCTTTTCTTATTTCTCTCTCTCTCTCTCTCTCTCTCTCTCTCTCTCTCTCTCCCTTCTTCTTTTTCTCTACCTCTCCTAAAACCCTAACCCTAGATCTAGGGTTTTCAGAGAGCGGTGGCAATGGGTCACAATTTGGTAGCAAAGGTGAAAGGTGATGGCAATGGCAATGGCAATGGGTTGTGATTTGGCGACGGTGGTGGATCGATCTAAAGTTTTGGAAGAAGAAGAATAAGAATGAGAAAAAGGGAAAAAAGATGAGAGAAGGGCAACAATGGATAGTGGGCAGTGATGGCAGTGGCGGTGGGTGATGGGTGGTGATGTGGGTTTGCGACGGTGGTATATTTAGATCTAGGGTTAGAGTTTCGGCAGAACAAGAAGAAGAAGAAGAAAAAGACAAAAAAGATGATGATGGGGAGAGGGTTAGGGTTTCTAGAACTAGGGTTAGGGTTTCGGCGGTGGTCATATACGCCACCTCTTAATTTGATGAAATATCAACAGAATCTTGACATGTTGCCACTTCTTCTTTTTTTTTTTTTTCTTTTTTTTTTTTGCAATGGATTTCTCTTTTACTAGTTTAAAGATAAAATATGAACATTTGATGGAATAACAACTAGGGTTGATAGGTTATGCCATGAGACAAAAGTTCTATTGATTGTCAACTAGGAATAACAAGTATGGTTAGTAAAAAATTTTGAGACAAAAGTTCCATTGATTGTTTGTGGAAAGGTCATGCTATGATGTGATGACAGTTTTTTTCAGTTTTCGTTTTGTTTCTTTACTATTTATTTTTTTGTGGAATTTTTTCTCTTGCTTTTTATTCGTAGGATTATGATTCCTCTTATATTGAATTGAGTTGGGTTGTCATGTGAATTTACTTGGATTTGTATGATGGCAAGCTGGTGCAGGAAATGTGTATATTTAAAACCAAAATTGGAAAAATTGGCATCCGAGGTTAGATTGAATTTTTGTTTATAACCATCCGAGATCTAATTTTCTTGTGCTGGTTATCAAAAACTTGTGTGAGCTTTATGCAAGAAAACGTGTTATTACTTGCCTTTTGAGTCTTTCTATTTAAGTCATTGTAATGTATCAATACTTTACCTGTAGGGGTAATGAAAAGGTAGTTTGTCTCTAGAACTGCCATGTGCATTCTTTCTCTTGGCATATTTAATTCTTCCATTAAGATTTTGATGTATAGCATTAAAAATTTTCAAATCTCACTTGGTGACCCCATAATTATTAACCATTATATAGTATGTGTAGATATAGGATACGATTCTATTGTCTAGATGTGAATAATGTTCCTCATAAGCTTGTGGTTAGTGTAGTAGTCATTGTAGGTCACTCAGCTTTACAAATAATTTACATGCTATTGGTTTTTGTTTTGCCTCATTATTTCATGTTATTACCTGTGCTCGTTTGTATTAGGAAATAGAAATAAATAAGCTATTGTTCTCTTCTGAGGTGTATGTTGAGTATTAATAACAAATTGTAACAATAATAAATAGTTCACAAACTGAAGCTGTGTGTTGGATTGCAGATATATGGTCATTCAAATGTCTCATAATACATAATATTTACTTTTCAACTAAAATTTCTATGTTACATAGATTTGAGTACAAGTATCAGGTGTAGGTGCATGTCCAAATATCATACCTTCACAAACTTAAATAAAATTTAAAATATTGGAATATGTATCCAAAAATTGGATATGGGTATGCACAATGGTTATTGCATATTGCAATGGCTGCATGTTTTCTGTTGAGTGAATTGCATCAGTGTCGGACCAGAGTTTACTTTTATCAAGACTTTCGTTTTAACTGCTGAAGTAATGGCTGCATGTTTTTTGTATGAGTGAATTGCAGAAGAGTTACAAATAGGCCAAGAGATCCTACCAAATGGAGTGAGATTGCTGATGTTGTAACCGCGCTATCTATTCTTGTCATAGCAAATGGTGATGTCTTTGAATATGAAGATATTCAGTACGTTAAATTGGTAACTGGTAAGTAAAAGATCTCCAATCAATTCTTTAAATGATGTATCTATGCTGGATATTTTTCATATCATGCAAATGATGGTCAGTGACTAATTTGTTCTTACCTTTTTTTTTTATGCGTCTAATCTCTCTCTCTCTCTCTCTCTCTCTCTCTCTCTCTCTCTCTCTCTCTCTCTATCTATCTATCTATAATGATATTCGCAATTTAAGTGATCATCTCTGTCATGACCCGAACCCGCCCCTATAGATTAAGGTCATAACCGGCCAGCAATCATGAGAGTACCTACGGCCTCAAACCAAAACAAACATATAGGAACAGAGTGAAGGGGCCAAACAGAAGCAAATTTAAAACTTTGTCCAATGAACTATGCTTACATGGCATATCAAAACGTTTCACATGTACTTAATAATAACTCACACCACATATCAGTAGTTAACATCTTGTATACCCAGGATCATTCAAATACATAGTTAGCTAAACTAGAAGCTTATGCACATAAACGGTCTATTATATAAACGGTCTATCATGACCAATAGAAATAGCAAAAGAAATACAAAGATCATAAACAAAGCCTCTTGCGTGAGGCACCTGGGCTGACTTCATAAAACTCGGGTTCCTTTCTTAAATTCCACTAAGGCTGGGGTTGAATATCCCTTTGCTCACCTACATACATATAAATGAGAGTGAACTAATGCCTAGTGAATAATATCAAAATAAAGAGGTTAATGAATGATATTCTTTCATAAATGAATCATACTCATAATGTACATATTTGAACCACTATTCTCATTCACACCAGATTTACAAATCTCAACAAAGCAAAACGGCCTTAGGTTCAATACATCATGTCCATATGCAAAATGACCTCAGGTCCAAGTCTTATACAAAACAATACGACCTCGGGTCCATCTATACGAAACGACCTTTGGTCCAATTCAAACACATCAAACGGCCTCGGGCCCAATTCAAACATATCAGGCGTATCAAACGGCCTCAGGTCCATTCTCTTTATATTCATATCCATGCATATTTCATATTCATGATCATGATCCCTTTCATTCAAACGGCCTTTGGCCCATCACGGTATTCCAACATATCAAATGACATATTCAAACGGCCTTTGGCCCATCTTTGCATTCATATCTAACGGCCTTTGGCCCAATCGTTCATATCCAATGGCCTTTGGCCCAATCATTCATGTCCAACGGCCTTAGGCCCAATCATTCATGTCCAACGACCTTAGGCCCAATTATTCATGTCCAATGGCCTTTGGCCCAATCATTCATGTCCAACGGCCTTAGGCCCAATCATTCATGTCCAACGGCCTTAGGCCCAATCATTCATGTCCAGCGGCCTTTAGCCCAATCATTCATGTCCAACGGCCTTTGGCCCAATCATTCATGTCCAACGGCCTTTGGCCCAATCTAGATATATCAAACATATCAACGGCAAATGGCAAATGGCAAACGGCAAACGGTCTTAGGCCCAATTCAAATATATTAAACGTATCAAACGACCTTATACAAATTAGGCATATACTATACTCATTCATATTTCAAATCAACAAATCCATGGAGCTTATACAGAAGTAGCATTTGCAAAGTAACATACTTGAAAATATCTTTACTAAGATATTACTCACAATGTCCTGCCGGTGGATTTGCCCTTGAGCTCGACCCTACACATTACATAACACATATGGGTCACAAACGATTCAATCTGTTCTTAATTCATACATTCCTTTTAGGCTCCTTTCTTATCATCTTAATCCATTTACAATGTTCAACGCATGCCCAAGAGTGCTCAGAAATGGAAGAGAACGGAAAATGAAACACAAAACGTCTTTACAAACTTTTTGAAACAGGGCTCCCCGCTCGAGCGTGGCTTTGGCTGCTTGAGCGGACCCATTGGGTCTGCAAAAATACTGGTTGCCTCATTTTTACGCTCGAGCATGACTTTGGACGCTCGAGCTGAAAGTCAAACTACATGGCTCCCCGCTCAAGCAGACGTCCATGTCTGCAAAAGTTCTGGGAACTAGCATTTCACGCTTGAGCGGCGCTTTCCCTGCTCGAGCAGACATGCCGAATTCTGAAATTTCCAGCGACCAATTTGAGCTTCAAACTTATATTCAAATCAACATAGCTTGCATTTCACAACCCATAACTCTCATATACAACTACTAACATGTTACAAACACCAATTTACTACATTATGAAGCTCAATCTTATGAATCAATCACATGCAAACCCAAATTATACCTTCTTACTTCTAATACATTAAATTCATGAATTTAAACTTCATATCTTCATCAATCATGCATACATGTCAATTCTTGACTCCATTTCTATTACAAATGGTACAAATGGTTGTAGACACCCCATTTTTGACCGTCCTAAAGACTTGGACGTCACCGTTTGAACACTCGGTGATCATCCATGTTTGTGTTCGTCTTGAGTTCCCGGAGGTCTCAGCCACACGCCTTGCCTCAAGACCTCTCGACTTGCCTGTTTTGTATTTGGTTTTGTACCAAGCACTTGTGCTTTGCACCTGAGGGCAAGGAATGGCTTGTTGGCCATCCCCACACCTCACCGGCCATGGCTTGAGGCCACCGGCCCTGCTTTCTTGCCACCGGCCAAATGTATTGGTCGGTCGGCAATAATTTTGGTCGGTCGACCATTTCTTTGGTCAAATTGTCATTTTTGGCTGGCCGACCACTGTTCATCTGCTTTTGGCAGATATTTTATGCCAGCTGTGAGTGGATCTCTATAAAGGGAGGGCTTCTCCTCCCTCCTCAAGAGTTCCAAGAAGTTCCAGAGAGGGTCTGAGATTAGGGTTAGGGTTGTGTATCTATCTATCTCTATATCTCCCTCTCTTTTTGCCTTTGTGTGTGTTTAAGGTGTTTTGTTCTTAGTTTTGCACTAAGACACCTAGTGTTACACTATACCTTGGTTGTTGAGGAGCCAAAGGGTTTTTCTTGGAGTTCTTGAGTGGATTCAAGCTTGAGAAGGCTGCTAGAGCTCCATTCTTGAAGAGGGTCTAGAAGGGTGAGATTCTTACTATTTATTCCCCATTTTTGCATAAGCCTTTTGCCTATCTTCCATCTATTTTTATGCTTAACTTATAACTGATAAAAGTCTTGTTTTTAAGTGTTTAAAATAGTTTTTTAAGACCTCTTTGAGGTTTGGGGTTGTTTACCACCTCTTAGGCCTTATTTGGCCTCTTTTTGTGCTATTTTTGGTGAGCTCCGGGACCGCCTTGTATTGGCCTCCTCACCACTGAAATCTAGAGGGATTTCAGTGGTGGGGATGGTGTTTTGAGATCCTAAGAAGGAGAGGGCCATCCCTTCTCCTTCTTATCTTCAAAACTTGTCATTTTTGCCTCATGTGTGAGCACCTTGGTTAAGTTCATGTTGGCCATGTCTTAGCTGGTATTTAGTGTTATTTTGCCATGATATAGCACTGTTTTAATTGTTTAGACACACCATGCATGCTTTGCATACTTGTCTTGTAATGCCATGAAATTGCCTTAACATGCTTTGTGCTTTGAGCCTTGTTTTTAGCATGATTTTGGCTTAACTTTGTGAAGCTTTTATGCATGTTTTGATGTGCTTGAGTCTGATTTTGGTCATTTGGGTCATCCATGACTTGCTTTGTATAGCTACCATGCAATCCCCCTTGTAGGCCTTGAGTGTTGGATCCTCTAGCATGATCTATTTGCATCATTTCAGTGGTTTGGCACCATTAGTTATGTCATTTCAGTCCATATAGCATGCTTGTATACTTGCATTTATGGCTCCTTTGATGCTTCAAGAGGTTTGTATTTTATGCTCCATGTTTGGGCCATTATGCATGCCTTTAGACTTAGGCCATTTAGATGCCATCTAGGTGTGTCTTTGACCTTGTTTTTGTCTGCTTTAGGACTGTTTTGAGTCCTTTTATCCCTTTGAGACTTGCCTTGTACGGCCATGGTTTAAGCCCCTTTGATAGCTTTGAGCCTTGAACCTTGCTTGCATGCTTTGATTGCTTCGTTTAGTTAGTTTGGCTTCATCCTTACACATGATTTTCAGAGTTTATCATGCTTGTCATTTGTCCATGTTTATCTTCTTTTAAGTGTGCTTAAAAGTCTCCTCTTTATGCTTAAGTGTTGGACCATGTTTGCATGCATGTTTGTATGTACATTTGCCTCCACTTCCATAGCATTTTGGCTACTTATTTAGACATGGCTGAGGCTTGTCCATATTAGTCTAAGTCCATCTTTTGCATGTTGCCCAAATGTTGTTACATTGCTTCATGTTTGCATCCTTTAGTTGCATCATGTTGTAGACACCCAATTTTTGACTGCCCTCAAGACTTGGGCACTACTGATGGTTTTACGTGGTGGAGAAAACTGTGCAGGGCAAAAGTTCAGTTTCTTCGGCAAGGAGGGAGACAAATCTCAACTTCACACTCCATTTTGGATCAAAATTATTTGGATGGTTTTTAGACCTTAAAACCCTCTCTTTCAAAACATTTTTGAAATAAAATTCCCACGATGTTCCGACGCTCGCATTTCGGTAAATGGTGCGCTCTTCGATAAATCGAGCAAGGACAAAGTGGAGATCAATGAAAGAGAGATGAAATCTTTGAAAAATCTTTCAAAACACTTTACTTGGCGGTTTGAAGTTGAAGAAAAGAGGAAAGGAGAGAAGAAAACTAGTTTGGGAGAAGTTCGACATGAATCTAGGTAGAAGGGAGTCGAGCAGCCCTCGCTGAATCGGGTTTATTCAATTGCATACTTGGATTTTAGCTATGAGGCCACCATCGTTGGAAAGAAGACTTCTGGGGCTTCATTTTTCACTCAAGAATCTCCTAAAGCCAAGTCCGGGTGGGGGAGATATGGTTGGTTGAAGTAGGGGATCAGTCCGGCTGGATCGAATCTGCGCGGCTTTACCAAAAAGGGCATAACTTTTTGCACAGGAGGAATTTTAATGCAAGGTTTGCGGCATTGGAAAGCTAACTTCCGGGGCTTCAATTTGGATACCCACCGGCCATTTTTTGACCTTGGCAGCCACCCATCGGCCATCTATTTAGCCGGTCGGCCAGAAAAAATAGCAGGTCGGCCAAATATTGTGCCGACCGGCCATTTATTTGGCCGATGACCTCCTTTCTTGGCCGATTTGACCCTTTTGCACCCTTCAAGCATAATGCATGCCAGCTGTGCCAGTTGGAGTGCACAGACCCGACCCCCCATGCACATGTGTGGTTGTTTTGCACCTTTCCACCCTTTTGGCCCCAAACCTCTTCTAGAATGTTGACCCCTTTGCTCAAGCTTCTTGAGGAAGCTTGAGCCTTTTGCTTGGCTTCCTCAAGAAGCCTTGGTCCCTTTGCTTGGCTTCTTGAATAAGCCTTGAGCCCTTTTTAGCAAGCTTGCCTTAGAAGCTTGGCTCTTCCTTTGCCTATATAAAGAAGCCTCCTTCTCCTTTGATGAGGTTGAGCAAAAAAACCAGAGATATACATATATATCTGATATATACATATATATCCCACCTCTCTCTCTATATCTCACTCATTTGCCTCCAAAACTCCATAGTTCTTGGCACCATTTGCCCTACAACCCATAGCATAATACCTCCATCTTCCATTCCAGCACTTTGGAGGCCATTTGCAGAGGTTAGAAGCTTAGATTTTTGGACCAATAGCTGCTGGTTTGCTGCTCTTCAAGGGTAAGTGTCTATTTCCCTCAAACTTGCATTTTCTTGCTTCATTTATAAGCTATACTTGCAAGCATTTCTGGGCTTCATCATGAACTAAAAAGTTTCATATTTTGGGCTCATCTTCATGTTTGTATAAGGACACTTCCCTGTTTGAGGCTTCATACTACCACTTGCTTCTTTACCTCTCTTGTATGCCTCTTTCTTGCATAGTATTTTAGGCTCATTTGTAAACTGTTTTGAGCTTGGTTATAAACTGTAAAGTTGTTTTTTTTGAGCCCTTATTCAACATTTTTGAAGGGCTCTTCACTGTTTGGGGCTTCCTTTTGTCACTTGCCTTTGTATCCCTCTTTTGGCCCCATTTTTGCATGATTTGTTAGCCCCTTGTGCTTGTATTTTTGGGCTCTGGTCCGAACAGTAAATAGCCTTATTTTGACTCCCTCTTCATGTTTGATCAAGGGTCTTTTGTTGTTTGAGGTTTCCTTTTTTCCCTTTGTGTTTAAACCTCTTTTTAGGCCTTATTTTGCATAGTATTTTAAGCTTGCTTTGGCACTGTTTTGGGTCTATTCATAAACTTCAAAATACCATATTTTGGGCCCCTCTTCAACTTTGTTGAAGGGCCCATTGCCATTTAGGACCAGCAGTTGCTACTTACTTCATTATCTCTCTTTCGGGGCCATTTTTGCATGCTAGCTTAGCCCCATTTGTATTCACTGTTTGGCCTTGCTTAAAACTATAAATATACTTTTTTTGGGGCTTTCTTGATTTTGTCTTCATACTCCATGTTCAAATAATGCATGCATTGCATAGCCATAGGTCATTCCATGTACCTAGTTTCATGTTTCGGGTCTCATTCCATGCATCGGGTGCCATGTTTCCATGATTTGGGGTCATTTTGCATCACATTTCAGTGCTAGAACTTGCATGTTTGTATGCCATCTTGCATCTCTTGCCATGCCTTGTTAGAGTGGCATTCGTGCCCTAGGATCGGTCCTCGGTTTGCGTGCACGTGTGCACGCATTTCGAGTGTCTCATTTTCACCTAATGGCTACTGATGTGAGTATGGCTGAGGTCCACTCATGTTGGTGTAAGCCCATTATGCATTGTGTATGCCATGTTTCAATGCGTTGTGCATGTTATGTTGTGTGTGCCATGTAGTTGCATTGCATGTTTGTATGTTTGCTTGCATGCTTAGGTTGCATGTGCATTTTTGTGCATTGCCTCGCCTCTTGATCAACCATGATTGAGGTTGGGTCCCTTGTATGTTTTGTGTGCATTGCATTTGACATTGAAATGCACACTTGACTCTTTGGCCATCATGCATCAAAATGCGTGATTGATGGCCCGAGGGTCGAGGGGCATGCTCCCTTGAGTCCATTACATGATAGGGAGTGTGTCCATGCATACATTTGCTTGAAAATTCCATGCCATACACTGCTTGCCCTCTGCTGCTGTCAATTGCAGGTTCTGCAGGAAGTTTTGTCCGGTCGGCTGAATAAAGTGCCGACCGGCAAACAATTTGTGGCCGATATCTATACAAGTGACCGATGATCATTTCCCCATGACCGGTGACCATTCCTCCTGGCCGGTGGTATTCCTCAACACTCAAGGAGCAGTTCTGGGGACTTTCAGAATTTTCAGAGGGGCAAGGCAGTGTAAACAGAGGCAACAGTGCTATGGCAGCGAGTTTCCGGGCAAGACGGATCGAGCATGCATCATCCACGCATCCCGAGGCAGGGCTGCGGCCACCTTCTTTCTGCATTTATTTGTTAATTAATTAGAAATTCTATAATAATTAATTTAGCATTATTTATTCGGACTGTAATATTCTTTTGGACCCTCCGAGCGAGGGAAATTGTGTAATAAGTGTGCGTGAGTGTGTGTATGTCTTCCAACCCCACGTCTTTCTTCCCTTTTATTTACTAGCTTTCGATGGTTAGTTTAGGGCATATCTAAATTAGCATACCTTATGCTATGCATGCGTGCATTCATACATTTGTCTTGCATGCACCAGGCTCGGCACATCATACTAACTGCATTTGTATTTCAATTCCAAATTGAATACGTGTTAGTTGTAGCATTTCACATGTCATTGTAGATTAGCCGAGCCTATCTTAGTTGTAGCATTTTGCATGTGTTGCATTAGCCATCTTAACATGAACTAGGATCATGCATATGATTACTAACTAGTTTCTGTTTTGGCTTGGAGTACTAGGTGAGCTTTCATGCTTTAGCATCCTTGCATGTGTGTGAGTGTTGCCATGACAGCATGATTACCATGAGGCTAGTTGCTTATGTGATATAACTGCTTGAATGCCTGTGGATGGAGGTTGAATTGCCTAAATTGGAATAATGCATTAAAATTGTGAGTTTTAAGCCCACTAGATAGTGGCAAAATCATCTTTTCCAAAGCCCACTTGAGGGTGGCAAAACCTGCATTTTGGCCTACTTGCGAGTAGCAAACCATTTTCAAAACAAATACGAAATGTTTTGTTCTAATTTAGGCGATTTGGTCTATACTTGTTTGCTGTGCGCATAACATAATAATTCTAGGCTAATAACCGGAATAAGAACATATAATGTTTTCAAAACTTGATATCACGGTTAGTAGAGGCCGGTCTTCGGATCGGGCGAGAGGGGGTGCTTATAGCTGACCTTCCCCAATCGTACCCAAGTTCCCGAGCCGAGGCAACTTTGGTGATGACGGACACGTGGCCTTTGGCACCGAGTCAGGGTTTCCTAAATTTCCCTATTTAAAAAATATTTAGGTGGCGACTCCGTATCTGGCAAAGCAGTCCACGTTTGGCACTTCTTTTCTAAAAATCTGTTTCTCAAAACGATTTGCCGGATTTGGACTCTTTGGTTCAAGGTTAAGAACAGCAACAAAAGGGAGTCCGAACTGTAGCATGAGGCCCAAGGGCGCGTCTACACATGTCTTGCATGCTCATTTGTTTGAATATTGTCACATGCTTGTTAGCTTACATGCTTGCCCTCATGCTCATATTGCACACTTAGCTAGCATGCCTAGGTTGCATTCCATGGAGCATGCATCTCTTACCACTTGAATTGATTATGATAGAGGTTGGAGGCCTTTATGTGCATTGCATTTCATTTGATATTGAAATGGCACACTTGGCCTCTTTGGCCATCACGCATTGAAATGCGCAATTGGTGGCCCGAGGGTCGAGGACCAAGCTCCCTTGAGTTCATAGCATGATGGGGAGGTTGGTTGTGCAAACATTTGCTTAAAATGCATTGCCACGCTTTGTCTGCCCTCTGCTGTTGTCAAAACGGGGTTCTGCAGGAAGATATGGTCGACCGACCATTTCCAGTGCCGATCGACTAAGTATCTTTGGCCGAGAGCTATACCAATGGTCGATGACCAGTTTTCCCTGGCCGGTGGTGTTTCCTCTTGGTCGGTGACCTTCCACAGTGATCAGGAAGTGATCCTGGAGCATCCTTGGGACTTGTGCAGTCTTCAGAGGAGCAGAGCAGTGTAAAACAGAGGTAGCTTGTGCATGGTGGTGGATTTCTGAGCGGAGCCGAGCACGCATGCATTGGACCCTCTTCCCAAGGCTGTTTTACCGCTTTCTTAGCTTAGTTAATTTGCTTAACTAGTTAAGTGGTTTGTAACTATTTAATTAGCTTGTTAGTTAATTAAATTTGTATTATTCTTTTGGTCTCTCCGAGCGAGGGCAAATTGTGTAATAAGCATGCATGTGTGTGATACATGTCTTCCAACCCCCACTTCTTTCTCCCTTTTATTTACCTGCTTTTGATGGTTAGTACTAGGGCATATTTCAATTAGCATCCTTATGCTATGCATGCATGCGTGCATCCATTCATTTGTATTGCATGCATCGGGCTCGGCGCATCATATAATTGCATAGTATTTCAAATCTGGCTTGAATACATGTTATCTGTTGCATTTCACATGCCATCCATAGATTAGCCGAGCCTATTCTAGCTGCATTTTGCCTGCGATGCATTAGCCATCTTAACATGGACTTGGATCATACATTTGATTACTAACATGTTCCTTATTTTGGCTTGGAGTACACTGTGAGTGTTTTATGCTTTAGCATCTTGCATGTATTGTGAGTGTTAACATGACAACATACTTGCCATGAGGCTAACTGCTTAGTTGATTTACTGCCTGAATGCCTGTGGGTGAAGGTTGGATTGTTTGAATTGGAATAATTAATTGAAATCCGTATTTTAGTCTACTTCCGAGTAGCAAACCTCAAATCATTTTCAAACAACGGATATGCGATGCTTCGTTCCAAATTAAGCGATCTAGTCTATACTTGTGTGTTGTGCGCATCACATAGTAATTCTAGCTAATTAACTGGAATAAGAACACATAATGTTTCCAAAACTAGATATCACGGTTAGTAGAGGCCGATCTTTTGATCGGGCGAGCGGGGGTGATCATAGCTGACCTTCCCCAATCGTACCCAAGTTCCTGAGCCGAGGCAACTTTGGTGATGACGGACACGTGGCCTTAGGCAAACGAGTCAGGGTTTCCTAAATCCCCCCATAAAAAAATATTTAGGTGGCGACTCTGTATCTGGCAAAGCAGTCCATGTTTGGCACTTCTTTCTCAAAAATCTGTTTTTGAAAATGATTTGTTGGATTTGGACTCTTTGGTGATTTATCAATCTCACATTGCACATTGTGAGATCAGATTAAGAACCGTGACAATTTGAGTCTGAACTGTGGAAAGCCCAAACGAACAGAACGGGATTCATCCTCCCAGGGCATTCGGGGATGTCCACAGTTTCTGGCGACTCTGCTGGGGAGTTAGAGAGCTTGACTCGAACTCGTGATATCTTGTTTTGATTACACTTATGTGTTTCTTTGCATTGCATGTGCATTGGTGCGCCTAAGTCACAGTGTTTGCTGTCTGCTATTCCTGAACGGTTTGCCGGAGGCTCGCTTCGAGAAGCGTGCCATAAGGCTGACTGGTTACGGGCTCTGCCACGATGGGAACACAAACCCCGGTTGTCACCGGGGCGCCCTTTTGACCATTCAACCTAGTGCATATTCGGAATCCGTAGTGACCATTCCAAACTAGGACAGGTTGCTACCCGATTATAGGTTGTTTGAAATCGCTGCGTGCATAGTGAAACCCTAGCTCCTGACAAAATAGGACAGGGAAACCTTACCCCAATATAGGGGTGTTTTGGCTCTCATTTACTTGCTATGTGCTTTTAGAGTGTATCTCTACAGGAACGCACATATCAGTTTGCAAGTTTGAGTATCAGGCCCGAGGGCATCAGTACCAGTGTTTCGAGGAATCAGTTATATCTGTGGGTATTAGATTCAGTTTTTGGGGGCAGCGATTTTGGGGAACAGTGATCAATGGTAGAGTACAGTTATTCAGCTATGCTTGTGTCTGTTCTGATTGGGCTGAAACGTTGAGTGTTTTCTCTTTCAGTTCAGAGATTTAAGTACAGAATAGCCAGTGTTCTCCCTTGCTGAGGCAAGGCAGACGTCTGATCTGTCAATTGCCAGTTGTATCATCACCGTTTAGTTCAGCGGATTTATGATGACCCAAAGTTCAGAGGAAATTGTGGTTATGACAGCCGCATTAGACCAAGGAATTACCCTGCAAAGTGAGACCAATGTTGAAGTACCACATCCACCCAGGTCGCCTGCCGCGCGCCTGATCTGGGAACCCCATTTGTTTCAAGCTCGTGAGCCCACAACGTTTGAGTTGATGGGAATGATTGGTGACCTCCAGAGGTCTATGGCTGATCTCGCTTACGAAATGTTAGCTCCGCCACCAAATGCACCATATACTGGGAATTTTGTATCGCAGGAGCCCCCGCTATTGGGGCGAATTGTGATCGAACTCAGCCAACCTGAGGCTGTCTCAAGCTATGACCATGACGTGTCAACAACAACCGGGTTCTACTCTGATATAGCAACCCAGACCCTCGATCAAGCTGAGGCTAGAGGTAAGAACAAAATGGGAACATATGCTGATCCCGTTGAACAACTGCTATGGGCAGTCGAGGCTTTGAAAGCCGGCGGGTTCAATAAACAGCAAGTACTCATAGTCGTGGCTAAGACTGTGGATGATGCTTTCCCTACTTGAACCGAAGGCAATTCAAGCCAGGTGGAAAATCAGGATAGGCCCCGTCATGCCAGAACAGTTCCCTCCAATCCCAACCTTGCACCGGGAAAAGATCAGAGAGCTAAGGCAGCACCTGCCGATCCTTTT
The DNA here is from genome assembly GCA_036172215.1 of Camellia granthamiana. Classification (NCBI taxonomy): domain Eukaryota; kingdom Viridiplantae; phylum Streptophyta; class Magnoliopsida; order Ericales; family Theaceae; genus Camellia; species Camellia granthamiana. Next base: position 28,618,986 of record CM069915.1, on the reverse strand, counting down.
TCGAGTACATCCAGCAAAGGTCTACAGACTTCGAAGTATCTGTCTCGAGGGCGCAGAGTCTTTCATGCCCTCTACATGCCTTTGTCTAAGGCGCTTCAAATCCTGGCGAAAAAAGGTCATCTCAAACCTCTTGAGCCTCGTCCTCTCCCCAGTCATCTTCCAGCGGGCCATGACGCTACTCAATACTGCGCATATCATCAGCAGACCGGTCACAACACTGACAACTGCTTTCGCCTTCGCCACAAAGTGCAAGATTTGATCGACAATGAGGTCATCCTCCCGCCCACCTCAGCAAAGTCTGTCACCGCCGGGTTGTTTGATTTCAAAGATAGCGTGAGTATGTGATCAGGGGTTGGACCACCTGCGGGTGACACTCGTTCCATTTCAGATGTGGTGTCTGGCACGCACGGTTTTGAGCATTTGTGAATGCTGGTTTTTGTAATTTCTGGCTTGGGTGTTGAGTCAGCTCTCTATTTCTGTTTTTGAGTCTATCTCTTTGTCTTGAGTCAGTCTTTTTGCTTAAGGGTCTGTCTTGTTGTGTCGAGTCAGTCCCGTTGTATAGAAATCAGGTGATTCTAGGGTTGTTGCCTCAGATATCGTTATTCTGTTTTGTAATTATCCTTTTGCTTTCTTTTGAGTCTGTCTCTGCTGTGGAGCCAGTTGCAACCAGGAAATCTGAATGAAACAGCTGCGACTATCATATTTCTGTGCTTATTGCTACTTCGAGCCTGTTGTGCCAGCAAGTTTAGATTGAAACAGCAGTACATCTCACCTGCTCTTCTGCACTTTGAACTCATTGTAATGACCTAAGTTTTTCAAAACTTTTTTAACACTGTGGTAATGAAAACGAAAAGGAAGGAATTCCTCAAAATTTGCAAAAACTTTGATCAATTGAGAGAAAGAGAGGCATGCTAAGCCCTTAATGACTGAGATCATGTTTGTTAATGTGAGCACTGAGAAGGATCCTGGCTTGATCCAGATTGGTTCCGCACTATCTTCAGCGCGAGCGATTAGTCACTTTCTTAAAAAATCTTCAAAAAATGTTTTGCACAGTCTTGCGAAGACCTGTGTGGAATCGCTCTTGAAATTGTGCAGCTTAGGATCGCTCTCAGCCTCGAGGCTCGACCCCCCTTGCTTTCAAACCTTGGACCTTAATTCGGAATGTTCAACGGCCAACCGCAATGTGAGGCTTGTATGGCCGGATCAGAAGCACTCCTGGAACTAGGGGCAAAAGACGTCAAAGAATGCACTCGAAGAGTCCACGACGAAGATCGGCAAGAATGCCAAATCCCAGAAGGGAGGAAAGAAGACAAGTATTGTTGAAGAACGACTGAGTTCCTATCCACAACATTTGGATGGACTTCTACAGTATCAGTGAATAGCAAAAATTCTCCTGGATTCAGATGGCTTCAAAATCCTAAAACCATTTGGCATGGACAAAGCTACACTTTTACCCTTGAGAGGCTCGCTGGGCCGAAAACCCGAAAGGGCGACCCAGGCAAAAGTTAGAGCAAGAAAAAGAAGAAAAAGAACAAAAAAGATGAAAAAGAAAAATGCAAAAAAAAAAAAGAAAATAGAAAAAAGAATTGAAAAGAAAAGAAAAACAGAGCTCGCAAGGTTGAAAACCCGGAAGGGCGGCCTTGGCAAAAGTTAGAGCGTAGAAGGTGAGGGTTAATACACGAGTGAACCCAAACCGGAACTACGTAAGGCTTGATTCCCATGTTTGGGATACGTAGGCAACTTCATCCTGAAGTCCAGCCACTAACACTTTCAAAGTGACTGTGTCCATATATTGGTTTTGACCATCTTCGTCTTCTCTGTACCCGAGAGTTCGGTTGCGATCATCACTAATGAGGACTGTTTACAGTATGCTGCGGCGTTATCCAGACAAGGGGCAACTTTCCGTTGCCACAAGTTGCCATTCAAACAAGGGGCAACTTTCCGTTGCCATGCAGCTCTCTTCAAGCAAGGGGCAATTTTCCTTCGGATCTGAGGTTGCGCATCTCGAGAGTAGGTTCTGCGCTCGTTGAGCATTGGCTGTTTGCAAAAATAGTTTTTGAGAATTTTTACTGAGGTTGACTATTTTCTCAAAAATTATTCCATCTTTTCCAAAACTGGACCATTTTCTTAGACCCAAAAAAGGAAAATTTTTAGTGCTCATAGCCTAACTTGCATGATTTCAAATCAGAAAATCGAACAAGTGTGTTAATCAAACTCTCATATTGGCCAAAATTGTTTTAGTAGAAAACCAAAACAAAAAATGGTCAAAATGATGAACTAGGGACACAGTTGAGTCAGGTGTTCTGTCTTTTCCCCGTTGTTAACATTCTTTGCCAGAAACGCACTCTCCTTGCCAGAAAAGGGGCACAACTGAGGTTAATAACAAAAGGGATAAAAGCTCTCTCATCCTCCAAACAACGAGGTATCGAGCCAAGTGCGAAGCACGAATTAGAATGGATCAAGATACTCCATTCCCTCATCCGGGGCATCGACTAAACGTCATCAGAAGAAATAGCTGCGAGCTGATAATGTGTTGGGCATGAACCCACAACTTCTTGTTTATCCATCAATCACCCTGGGAAGGGATGAAAAATGAGAGAACCAAGAATAGAGAGATGTACGATGAGAGAAAAGTGAAAAAAGGGTTTTGTGAGAAAAACCAAGCCTGAGGGCCGAGTGATGTGAGAATCACAAACTAGAAAGGGTGGGAAACAATACCCGGAGAAACTGGCTACTCGCAAACTGAGAGGTCTCTTATCTTTGTAACACATCTGTGTGTCGTGTCTTTTGTTTTGTTTACCTCAACTCTTGTTTTGAGTCTGTTCTGAGCGTGTTTCGATGTATTTAGGTTGTTTACCTTTTGTTTTTCATTTTTAAGTCTTTTTTGCTGTGTTTAGTCGTAGGCTCAATACCCGGTTGAGAACCCTTTTCTCATTTTCAAAAAATCGTTTTGTGCTCAGAGTGCTGTGCCATTCTCCACATTTCTGCAAAACAGATTTGTTTCTTTTATAAAACCGCAGGGATTCAACCCCGGGTCACTTGAAAACAGTGAACATATGGGCTCCGGATTGCGACTGAGGGTGTTTTAACTTCTGCCAATTCCATCTTTGCATCCCGTCTTTTCAAGATTGAATTGTTTGTTCAGAATGGGCTGTGTGCGGAATAAACAGAGTACTGTGTTATGGGCTATGAGTTCAGAATGAGCAGTGTTCAGAATGGGTTGTGTGCCGAGTAAACCAAGCGCTGTGTTATGGGCTGTGTGTTTAGAATGAGTAGCATTGTGGTATGAGTTGTTTTGTCGTTGGCCAGTTCATTATCTGATTATTACGATGCATGTATTTAATTTTCAGACAAAAGGTCAATCTCATTTACATTGTTGTGTAATGTGATGTAATGCGATGCGATGTATGAAATATGCGATGCAACACCTTTTCAGACAAAAAGTTTGTTTCATTTCATCATCTTTTCAAGTACATAGCTTTGAAGAAAATAAAACCTGCCTGCGGCAGTACAGTGCGCTCAAGCTATCAGCAAAAAGAAAAGTAAAACAAAAAGAAGAAAAGCAGCAAATGTCTGGATCAACATCGATCATCTCAGGCCTGAGGGTCTGTCCTCGTCCTCTTCCTGGACGAAGGTCCAGGGGCATCGTCGTCAGCTCCACCATCTGAGCCAGAGTCCGAGTCGTCTCCAGTCTCCTCCTCAGATGACTCTGCCTCTGCCTCCGCGTCGGACTCATCATCGTCTGGGATCGGCGCCCGAGAGCTGCTCCCAACATAAGTGCGCCCCGCTCTAGTGTGGGGGTATACTCTGTCTCCTCGCCCTCCTCTTCGAGCAGGAACAGATGGTCCTGCTGAAGCACCTCCTGCAGCTGGAATCTGGAATGGAGGCTGAAAAGCACAAATGGCAAATGTATCAGTATGCTACGCAAAGCAGAGTATGAATGTCGTGAGCAGTGTATGAATACAGAATGCAGTGACTGAGTGCAGTGTAGGAATGCCATGAGTAATGCTGTGAACAGTCTGTGGGTTACAGTGTATCAAATACCGTGAGGGCCATGTATCAAGTGCTGTGTTGATAGTGCGATGCATCAGATTATGTGAAACAGTTTATGTAGAGTTTGAGATTGTGGTCAGAAAAGCTTACTGGGATACTGTAAATGGCCAGTAGGTCGAGGCTCCACTGTAGCATCCCCATCATGGAGGCGTTCAACTCCAGGGACTGGTGAGTATACTCGGAGGAAGCCTGCAAAGTGTTAGAAGCATCAGCATTCTGCGGAATATCAAATGAAATGAAATGACTGTGCAAAATACAAAATGCAGTAGTACATACCGGGGGCAAGTCGTAGAACCTGACTAGCTCGTGATCAGCCAGAGGGGGAGCGATGGGGATCTGATAAGTCTCCCCACCCTGCCCTCTGCATGTCATCATCCTGGGCAACGCTGGCCACCCAGCTCCCCGCCTTCTCCGGGACCCGCTCCTACTACGGGCCCGAGCCATCCTCGGTGCTTCTGCTCCTACTCCTGCTCTAGCTGCCGGCGCCGCTGGCCTCTCCCTCTCAGCTCGACCGCCACTACTTAGAGGCCGCATGATATAAGTCCGGACGTACTCCGCGTAGTCGCCCTCCCCTCTAAAACGCTCCGCATCCCATCCGATCGTGTAATCAGCCATGTGCTCGAGGGAGAACCTCTCAGTATCCCTCATGTGGGTAGGAGGTGGACCTGGGGCTATCTGCTCTAGTAAACCTAAGGTCTGGCGTAGGAAGTGCTCACCCAGGTACCAAGCCCGACAGACCGGGCCCTCCAGCAAAATCCTAAATCGGGCAGTCTCCTCAGCACCAGCATACCGCTCCTGAACTACGGCTGGCAATGGAGCCCAAGGCTGCCAGGTGACTTGTAAATGATATGAAGTTTGTTATCTACTGTTATCGAAAGAATAATGTAAAGCAAAGCTTAAATGAACTGCAAATTCTAAAATACCTCTGCGGCGGTGATGGTATCGAAGTATCGGCGGAAGAATATGAGAGACTCCCATGGTCTCCGCACGCATCTCACATCAAAGCGTCGAGAGAATGTAACGCCGAGGGGGGTCTCCTCATCTGGCACTGGGGCAAGCCTCGGGAAGTAGGCGTAGACCCACAACTACAGGAGTGTAATAGAGCAAATACCAGTATGCTTATCAGATAAAAGCAGAATGCAGAATAAAGCAGAAATCGCAGAACTATGTATTGTGCAGAGTGTACAGTGTGTGCAGTGTACAGTCAGTTGGCAGCAGATTCTGCAGTATATGAAGTGTGTTGCGCAGTGTGTGCAGTGTACAGAGTACAGATAATGTAAAGCAGAAATGTAAAATAGAAAAAGAAATGTACCTCCCAAGCTCGCCAGTATCCCCGAGCAACTGTCCATTGCAACGGGAGGATGAGCTCATATAACCATAGAGAGTGGCCAAGCCGGCGCCACCCCAGTCATTCAGGCGGATCCTGGTCACGTCAACCAGTGCACTCAGCAGACAGAGGGGCACAGTGTTCGCCCGATCGGCGAAGAGAGTGGTCCCCAGCAGGAACATGAGGAAGCTGGTGCATACTGCTCCACCTCCTCCTGAGCCATCGATGCCTCCAGAGCCAAGGAAGGCTGAATCCTGAAGTGGTCCTCGAACCACGAGTGCCTCACCAATCCCAGGCGGGCAAGAGATGGCAACTCGCTAAGCAAGTACATCTGAGCGGCCTTCCACTCATCCATATCTGTATCGAAGGGGATCGTATCACCCCCTACCCCGATGCCGATAAGCATCGAGAAGTTGAAGGGAGTCATCGTCATGTCTCCCGTCGCCGAAAAGTGGAAGGAGTCAGTGGTGTCCCACCACCTCTCCACCAAGGCAGCAAGAAGAGGCCTGCTCGTAGTAAGGCGCGAGAGTCCCCTGCAGAAAGTGCCGAAGCCGGCCTGGTCGACGATGTGGCGGACCGCGTCAGGTAGCTCCAAATACCATCCTCGAGCGACGACATTCCCATACCCTCGGAAGGCATGAGAATCTCCCTGTTTTCAAAGCAAACAGTTGCGAAGCAATATTAAATGTACAGTTTTGAAGAGCATTCAAAATTGGTGAAAATACAGCGTGTGTGCACGTTTTCAGATTCAAACAGATATCAGGTACGGGTGTGCTCGCAGTGAACTACAGCATGTGATGTATCAGTGTGTTTGAGTGGTTCAGTGAAAATACAGCGTGTGTGCATGTTTTCAGATTCAAATAGACATCGGGTGCCGGTGTGCTTGAAGTGAACTACAACATGTGATGTATCAGTGTGTTTGAGTGGTTCAGTTGAGAATATAGTGTGTGTACATGTGTTCAGATTCAAACAGACATCGGGTGCCGGTGTGCTTGAAGTGAACTATAGCATGCGATGTATTAGTGTGTCTGAGTTAAAGCAGTTAAAAGACAGAATCAACTATTGCAGTTATGTATTCTACTTTGCGAAAAATGAAATGGGGAAGAGTGTACCTCAGAAGCGCCGAAGGACAGATATGACTCTGGCTCGTGCAAAAGAAGCTCTGGTGGCACAGCCCTATCAAAACTCCTAAACTGGTGAAGTTCGTTAGGAGGCAACACGTGAATCGCCGGCCTGTAGGTTGCCAGGTCGAACGGTCGAACGCTCAAAGGCAAAAGCTCGACCTCGGGGTCCATCTCTTGCTCCGGGGGAGTCCCGCCTCGTGGAATATCGTCTACCATGCTGAGAGTGGTGTGAAAATGGCCGGAAGTGTGAAAACCGGGCGAGAATGTGAAAAGTCAACTGAAAAGTCAACTGAAAAGTCAACCCCGAGAGGGTGAAAAATGGACGGAAAGCTCGGAGTCTGGAAGGGGCACAAAGATTGAGGTAAACTCGAGGGAAACAAATGGCGAGTAGTGGAAATCAAGAAAAGTGTACCGAAACGGAGATTTGTTCAATTCAAAATGTTCGAAACGTGAAGGATTTCGCGAATCAAACATCGAAAATGGCTCTAAAACGCGACAAAAGCGAGGATAGAGGGTTAAAAAATCACCTAGAGAGGAGGGGGACTGATTTTTGAACAAAGAAGAAGTGGAAATATTGGGCTTCAAGCCCTATATTTAAAGACCCGTAGTGAAATGTCAAAACTGCCCCGATACAGGCAGTTTTGGCCGGTCGGCCGCATTGTTAGCCGGTTGGCCAAAAATTTGGCCGATGGCCTTGTTTTGCGGCCGGTGGATGGCCGGTGACCCCCCGATGGCCGGTGAATCTCCTACACCCTTGTTTGGATCAGATATGTGGTTTGGGGCCTCCATTGCTCAAGATAGTGCAAGGAACTGCATTTTTGAAGCTTAACCAGTCTCTGTACTGTGTCTTCTGCGCGTAGCACTCGAATACGTGCAAGGTGTATCCTTTTCGTATCCTTTTTGTATCTTGCAAAGGTTCGGAAACTACTTCAAATACATTGCATTGTTATGCCTATCTACACGCATTGTCATGCGCACGCCATACTTGCATTTTATGCACATTCTTTAGGTCGCATCGTCATGTGTACCTCACATGCATTGTCATACATTTCGAAAGACGCGCGTTGTCGCGCATTCGAGTTCATTTGCATTGTCATGCATCTCAAAAGATGTGCGTTGTCACGCATTCGAGTTCACATGCATTTCAAAAGACATGCGTTGTCGCGCATTCAAGTTCATTTGCATTGTCATGCATTTCAAAAGACGCGCGTTGTCGCGCATTTGTGTCTCATTTGCATTGTCATGCATTTCAAAAAACAAAATACAAAAAAACAAACATGCATTGTCATGCATTTTCTTGCCATGCATTTACATACATACACTGTAAATATTGCATTTACATGCATTCATTGTAAATATTGCATTGTCATGCATACATTGTACATACATTACATGCATATTGTATATATTGTATTGTAGATTGCATGCATTTGCTACATTATCCATCTACGGCTTGCGCCTTTCCATGTTGAGCTTGGTCTGGTATGTGCCCGTACTTTTCACGTCGAAGCACGGTTATGATATTATGTGTTCGCACCTAGTGTTGTGGGTGACAGCACCATTTCTGTGTTAGACGTGGTTTGTTGTGTTCATGCCTTTCCTAGGCAAGATATGTTTTGGCCGTGGGCCTTATCCATTGCATCCATTGCATTTTAGCTAGTAAATATTGCATTGTACATAGCTTGCATTGTTATGCATTCATTGTAAATATTACATTGTACATAGCTTGCATTGTCATGCATTCATTGTAATATTGCATTATAGATCGCATGCATTTGCTGCATCCTCCATCTATGGCTTGCGCCTTTCCATGTTGAGCTTGGTCTGGTATGTGCCCGTACTTTTCACGTTGAAGCACGGTTATGATATTATGTGTACGCACCTAGTGTTGTGGGTGACAGCACCATTTTCGTGTTAAACGCGGTTTGTATGTGTCCATGCCTTTCCTAGGCAAGATACGGTTTGGCCACGTGCCTTATCCACTGCATTCATTGCATTGTAGTGTAATCTGTTGCATCCAGCATTTAGGATCATGATCTTTCCTGAGCAGAGCATGCCTCACTTATATCATCCCACCCAATTACTTGTATCTTGTGTTCCGTCTACACACACATAGTTCTGCATGTGTACGCGCCTATTCCACTAATGGGATTGTGGTTTGTGGGTGTCGGCACCTTTTCTATGGTAGACAGATTTTGCATCTCCATCATCTTTATGATATTTGTGTGGTTTTGAACTGCTTATGGTTTGATCATCCCAAATGCGTTGCATATCATTTGCATTGTTTATACATAGTTTTGTAAATATTGCATATCATTTTGCATCCATTCCGCATTGTTATGCGTCACGTATATGTATCATTGTCATGCACTTCTTCACTTGCATTGTCACGCAGCTTTCGATTGCATTGCCATGCATGTTGCTAACAATGTTGTACCTGTTAAGTTTTCTTTCTCTTTCAAGCACGATATTGTATGTACGGTTCATTTGAAGCTGGCACGACTAGACGAACTGCACAGGTATTGTATTCTCCGTGTGAGACGTAGCGAGAATTACATAATTCTCTTACATCCTTTTTGCATTGTAATGTAGTTAGGATTTGTGTTGGATTGCTTAAATTGTTGCATTTATTATATGTATATGCTTCGTTACAGCTTTCTTTGTATGATCATAAGTTATGCTCGGCTTTGTGCATTGTCTTGCATTTTGCCCCTGCCTTCGGGCGCATATCTTAGTTTGTAGCTTGTATGCTTTGTCTAAGTCTTTGGCCTTGTCAAAAATGGGTCGTCTCTGGGCTTTGACACTCACTCTCGTCATTGTTATGACTTTTGAGTTCTGTCAAAGAGGGGCAACTGTAGACACCCCATTTTTGACCGTCCTCAAGACTTGGACGTCACCGTTTGAACACTCGGTGATCATCCATGTTTGTGTTCGTCTTGAGTTCCCGGAGGTCTCGGCCACGCGCCTTGCCTCAAGACCTCTCGACTTGCTTGTTTTGTGTTTGGTTTTGCACCAAACACTTGTGCTTTGCACCTGAGGGCAAGGAATGGCTTGTTGGCCATCCCCACACCTCACCGGCCATGGCTTGAGGCCACCAGCCCTGCTTTCTTGCCACCGACCAAATGTATTGGTCGGTCGGCAATAATTTTGGTCGATCGACCATTTCTTTGGTCAAATTGTCATTTTTGGCTGGCCGACCACTGTTCATCTGCTTTTGGTAGATATTTTATGCCAGCTGTGATAGCTGGCATCCACAATGCACCCCCTACATACACGTGTATAGAGGGATTTCCCTCTTGCTTAGCTTGTTTTGTAAGCTTTCCAAGAGTGGAGGGAGGGCTTCTCCTCCCTTCTCAAGAGTTCCAAGAAGTTCCAGAGAGGGTCTGAGATTAGGGTTAGGGTTGTGTATCTATCTATCTCTATATCTCCCTCTCTTTTTGCCTTTGTGTGTGTTTAAGGTGTTTTGTTCTTAGTTTTGCACTAAGACACCTAGTGTTACACTATACCTTGGTTGCTGAGGAGCCAAAGGGTTGTTCTTGGAGTTCCTGAGTGGATTCAAGCTTGAGAAGGCTGCTGGAGCTCCATTCTTGAAGAGGGTCTACAAGGGTGAGATTCTTACTCTTTATTCCCCATTTTTGCATAAGCCTTTTCCCTATCTTGCATCTGTTTTTAGGTTTGACTTATAACTGATAAAAGTCTTGTTTTTAAGTGCTTAAAATAGTTGTTTAAGACCTCTTTGAGGTTTGGGGTTGTTTACCACCTTTTAGGCCTTGTTTGGCCTCTTTTTGTGCTATTTTTGGTGAGCTCCGGGACCACCTTGTATTGGCCTCCTCACCACTGAAATCCAGAGGGATTTCAGTGGTGGGGATGGTGTTTTGTGGTCCTAAGAAGGAAAGGGCCATCCCCTCTCCTTGTTGTCTTCAAAGCTTGTCATTTTTGCCTCATGTGTGAGCACCTTGGTTAGGTTCATGTTGGCCATGTCTTAGCTAGTATTTAGTGTTAATTTGCCATGATATAGCACTGTTTTAAGTTGGTTTAGACACACCATGCATACTTTGCATACTTGTCTTATAATGCCATGAAATTGCCTTAACATGCTTTGTGCTTTGAGCCTTGTTTTTAGCATGATTTTGGCTTAGCTTTGTGAAGCTTTTATGCATGTTTTGATGTGCTTGAGGTCTGATTTTGGTCATTTGGGTCATCCATGACTTGCTTTGTATAGCTACCATGCAATCCCCCTTGTAGGCCTTGAGTGTTGGATCCTCTAGCATGCTCTACTTGCATCATTTCAGTGGTTTGACACCATTAGTTATGTCATTTCAGTCCATATAGCATGCTTGTATACTTGCATTTATGGCTCCTTTGATGCTTCAAGAGGTTCGTGTTTTATGCTCCATGTTTGGGTCATTATGCATGCCTTTAGACTTAGGCCATTTAGATGCCATCTAGGTGTGTCTTTGACCTTGTTTTGGTCTCCTTTAGGACTGTTTTGAGTCCTTTTGTCCCTTTGAGACTTGCCTTGTACGGCCATGGTTTAAGCCCCTTTGATAGCTTTGAGCCTTGAACCTTGCTTGCATGCTTTGATTGCTTCGTTTAGTTGGTTTGGCACCATCCTTAACATGATTTTCAGAGTTCATCATGCTTGTCATTTGTCCATGTTTATCTTCTTTTAAGTGTACTTAAAAGTCTCCTCTTTATGCTTAAGTGTTGGACCATGTTTGCATGCATGTTTGTATGTACATTTGCCTCCAGTTCCATAGCATTTTGGCTACTTATTTAGACATGGCTGAGGCTTGTCCATATTAGTCTAAGTCCATATTTTGCATGTTTCCCAAATGTTGTTACATTGCTTCATGTTTGCATGCTTTGGTTGCATCATGTCTTGCATGCTCATTTGTTTGAATATTGTCACATGCTTGTTAGCTTGCATGCTTGCCCTCATGCTCATATTGCACACTTAGCTAGCATGCCTAGGTTGCATTCCATGGAGCATGCATCTCTCACCTCTTGAATTGATTATGATAGAGGTTGGAGGCCTTTATGTGCATTGCATTTCATTTGATATTGAAATGGCACACTTGGCCTCTTTGGCCATCACGCATTGAAATGCGCAATTGGTGGCCCGAGGGTCGAGGACCAAGCTCCCTTGAGTTCATAACATGATGGGGAGGTTGGTTGTGCAAACATTTGCTTAAAATGCATTGCCACGCTTTGTCTACCCTCTGCTGCTGTCAAAACAGGGTTCTGCAGGAAGATATGGTCGACCGACCATTTCCAGTGCCGATTGACTAAGTATCTTTGGCTGAGAGCTATACCAATGGTCGATGACCAGTTTTCCCTGGCCGGTGGTGTTTCCTCTTGGTCGGTGACCTTCCACAGTGATCAGGAAGTGATCCTGGAGCATCCTTGGGACTTGTGCAGTCTTCAGAGGAGCAGAGCAGTGTAAAACAGGGGTAGCTTGTGCATGGTGGTGGATTTCCGAGCGGAGCCGAGCATGCATGCATTGGACCCTCTTCCCGATGTTGTTTTACCGTTTTCTTAGCTTAATTTGCTTAACTAGTTAAGTGGTTTGTAACTATTTAATTAGCTTGTTAGTTAATTAAATTTGTATTATTCTTTTGGTCCCTCCGAGCAAGGGCACATTGTGTAATAAGCGTGCATGTGTGTGATGCATGTCTTCCAACCTCCACTTCTTTCTCCCTTTTATTTACCTGCTTTTGATGGTTAGTACTAGGGCATATTTCAATTAGCATCCTTATGCTATGCATGCATGCGTGCATCCATTCATTTGTATTGCATGCATCGGGCTCGGCGCATCATACTAATTGCATAGTATTTCAAATCTAACTTGAATACATGTTATCTGTTGCATTTCACATGCCATCTATAGATTAGCCGAGCCTATTCTAGTTGAATTTTGCCTGCGATGCATTAGCCATCTTAACATGGACTTGGATCATACATTTGATTACTAACATATTCCTTGTTTTGGCTTGGAGTACACTGTGAGTGTTTTATGCTTTAGCATCTTGCATGTATTGTGAGTGTTAACATGACAGCATGCTTGCCATGAGGCTAACTGCTTAGTTGATTTACTGCCTGAATGCTTGTGGGTGAAGGTTGGATTGTTTGAATTGGAATAATTCATTGAAATCCGTATTTTAGCCTACTTGCGAGTAGCAAACCTCAAATCATTTCCAAACAACGGATATGCGATGCTTTATTCCAAATTAGGCGATCTAGTCTATACTTGTGTGTTGTGCACATCACATAGTAATTCTAGCTAATTAACTGGAATAAGAACACATAATGTTTTCAAAACTAGATATCATGGTTAGTAGAGGCCGATCTTTTGATCGGGCGAGCGGGGGTGCTCATAGCTGACCTTCCCCAATCGTACCCAAGTTCCCGAGCCGAGGCAACTTTGGTGATGACGGATACGTGGCCTTAGGCAAACGAGTCAGGGTTTCCTAAATCCCCCCATAAAAAAATATTTAGGTGGCGACTCTGTATCTGGCAAAGCAGTCCATGTTTGGCACTTCTTTCTCAAAAATCTGTTTTTCAAAACGATTTGCTGGATTTGGACTCTTTGGTGATTTATCAATCTCACATTGCACATTGCACATTGTGAGATCAGATTAAGAACTGTGACAATTTGAGTCCGAACTGTGGAAAGCCCAAACAAACAGAACGGGATTCATCCTCCCGGGGCGTTCGGGGACGTCCAGAATGGTGTTTATAACCATGAAACTCAACAAAACCATGCTTACACGTATGATTCAACACTTAATTTCTCATATTCAATTTCTTACATGCTTGATTATGCAATTTCATGGCAATTCTATGCATGCATGTGCATATAAACTTCAATTCCATCATAATCAACACCATTCATGTTCTTGATTACCATTTAACCTTGAATTCACAAAATCACAAACTCAAACTCATAAATTTACTCACCTAGAAGTTTAGGTCTTCCAAATTCTAGTTAATTCTTGAGTGTAGCTTCCCAATCCATAATCTTTGAGTCAAAATGCACAATTCTCCCTCTTTCTCTCTCTAGAATCGACACACTCTCTCTCTAGAGAGAAAATTCAAATTTTGAGCTCAAACATATGGTAAGTTTAAGTGTATAAAGGCCTATTTATAGGCTCATCTAATTAGACTTGATTAAGGCTAATTAATTGTATCCAATTCAATCAGTTTAATCTAATTATTTTGATCAAAACCAATTTCTAATTAAATTCTACCGCAGGCTCTAAAAATTATGCCATTCACAATGGCGTAATCAATTTCGGATTCTATAGCCGAGAAGGCCTTCAATTTTTAGTTCAAAGCACAGATTCTAATAGATTTTCCTACGGTGAACAGATACAAAGCCAAAATCACATATAATCATGCAATCAACACCCAAATTCACATTAAGCACATAATTACAACATAATCATGATTAATTAACATAGTATAGGACACGGTTATCACAATCTTCCCCCCTTTAGGAAGTTTGGTCCTCCAAACTTATTTTACCTTTAGTCGAAAACAATTTGCAATACCTTTATTCAACGGTTCCAATTCTTTTGATAGTCATTTGCTCAGTCTCTAAATCAAGCAACACTCTGTTCTCAGCCAGTCAGAGACTTACCTTTTCCGCCATACAAGGCTTTGTACGGTGTCACACTAGGCTTTGTACGGTGTCACACTGAAACTAGAGTGTAAGCTGTTGTCGTAAGCAAAGTTTGCCAACGATGGACAGATTTTTCCGACTTCCTTGAAAATCTAATGCATACATTTGGAGCATTTTTCCCAAAATCTAAAAAGTTCTTTTTGATTATACATCAATTTGCGGATGGAAAGCAGCGCTGAATTACAATTCAGTTCCCATTGCCTCTTGAAGGCTTGTTAGAATTCAAACACATTTTAGGATTCCTATCTAAAACAATAGATACTGGGACCCCATGCAAACGAGCAATCTTATCGATGTTAACAGCGGTTAGTCTATAAGTATCATATGAAAATTTTACAAGGAGGAAATAAGCAAACTTAGTAATTCTATATACAATAACCCAAACGGGACTTATACCTTGGGTGTCCAAGGTAGCCCCACAATGAAATTCGTAGTCACATATTTCTATTTTCATTCCGAAATAGAGAGAGGTTGAAGTAGTTCCGCCAATATCTGATATTCGACTTTGACTCGGTACCGAAAATATTTAGATACAAATTCAACAACTTCCTTCTTCACAATAGGTCACTAACATATTTATTTCAGATGTCAGCTAACTTTACCATAGAAGTTCGGTATATTCCCTTGTCACAAAAGTTCAATTCTTTCTTCAATAATTCCGCAATTCACAATCCAATTCGGTATTTAGTTCAGTGACTCATCACAGTTATCCAAGGTCAATCTAAAGTCTTCAGGAATTTAAAGTGGATCTAGACACTGATTCTCGAGTCAACAAGGATAACAACGAAGCAATCAACGACACGACGTACGTAACTCATATATCCCTATAGTACTAATTGTAAAGTACAATAACATCGAAGTAGTTGACTTCTACCATAACACACGTGTTCTCAATTCATTCAACAGTTTATAGTTTACAATTTCGTTCAATATTCAATTCCCTATTCCATCGAGTCTTTCCACATTATCTGATAGCCGTCAAAAGCATAAGGCAATTCATATATTAATCCCCATGGCGTCAAAGATAATATCAAAGGAGTTAATCACATGTTAAGTACAATTTACACATCCTTAGAGCCCCAATTACAGAATATAATGGCACTGAGCAGTTATTTACAGGGCGTACTGAATTCACACACTTTCAGATAATTAAGGTTTTCTAATTCCATAGTGTTCACAATCGAAACAGTTCATGGTCAGCGGTTACCATAACATGATTTCCCAAAATTCAATAACACTGAAGCAACTATTCTCCCATACAAAACATATTCTGATCAGTCAAAGATAAATGTTCAGTACTGTTTATAGTCAAATCAATCTGCCGTCATCGGTTCCCATAGCGTCAAATAAATAAGAATATGATAATACACAAGCATTGTTCCTTAAAACACCCAATCACTGGATTTGCTCAATTCCATTCATCTATAACATGTCTATCTCCAACAATTAAAGGTTGGTTCTTAATGGTGTTCATGGTTAGATCAATCTGTTGATAGCCCACATAAGGTCTTTCAAATAAGTCAAGTATTCCAAACGGATTCAAGTTTTGGGTCTATCAGTTTTCCTGCCAAGAATAATCTAGCTATTTATTTATAAGCAATTCTTAATCCCCCTCTTAACAAAATCAAATCAGATAGAGGGTCTTATCAAATCAATCCAGGCAAAGGTCTTGTCAAATTAAATCAAACAAAGGTCCCATCAAATTACATCAAATGAGGGTTCTATCAGGCCAAATCAAACAAAAGTTCTATCAGATCGAATCAGATAAAAGTTTTCTCAAATAGGGTACATTTGGTTTCGTGAGGCATATTTCATTGCTCAGGTACATAGTCGATAGTTTCACAACTGTTCATATCAAAGTATTTCAGGTCATGTACAATATGGCATTGTTCACATAAGTTCATGTATAGTTGCCTATGCATGCAGTTGTTCATATCAGGAGATATGTATCATAATCAATACAGCGGTTCCCAAATAAGTCTCATATGCAAGTACATGGTGCATAGTAACACATTAAAAAAAGTTCCTCGGTTGCACATAATGTAGGATTTGTTATGCAAAAGTCCCAAATCAGTCACAAAAGCACAGGCTTACGAGTCAAGCCTAGTATAGTCACATAGTCCAGTCAATTTTTTATCAATCAAAACACATGATCTCACAATTTATAGAGTTCATTATCGGGGTGCTCAACTCAGTCTCACAATCACAGAGTCATAATTCCAGTGGTTTAGCCGTTGAAGGCAATGATGTAACAAATCACTCTGAGCATAGGTTTAGACGTATATGTGCATGTGCAGAGTTAATCGATATCCCAATACGTATTTCAAAAATTTCCCAAATGGGGTAGATACATACAGTAATTAAGGTATTGATCCTGTAGGTCTAACCAATCTAGATACACATATAGCAGATATGAAAGAATGTGCCGAACCAAATCAAATAATATCCCAAGCAAAGATGTACACATGTACCAGTCCAGAATCAGTCAACATATAGGCATTCGTTTATAAACAGTATAGATACCTGGGATAACGATTGCAGCATTCTGAGTGCTTTCTGGGACGAGTGCGGTTACTCTATCTTGATTAGCAATTCCTACTGTTGGTATGAATCCAACTGAGACAGAGGATCTATTCACAATTTGTTCAGTTCGGGGACAGTTCCTTACCAGATGGTCCATTCCACCACATCTATAACAAGCCCCAGAGATTCGGTAGCAAACTCCTCGGTGTTTCTTACCACATTCATTACATGTCGGTGCTGTATTCCTTGTAGAGTTTGAAGTGCGCGATGATCCCGTATTTTGCTTTTTAAATAACCTCTTCCTTGAGAAAAGCCTTGTCTCTTGCTTTTCCATTCAGAAGATCGGTTCATGTTAGCTTCGGTCATCAGTGTTCGGTCTAGCACCTCAACATATTTTGTGACTTCCAACACATTCACTTGGTGCTCTTGCGCTGGTGGTGGCAAAGGTTCTTGCCGTAGAGGCAACTGATGTCGTTGTCTTAAGATCTCTGCCATTTCTTGTACTATTCTTTCCAGTCTATCAAGTCGGGCTGTGAAAGAGTCTGCCAACTCGTATGCCCTTACTTTATCCATGTTCTACACAAACTCTTATTAAGCCATGCCAAATACTGGAATGCCCAATATATAAATAAACATAGATACACATAGGTACATTTGCATATAGGCACATTGTTATATTCACATTTTACGTATCGTCAAGACACAATTAATCACATGCAAAATAGACGATTTCATACTTATCAGATATCGTGTACTGAACACTTACTAAGTAATTATACACTTAGATCATATTCGTATTCCACATAGACACCCATTTGCATAATCGAATGCACATAAGCAACTTTTCATGATTCATACGTTCATATACATGCATTATAACAAAACAAACCTATTGTACACATTAGTGCAACAATTCATATCTCATATAATCACATGTTCTCAATGCTTACATCATGTACTTATCAGATGGATGCATCTTAAGTCTTTTCTAGACACCTTATGGCTCATTTGGACAAGTGTGTGAGTCATTAACTCGTGCTCTGATACCACTCTGTCATGACCCGAACCCACCCCTATAGATTAAGGTCATAACCGGCCAGTAATCATGAGATTACCTATGGCCTCAAACCAAAACAAACATATAGCAACAGAGTGAATGGACCAAACGGAAGCAAATTTAAAACTTTGTCCAATGAGCTATGCTTACATGGCATATCAAAATGTTTCACATGTACTTAATAATAACTCAAACCACATATCAGTAGTTAACATCTTGTATACCCAGGATCATTCAAACACATAGTCAGCTAAACCAGAAGCTTATGCACATAAACGGTCTATTACACAAACGGTCTATCATGACCAATAGAAATAGCAGAAGAAATACAAAGATCATAAACAAAGCCTCTTGCGTGAGGCACCTGGGCTGACTTCACAAAACTCGGGTTCCTTTCTTAAATTCCACTAAGGCTGGGGTTGAACATCCCTTTGCTTACCTACACACATATAAATGAGAGTGAGCTAATGCCCAGTGAAGAATATCAAAATAAAGAGGTTAATGAATGAGATTCGTTCATAAATGAATCATACTCATAATGTACATATTTGAACCACTATTCTCATTCACACCAGATTTACAAATCTCAACAAAGTAAAACGGCCTTAGGTCCAACACATCATGTCCATATGCAAAACGACCTTAGGTCCAAGTCTTATACAAAACAATACAACCTCGGGTCCATCTATACGAAACGACCTTTGGTCCAATTCGAACACATCAAATGGCCTCGGGCCCATTCTCTTTATATTCATATCCATGCGTATTTCATATTCACGATCATGATCCATTTCATTCAAATGACCTTTGGCCCATCACGGTATTCCAACATATCAAATGACATATTCAAACGGCCTTTGGCCCATCTTTGCATTCATGTCTAACGACCTTTGGCCCAATCGTTTATATCCAACGGCCTTAGGCCCAATCATTCATGTCTAATGGCCTTAGGCCCAATCATTCATATCCAACGGCCTTAGGCCCAATCATTCATGTCCAACAGCCTGTGGCCCAATCATTCATGTCCAACGGCCTTAGGCCCAATCATTCATGTCCAACGGCCTTTAGCCCAATCATTCATGTCCAACGACCTTTGGCCCAATCATTCATGTCCAACGGCCTTAGGCCCAATCATTCATGTCCAACGGCCTTTGGCCAAATCATTTATCTCCAACGGCCTTAGGCCCAATTCAAATATATTAAACGTATCAAACGACCTTATACAAATTAGGCATATACTATACTCATTCATATTTCAAATCAACAAATCCATGGAGCTTATACAGAAGTACCATTTGGAAAGAAACATACTTGAAAATATCTTTACTAAGATATTACTCACAGTGTCCTGCCGGTGGATTTGCCCTTGAGCTCGACCCTACACATTACATAACACATATGGGTCACCTACGATTCAATCCGTTCTTAATTCATACATTCCTTTTAGGCTCCTTTCTTATCATCTTAATCCATTTATAATGTTCAATGCATGCCCAAGAGTGCTCAGAAATGGAAGAGAACGGAAAATGAAACACAAAACGTCTTTACAAACTTTCTGAAATAGGGCTCCTCGCTCGAGCGTGGCTTTGGCCGCTCGAGCGGACCCATTGGGTCTGCAAAAATACTGGTTGCCTCATTTTTACGCTCGAGCGTGACTTCGGACGCTCGAGCTAAAAGTCAAACTACATGGCTCCCCGCTCGAGCAGACGTCCATGTCTGCAAAAGTTCTGGGAACTAGCATTTCACGCTCGAGCGGCGCTTTTCCTACTCGAGCGGACATGTCAAATTTTGGAATTTCCAACAACCAGTTGGAGCTTCAAACTTGCATTCAAATCAACATAGCTTGCATTTCACAACCCATAACTCTCATATACAACTACTAACATGCTACAAACACCAATTTACTACATTATGAAGCTCAATCTTATGAATAAATCACATGCAAACCCAAATTATACCAAACTTACTTCCAATACATTAAATTCATGCATTTAAACTTCATACCTTCATCAATCATGCATACATGTCAATTCTTGACTCCATTTCTATTACAAATCGTATAAATGGTGCTTATAACCATGAAACTCAACAAAACCATGCTTGCATGCATGATTCAACACTCAATTTCTCATATTCAACTTCTTACATGCTTGATTATGCAATTTCATGGCAATTCTATGCATGCATGTGCATATAAACTTCAATTTCATCATAATCAACACCATTCATGTTCTTGATTACCATTTAACCTTGAATTCACAAAATCACAAACTCAAACTCATAAATTTACTCACCTAGAAGTTGAAGTCTTCCAAATTCTAGTTAATTTTTGAGTGTAGCTTCCCAATCCACAATCTTTGAGTCAAAATGCACAATTCTCCCTCTTTCTCTCTCTAGAATCGATACACTCTCTTTCTCTAGAGAGAAAATTCAAATTTTGAGCTCAAACATATGGTGAGTTTAAGTGTATAAAGGCCTATTTATAGGCTCATCTAATTAGACTTGATTAAGGCTAATTAATTGTACCCAATTCAATCAGTTTAATCTAATTATTTTGTTCCAAACCAATTTCTAATTAAATTCTACCGCAGGCTCTAAAAATTATGCCATTCACAATGGCGTAATCAATTTCGGGTTCTCTAGCCGAGAAGGCCTTAAATTTTTAGTTCAAAGCACAGATTCTAACAGATTTTCCTACGGTGAACAGATACAATGCCAAAATCACATATAATCATGCAATCAACACCCAAATTCACATTAAGCACATAATTACAACATAATCATGATTAATTAACATAGTACAGGACACGATTATCAGAACCTCCTTTTTCTTTTTCTTTTCCAAGGTGCTTTAGCTGTGATGGTTGCTAGAGGAGCTCTTTGAAAAGCACAAGGCACACTTTGAAGGAAATGATAATGCATTGTTCTTCCCTTGAACTCCTAGAAGGAATGGCTGTGATTAAATCTGAAATGTTGGCAAATCTAGCGTAAGTATATTATTATTATTATTATTGTTATTATTATTATTGTTATTTTTATTTTGCACTAGTTTGTTGTAATAATAGTATTACTATCAGAAACAATAGGATTACTATTGCATAGGCTTAAATCCCTATTGCTTCAATCAGTGTAATTACTGAGTTACAATAGTTTGATAGGATTGGTATAATATGACTTTTGAACTATATTAATACTCCTATGCAATGTTAGAAATTTGTTTTCAGCGTATGAAAAAAGTTACACGAATGTATAAAGAAAGAAAATTTCCATGCTTTTATAGTGCCAAACATGTGGCATAGCTTATTGATACCAAAAGAGGAGATGGAAGCAGATTAGATGATGGAAGAAACAGAAGAAGACAGAATTAAAATTGGAATAATATGCACACAAAATACTCTTAATTTTAAACAATAATTTTAACAAAATAACTTACAATTATTTACTGGAAGTAACTGCAAAGAGTTGCTTCGAAATACATAACTTGAACAGAATTACAAAGTTTAATATCAGAGAAAGGTGTTGGTTCTCACTTAGAGTATCCAATTTTTCTAACTCTGATTTACAATTGATTAGAATGACTAATTTATAAGCAAAAGAGGTGACTGTGAGCCTTGTGAGCTGGGAGCTGGAAAAGCATGATGAAGCACATGGGTGCTGTCTGTTGCTTTCGGTTGATTGACTAAAGCTCATAGCTGTTGTTGACTATTGTTGAGCAGGTTGATTGATGAATAGTGAATAGTGAATAGTGACTTTTTACTATTCATTTCTTTCGGTGGCATGTGACTGATGGAAATCCATATATATACAAAATAGCAGTTTTTCTCAAAATCTGAGTAGAGAGTGAAGCTATAATGCATATATATCGAATCCAATGTTGACTGGTTGAGCAATGTTGACTAGTAGCTATGCATACGGGTCTTGAGCATCTTGAAAATGGGCCGCATATGGATCATAGCTGGTTGATTGAGCAGTTGAATTGGATGAGCTGGATGAATTGGACTTTTGGGCCAGTGCAGGAGGCTCATCATCAGAGGGTTCATCTTTTAATTGGGCCTGGGCCTGATCCATCAGGAGACGGGCCATTTAAAGCAGTTGATCACTGGATGATCCAGGTTTAACTTTGGGCTTTGACTGAGCTGACTTAGATTTATCCGGTTTGGGCTTTGATTAGGCTGGTTGAGTAGCAGCTTTGGACTTGGATGACTTGGGCTTGGAAGATCCAGATGTGGGATCATTGGGGCTTCCAAGATTGACTGGAGGAAGTGGGCTTCCTTGAGTGACTGAAGCAATTGGGTTCTGCTGAGCTTTAACCATTGCAGGAGTTGGGGCATGAACATTGACCGGGAACTCAAGTTGAACTTGTTCAATAATACGGGGAACTTTGAAGTTATCACACTATTTAACAAAATGTTGACGAGTGACTATGTTAGTATTTTCAATTCCATATTGCCATTTGAATATCCAAGAGACTTTGCATTTGGACATAAAAATGAGCAACCATGGAAATTGCTGTTGATGTTGACTGCGTTTGTAAACAGTTGAAAAATAGTTGACTTGGTCCATCAAAGCTGGTGGAAGAATCTCAGGTATTGCACCATGTAGAGACCACCATCTGAGGAACCATGTAGGAATGACTGATTTGAATTGGTGATCAAACTGGAAGAACCATGAGTGACTATATGACTCATTTTGATACAAAAGAACTTTGAACCATGCATCCATGTAGTCATAATAACTATATTGGATGGAGTGACCAGGTAAATCTCGAAGAAGGTAAGGAGTACCCCATTCATCGAGAGATACAATGTTGTGAATATAAAGAGAATGATAAACAATTTTAACAGGGTTGACTTTATCACGAATTGGTTTAATAAGAATTGACTGGTGATGAAACATAATATCCTTATAAAAAGAAATTGTTTTATCAAGATGGAAAGGAACAAAATGCCATCCTGGAGGGAAGTATTTCTGGGTTAAATCAAGAACATCATGGTTGTTCTTATGAACAGGTTATTTAAAGAACAGATTGACTGAGTAAAATTGAACATAATTAGATTTAGCAGTTTTGACTGGATTGGGTGGATATGGAGTAAGTGCTTGACTAGATGAAGCAAAAGGATCTGAAGCAAGAGTAGATGTGTAACTAGGTTCAGGAATGTTACCAAGAACTTGGTAATGGTTGACCATTTCAGTTAGAGGAACAACAAGAGGTTGACTAGATAAAATCAAGGCTTTGGAAGGAGTTCTTGGGCGAGACATCTGTTAAATATAAAGAAAGATTAGCATCCATTGAGGAGATCTAAATATTCTTGATGATAATTTAAACAATTGAAATAGTGAGCAAGTAAATGACGACGGGCTTGGATTTGGTGATATTGAATATATTGAGCGCGTTGAGTAGTCTTTTTGGCTAATTTGAGACGAGCAATTCGGTAAGCCGTGGGGTGAATAAGATCTTTGTAATGGGTAACTTGTGACTTATGGTAAGAAATAAAAGGAATGGCCATCCCTATCCCCCCTGTAAAAATTCTCGGGTAAGAAAGTTAGGAATAGAATTTTGACTACCAGGTATATAAGCAATAGTAAAATCAAAAATACTTAAAATAGATTGCCAACGGGCAAAAATCTGTTTACTAGCAATATTTTGAACATCTTTTTCTAAAATATATTTAGCACTTTTACAATCAACACGTAATAAAAACGTTTGATTTAAAATATCATCTTGAAATTTACTAATACATAAAACAATAGATAAAAGTTCTTTTTTAATAGTACTATAATTTAGTTGTGTTTTATTCTAGACACCAGAATGAAAACGAACAATTTGTTCAGATGACTTGGGGGTAACCTGTTGGAGAAGAATACCACCATAACCAATATCAGAAGTGTCAGTTTGAATAATTTTGAAAGAATCTTCAGTAGGAATACCAAGACAGGGTAGAGTCTTGACATACTTTTTGACTTGTTGAACAATAGCGGTATGAGTAGAAGACCAAGGAGGAGGATTATCTTTCAACCGATCAAAAAGTGGTTGACAAGTTTTCCTAAGGTCTTTGTAGAATTCAGCAATATAATTTAAAGGTTCTAAAAACCTTTGTAACTGAGTTTTATCAAGAATTTCATCCGAAAATTTAGAAGCAAATTCAATTGACCGACTAATAGGGAGAATAGTACTCTGGTAAATATCATAACCTAAGAATCGAACTTCAGTTTGGAAAAGTTTAATCTTAGGAGTAGAGATGACTAGACCATTATGTTTAATAATTTGAAAGAAAGCATAGAGATGTTTCCAATGTTCTTCTAATGACTTGGAAAAGATCAGAATGTCATCAATGCAAACTATAGAGAAGTGACTAAAAGGGTTGATTATGTCATTCATAATATTCTGAAATTCACTAGGAGCATTTTTTAATCCAAAGGGTATGATGTTCCACTCATAATGACCAAAGGGTGTAGTAAAAACGGTTTTATACCTATCGTGAGGATGAATTTGGATTTGCCAAAAATCACTTTTTAAATCAAATTTACTAAAAATGACAGCTTGACTAAGTTTTTTAATTAAATCTTTTTTATTAGGGATTGGATACCTAATCCATTCTAAAACTTTGTTTAATGGATTGTAAAGTAGGATTAGTTAATTGGGTTTCAATTCTTTTATATTTAACTTCTTCTTTAAGAAATTTAAGTTGTTTAGTTAGTCGATTAATAGATTGAGATATGGAACATTCTTTTAATTGATTTAATTCTCTAACTTTAGGTGGAGATAGAAATTTGAATGTTACTTTTTGACCAAATGCATGAGTGGTTATTCCATGATTAGTAGTGGTAAATGGATATAACAGGAATATAAATGGAGTTCCTAAAATAACTTTATCAGTTAAGTTCTTAACTAAAACAAAGGATGTTTTAAAACAAATATTATCTTGACAGATATGAACTTTAGGTAATTTATATTGGATATGCATTTGACTACCATTAGCAGAACTTAATTGTTCAGTAGTTTTATGAAAATGTTTAGTAGGGATTAAACCTTCTCGAATACAATTAAAATCAGCACCAGTATCAATTAATGCAATGACTTCAGTTTCAAAGTTGTAACGCCGTCAAAATAAACCCATAAATCATACAACCTTGACATGCTTAGATATAAGAGAATAAATCATAATTTCATTCATCAGAGTATTCTTTACAAAAGTATTACATGTTGACATCAAAAGTAAATATCCTACGTGCTTACAACTTTCCAAGTCAACACTTGGTTACAAAAAGGAGAGTACTAACTCTACACAAGACAAGCCCTTGGCTTGATTTACACGTAATACACAAAATAAACAAAAGAGCCTCAACTCCCACAACCATCCAAGCTAAGATCTCGGAGGCGGCATAATACCTGAACCTGAAAATGACGTCCCATATAGGGTGAGCCAACGCCCAGTAGAGATATGCTAAACATAATATGAGCAATAACTAAAACATTAGCATCCGATAAATGTTTAACCCATATACACCAACTTAAAACACAATCCAGTTCCATGACAAATAATCTATGTGCCATTCCACTTTTCTTTACTTATACAGTTTTCGATTTATCAACATGGCTCAAAACCTGGCTAGACAATTTAAATGAGAGTACCTTTCATATTAAAACATTTCCTTTTTAAATGAAATAACAACTCATTTCACAACACTTCCATAATTCACAACAGATACACATATTTGCTGTATCAGTACCACATTAAAACACTTCCATACTTCATAAATGATACACAGATTTGCTGTATCAATATCATATTAAAACACTTCCATACTTCATAAATGATACACAGATTTGCTGTATCAATGGAGTCCATCCCCTATCTCCTCCCAAATAAAATCCGGTTTAGGAGTCCATCCCCTATCTTCCCCTAAACCGTGGAGTACATCCCCTATCTCCTCCCACACAACACAATGTATATAAACACATATCATATACATGAGCAGTCAATACATAAATTTGATGTATTATTCGAACCGTCATATTCGATGACATATTCAATTGATTAGTTTTAATTCACCTAATCATCATGCATTGTCTACAACAATCAAGACTATCCTCCACCGATAACCCAAAACAATTATTTCTAAACAGATAATAAATGCATCAACATATAGTTTATCAACAATTTCAAAGTGAGCGATTAATAAATCCGACTTCACTATTCCATCTCATATTAAACTAATTTCATCATTTCCAACTTAATTTCATAATCCCATAACATTCCCCAAATTAATTATATAAATTAATTCATAACAAAAATTAGGGCTTTCTCCCCCTTTTTCTAAAAAATGACCCAAAGGTCCCAACATCATCAACAACATCAATACCATCATTTTAAGACCCAAAATACACATTGATGAGTCAAAATAACAAAACCCCTCTTTTCAATATCCCAAAAATTCAAACCCTAACACCCAAATCAAACCATTTATACAAAATGCTCAAAATCTATGTCAAAGCTCATAAAGATGAGTAGTTATCCCTATCTCAAATTCGGAGCTCAAAGGAGAAGGTGAAGAAAAACGAAAATGCTCCAAATCCCAAGATTTTCGGATTGATAGGAAGCCCAAGCCAAGCTCTACACTTTTTGCAAGGACACTAAGGGAATAGATCACTCAAACTAGATCAAACCCTAGTGTAACGCCCTCAAATTAATACATAAACCCAACATTCTTGACATGCATAGATAAAAGGGAAATAAATATCTTTTCATTCATCAGAGTAATTAAGTACAAAAGTATTACATGTTAACAACAAAAGTAAATGCCCCATGGGCTTACAACTTTCCAAGCCAACACTTGGACACAAAAAAGAGTACTAATTCAAATACACTTTAAGCCCTTGGCTTTCTAAAGAGATAACAACAAAAGTCTTTCCGTCTCTACGCAACCCAAGCTACGCCCTTAGAGGTAGTCTAACACCCGAACCTGAAAATGGTGTCCCATTGTGATACCCCTTGTCACAACCCACGCCCGCCCCTAAAAGTGTGGGCATGATCTAATCAGAAATAGACAAAATAAGCTATTACAAAAGATATTTGGGGCCTGAACGGAAGCAATAATATCATAACATGCAGATACATCCATTGAGCTACTACAATATGCCAGGACCATGACTATTCAGAATTAAACATATAGTGAACCTACATCTGGAATTAAGCTCCATCCACATTTACAAGGCCATCCCAGAGAATGGCGTACACAAAAATATGAGATGCAAACTCAGGCCAACAAAACATTAATACAAAACGACAGAGTCTAACGAAACTGCCCTAGCATACAAGGGTTTCTCCAAGTGCCTGGTTGTCCCTAGGCTAACAAAAGATGGATGATAACAATGCTAGGGCTGATCTCCAAATCGGCTTCCCTACAGAACAAACAAAACAACAGAGTGAGACAAGTTCAGTGAATAATAATACTTAAGCAGTTTAATAACCAGCTTTAATTACAATAGATAGTCGTGCATTTACCAAAATGAGATCCAAAAATTAGTCTGATTTGATTTTACTTTTAGTACGGCCTTTGGCCCAATATTATAGTTCTAGCAAAATGACCTATCAGCCCAGAAATAACAGAACGCATAAAGCGTAACAGAACGCATAAAGCGTGGCAGGAGTAGTAGATGTATGGATTCTAGAGGTGGCTCGTACGGATTCTAGAGGTGGCTCCCACCAAGGTGTAGCACTTAGTTCTGTACAGCACTTTGTTCCATACTAGGAATTAAAACATTAATAATACTCCTCAACAAGGACGGAATAAGTTACCTCATAACAGTCTTGACTCATCATGACAATACAGAAGGAGTCAGAATACACGAGCGTTATTGTTTCTCTTGTTCACTACACATCAGGTCGGATAATTTACAAATAACAGAACATTAGCAGTAAATAAATGTACATTCAATGTATTAGTACCCACATTTCTCTTATTCATGTGTCATATACAAAATAATCTTAATTCATTAGTGGCAACCCAGAATGATCTTTCCATCAGTCAAAGTTGAACATAAAGTCCATTTGTTCATTAAGAAACTATACAGTTTGCTGATAGCTGACAGAGGTTAAAATGTGTTATAAACAGAACAGGAGGATTCCAAAGTCATACCGATGTATGTAACTCTTTCAACGTTCACATTGACTTTCAACCATCACGAACATTCGTGTTACATGTTCGTATAACACTTATACGAAACAGAACGTTAGTGATAATAATTATCAATGATAAATAAAATGTACATCTTCGTATTATTACTCACAGTGTTGTGATGGCGTGCTAGTTCCTTCCGGAGTGTGCCCTGCACACTATCATAACTTGTAAATTAATTCTCTTTTCTCTTAAATCATTGAGAAACCATTCCCTGAGTCATTACACTTCATACGAATTTATAATCACCTTAAAAGCATCAGAAAATATTCTAAAGAGTCAAGCACGCAAAGCTGAACAACATATTTTATTTTCTAAAAATAAGCCTCCCCGCTCGAGCGCTACTTTGGCTGCTCGAGCGGACTGTAAAATCCACCAAACTGCTAGAAGGCCGATTTTCTCGCTCGAGCGGGCTTTCCTACGCTCGAGCGGACCAAGCAAAATTTTCGAAAATCTGGACTCCCAATTGAGTTTCTCCAACCACTCCTTTGCAAAACAACTTCAAATTTGGGAGAGTCAAGACCCAAAACACTTGAAAAACACACTTGAATCTTTATCACAAGTTCTAAACAAAACCCACATGCAACAAATACAAGATCAAGCCCGAATTTGAGGTGAAAAACCATAAATATGCACATATAAGCTTCATCCATGGAGGTCTCCCTCATATTTGCCAACTATAAACATAAGCCCATGAGGTGATGTTATAAAACCAAAGATTGAAGTCAAAGTTCATACAACTCCTAAATAAAGCATCAAAACAACCAATTGATGATGAACCCGCATAATTCAAACATGATTCAACCATGAATTAAACATGAATCATACATGAACATCAATTACAACTCTAAGTTGCCATAACAAGAAGAACTTGAACTCACCTTGATCTAAATTCCACAACCGTAACAATTTTTGCCAAGCTTTCTTGCTAGATCCCTTTTTCCCCAATTCTTCCTCTCAACTCTCTTTATTTTTTTCTCTCCCAAAAGGGTATTCCCGTTTTTTGATCTTACGGCCACACAAGACTTAGATATATATAACAAAATATAAAGGCATATAAGACAAAAATCAATCGTTTTATCATTCCAAAATTAAAATTTCGTAAACATGCCTAATATTACCAGAAAATTATGTTGATCACAGATATATAATTAATTTCAGATAATTAAGCCGTTAAGGTGCCCAATTTCTAAGTCAAACGTGTTAATGGTGACAGATAGTTTCCTTATGAAACAGATAGGTATCCATAAATACGAATTTCACTTACTTAACCATAATTTTTCATGGGATTTTACAGTAACATTTTAAAAACTCAAAATAAGGGTTGAAAATATTTCAGAAAACATGTACGAGGGTCGGGTTATTACACCCCTGTTCTGTATTATGTTAATTGGCCCCTAATACGTATGTGATTACATGTTTTGATATGATTTTGTGTGCCATTATGTGGATATATGTGATTTTGGAACTCTATCTGTTCACCGTAGGAATATCTGTTTGAATAATCCGCTTTGGAAATTAAATTGAGGGCCTTATCGGTCACAGAACCCGAAATTGATCACGCCATTGTGATTGGCATAATTTTTAGAGCCTACGGTGAAATTTAATTGAAAATTTATTCAGGCCAAATTAAATCGATTAAATTGATGAATTAGAGCCCAACTACTTTATTATTATAATATTGGCCTTAGTGGGTTTTGTTGTCAAGGCTTTAAACACTCAATCTCTCTCCCTAGCCTCATTTTTGACTGATAATAAACTCAAAGAAGAGAAGAGAGGGTCGGTTGGAAGAAGAGGGAATAGGAGATTGAGGGTTTGGTTTAAAGCTTGGAAATTTTGGAGATTTAGCTCAAGAATTGACTAGAGCTTAGAAGATCAAAGCTTCTAGGTGAGTAATTCTTGGATTATGGTTTGTAATTCTGTGTGTCCAAGCTAATTTGGTGATCAAGAGTAAGATTGAAATGAAATTGGGTTGTATTTGTTGAATTGAAGCTTAATATGTGCATGCATGTAAGAAATTACTTTGATATTGCATGTTTGAGCACAAATGTGTGTAATCCATGTGAAATGTTAAAGGAAACTCATGTCTTGATCACCATTTGTGCTATCTAAGTTGAGAATGTGGCTAGTTTATCACATGCATGTACAATTTGAGAAGTTATGAGCTTGAATGCATGAGTTTGTTATGTTGGTGTTGAGTTTGACATATTTTGGGACATGCATGAAGATAAATCAAGAAATTGAGCTTCATAATGTTATAATCTTGCATTGGTGCCATGGTAGTATGATTATATGTGAGATTTGGGCCATTGCATGCAAGTAATGTGGCTGGAAAATTGGTTTGGAGCTCAAGAACACAACCTGGAAATTCCAAAATTTTGACGCCCGCTCGAGCGGGGGAAGCGCTGCTCGAGCGGAGAAATCGAGCTCCCAGCACTTTTCTGCAGACATGGTTCCCGCTCGAGCGGGGAAGTTGACGCTCGAGCGGGGAGCCATGTAGGCAGGCAGTCCACTCGAGCGGTGGAGTTCACGCTCGAGCGGGAATTTGAGGTAACTAGTACTTTTGCAGGCTTAAGGGTCCGCTCGAGTGCGGAAGTCCACGCTCGAGCGGGGACCCTGTTTTCTGAAATTTTGGAAATGCATTCTGTGTTCTGTTTTTCATTCTCTTTCACTTGTAAACACTCTTAGGCATGTGTTAAGCATTGTAAATGAGTTAATGGGATAAGAATAAAGCCTAAAGAGGAATATGTAAATTAAAGAACGGATTGAACTGTTAGTGACCCTTTTGTGTTCATGAAATGTGTAGGGTCAAGCTTCAGGGCAAATCCACCAGCCGATCACTGTGAGTAATATCGATATTTAAATGCTTGTGAATGTCCAATTGTTACTCCCTTATAAGCTTTATGAGTTGCTAATTGGGATTGTGGACAAAAGTCACACATGAATGAAATGAATGGACCAAAGGTCGTTTTGATAGAAATGAATGGACTGAAGGTCGTTTTGATAGAAATGAATGGGCCGAAGGTTGTTTTGACAAAACTGAATGGACCGAAGGTCGTTTTGACACCTATGAATGGACCGAAGGTCGTTTTGACATGAATGAGTGGGCCGAAGGCCGTTTTGATGCGAATGTGTGGGCCGAAGACCGTTTTGACACGAATGTATGGACCAAAGGTCATTTTGACGCAAATGAATGGGCCGAAGGCCGTTTTGACATAAATGGAGGGCCGAAGGTGGAGCCCTTTTTGGGTTCAGGTTCATTGTTTACTGTTCGAAAAAATGACCCGTGCTCATGGGGAGGTTATTGTCAATAGGATAGGCAGATTGGTTGAGGTGGAAGCTCCCTCAGATGGTCTTCTTATTCATCGTAGCTTCTTGAGGCTCCGTGTCGAGGTTGATGTTACTAAACCTCTGCTGCAGGGGTTTATTTTGTATCGCTGTGATAGCTCGGGGCCAGTTGGGGATGGTGTCAAAGTTTATTATAAGTATGAGAAACTGACTGAGTTCTGCTATGATTGTGGTCGCATTGGGCACGATAACTTATCCTGCAAATTTGTATCATGGGAGGAGGGTCGCACCTCTGGCTACGGTCCCAATCAAAGAACAGAGCCGGCTAGAAACGTAGATTCGCTGCGCAACCAGACTGCGAGACCTTCGGAGGAGCAGCGTGCTAGTCGGATTCAGTCTTTGCCACCTCTGGTTTCTCCGCTAGGCTCTACAGCGGCGTGTTCAAAGGGGGACGAAAGGGATGCCGTGAGTGGGCCAGTTGCGGACAGCTCGCATCACCGGGCTGAGGACGTAGAGATACGATCAGTACGAAATAGGGTAGTGGAATTGGGGGCTGCAGAGTTGGTTCAGTTGCAGGTCCCATGCCAGTGCAAATCAGGCTCCCCTCTAGAATCTTCGTCTTTACTGGACCCCTCCTCGCCTGCCTTAAATCTGGTCCGCGGCCCATCTCCTATTTGCAAGTTAAATCTTGGGCCAGTTGAAGAGAAAGGCGTAACCCATACAGATTTGGGCCCTTTTATGGCCAATTCGGGACTGAGGCCTAAAGCCTCATATTTTGTAATAGAGCCATCAGAAGCTGTTTCTTCTAATTTTCAGCCCACGATTAACGTGTCTCACTCTAATTTGAGTGTGGAGGAAATTAGTCCCAGCCCAAGTCCTGAGAGACCAACACCCAATGACTCCCTTATAGAGGTAAGCATTTCCTAGGTGTTCACCTATTTATCTCTTAAGAGACCGCTTAGTGAGGAGGATCTGTGTGACCATGTCCCGCTGAAAAAACTGAAGGGGGTTGTTTCGGTTATGGATACGGCTGTAGCTAATCCCCAGGCTCTATGCGTTGTTACTCGAAAGACTAATCCAAGGACTCTATCTCGGAGAGGCAGTCATGTGAAGAAGTTTCCTCTTGTTGAAATCCCAATTCAGGATACAGCCTCTGTTGTCATCCCGAGCCCAGGGGGAGTTGTGCCAGGGGGAGTTGTGCCAGGGGGTGTGGTTCCTGTGGCGGACGTCGGAGAAGTGGATACGTCTGGTAATAATCAAAGGGTGGTGGTGGCTGACCCTAAACAGCCACAAGCCTCATTTTAATTATCAGCTGGAACTGTCAGGGGTTGGGCCGTCCCCTGACAGTCCAGGTATTACGAGGGTTGTGTACAACCCATCGGCCTTCGGTGATCTTTTTAATGGAGACTAAGAATAAGAGAGCAAAGCTGGACCGAATCAGGCAGACCCTCAATTTTCCTAATAGTTGTTATGTTGACCCTATCGGCACCTCCGGCGGTCTAGCCCTTTGGTGGATGGATGGGGTTGTGTTAGATATCCGGTCTAAATCCCAAAACATTTTTCGGTGTATACTTT
This sequence comes from Camellia granthamiana, assembly GCA_036172215.1. Taxonomy (NCBI): domain Eukaryota; kingdom Viridiplantae; phylum Streptophyta; class Magnoliopsida; order Ericales; family Theaceae; genus Camellia; species Camellia granthamiana. The sequence continues at coordinate 28,586,176 of CM069915.1, read as the reverse complement.
CGTCAACGGCAGGAAGGAGTTGGGCTGCCTGTTTTATTTACGCCCTTCCTCGAAGGCGAGAAAGGACAGCTTTCTGGAAATACTTATGTGATTTGGCTTCGAGGATGCACTACCCGTGGTTATGTGTGGGTGACTTCAACCAAGTGGGTTCTATTTTGGAGAAGCAGGGTGGCCGGGAATGTCATGTCTCTCAGCTTAGTGACTTTCAAGATATGGTTTCGGAATGCAATCTGGTTGATTTGGGATTTAACGGGCATGCTTTTACTTGGACTAACAACCAGGAGGGTGAGCTTAATATTCGTGAAAGATTAGACGGGGCCTTGGCTACGGTTGAGTGGAGGGACCTTTACCCGCATGCCCAAGTTTTCCATGATATTTGTTTTGGCTCAGATCATTGTCCATTGGTACTGAACTGTTGTGTCCCTCTTGCTCGGGTGCCTAGAAGATTTCATTTTGAAACATTGTGGACCACTAGCCCAACTTGTGCAGTTACTATTCAATTGGAGTGGGATAAGTTTCAAGCGGGCTCTCCGATGTTCACCCTTGTGCAACAGCTGAAAAGAAGCCAAAGGAGTTTATGGGCCTGGAGTGCCAAGGAATTCGGGAATGGGCGACGGCGGATTGAACATCTTCGGGGTCAGATTGCCCAATTACAAAGTCGGCCTTACACATTGACTAGTGATGCGTAGCATCGGCAGTTAACTCATGAGTTGGAATCGGTTATGAGGAGGGAAGAGATGTTTCTTCATCAAGGATCTCGGGTGTGCTGGCTCCAGTTTGGTGACCGTAATTCTGTTTTTTTCCATGCTACACTCACTCAACGCCACCAACGAAATCAACTCTTGCACTTGAAATCTGATGATGGCAGACTATTGACATCGGAATCGGAAATTAATTCTCACCTTTTTACTTACTTCTAGACTCTTTTTTCCGATAGTGCCAGAGGTGACATGACTGAAGCTCTAGATGTGGTTTGCAGAGTTATATCAGAGGATATGAACTTGATGCTGATTCGTGATGTTCTAGATGAGGAGATTAAAACTGTGGCTTTTCAACTCGGATCTTTGAAAGCTCCTGGACTGGATGGTTACCCCGGGTACTTCTACCACCGCCACTGGGATATTTTAGGGCCCTCCTTGTGTTCTGCGGTGAAGAGTTTCTTTAGGGGGGGTTTTTTCTTGAAGGAACTCAATCACACCAACTTGGTCCTTGTTTCCAAAGTGCCAGCTCTAGAAACATTAGCGTAATTGCGCCCAATGAGCTTGTGCAACTTCAACATGAAAGTGATAACAAAAATTCTTGCTAACCGTTTGAAGGGGATTCTCAATTCAGTGGTCTCGCAAAATCAGTCGGCTTTCGTGGGGGGAAGGTTGATCCAAGATAACATCATTGTGGCCCATGAGGCCTTTCATGCGATGAAACTTCGTAAAGAGAAGGTGGAGGACGTAGCGATAAAAGTGGATTTCAATAAAGCTTATGATTGTGTGAATTGGCATTTTCTAAAGGCATTGTTGGTTAAGATGGGTTTCCACTCCTAATGGATCCAATGGGTGATGCAATGCGTCACCACAGTTTCTTTTTCAGTTATCGTTAATGGGGCCGAACGGACTAGTTTTAAACCGCTCCGGGGTCTTCGTCAAGGAGACCCCCTCTCCCCATATCTGTTGATCCTCATCATGGATGTGCTTTCGAAGTTGATTGATAGAAGTGTTCTTAATGGGAAATTGACTGGGCTGGGCATTCGCCGGGGTTGTCCGTCATTGTCACACTTGTTCTTTGCGGATGATGCGATACTTTTTGCCAAGGCCAGCACTGTGGAATGTCTTGAAATCAGCAGAGTGCTTCATGTTTATGGTCTCGCTTCGGGGCAATTGGTTAACTTTGACAAGTCGGGAGTTCAATTTTCTAGAAATGTTCCTCTCTCTCGACGAATGGAGGTGTGTGGTTTGCTTGGTATTCCGCAGATGCAAGCTAATGCAAGATACTTGGGACTACCGTCATGTTGGGGTCGCTCTAAGGTTGAAGCTTATAATTTCTTATGCGAGAAAGTGCTGTCCAAATTGCAAGGTTGGAAGGCGAAGTTGCTTTCCCAAGCAGGTCGAGAAGTTCTCATCAAATCGGTTGCCTAGTCAATGCCTACCTATGCTATGGCCTGTTTCTTATTTCCCAACAAGTTATGTGATAAATTGAGCTCCTTTATTAGGAATTTCTAGTGGAAAGGGGATCCGGAGGGGAGAGATATTCATTGGGCCAGCTAGAACAAATTGTGCCTGCCGAAATTCAAGGGTGGTTTGGGCTTCCGAGACTTTCGTGCTTTCAATAGAGCTCTCCTCGCTCGGCAAGGTTGGCGTTTAATTAAATTCCCGAATACTTTATTTGCAAAGATTATTAAAGGAATTTATTACCCCAACTCTGACTTCTATCATGGTGAGCAAGGGACGCGACCCTCATGGGCTTGGCTCAGTTTACTTCGAGGAAGGGAAATTCTGTCAGGAGGCTTACGGTGGCAAGTTCTTAATGGGAAATCTATCAACTTCTGGGAGGATCAGTGGATACCATCTAATCCAGGATTTCGTGTCCAAACAGTGAGGCATGGTGGGAGTTCGGTTCTTACGGTCAATGAGGTCATCCACCCTGTGCGCAAGCAGTGAGACGAGAGGAAGCTTCGCAGCCTAGTGTCTGGCGTGGACTGTGATGCCATACTATCTATTCCTATTTCTGTAGAGGATAAGGATGATGCTCTTCTTTGGCACCATGACTCAAGAGGTTGCTATACGGTTAAATCGGGCTATCAAGAAGCAGTGAAACAAGCGCACTTGGGTTCCACCCTGCCCTCCTCTTCTACGGGTTGGTCAGCAAAAGAATGGAAGTTTGTTTGGAATTTGAATTTACCTCCTAAACTCAAGCATTTCGTCTGGAGAATCTATCATAATGCACTGGCTACTTGTCAAAATCTGCTTGCGAAACGGTGTGCCAACACGGCTTGTTGTCCTATGTGTTTGATAGCCACCGAATCTATTGAACACCTATTGTTTGAGTGTGATTGGTCTAAAAGAGTTTGGTTTGGGAGCAATCTTGGTCTTCGCTGTGACGATCTTGGCAGCCTCTCGGTCAGAGATTGGTTTGGGCAATGCTTTACATCTTTTGGAACTTCTAGTTGGGGGAAATCTATGATCTGCTCCATGATTTGGGTGGCTTGGACAATCTGGAAGGACCGGAATGACCATTTATTCAACCATTGCCTGGTTAATCCCGCAGCAGTTATAGCGAAGGCCAAACATAATGAAGCTGAATTCTTGGCCACCTGCAATGTGCCCTCGGCCCCTGCTATGGCAGTTACAGGTGTGCACCAATTAGGGGTTGCATGGGTTCCTCCGCCTCGAGGAAAGTGGAAATTCAACTGTGACGCGGCTGTTGATTTGCGGCAAGGTACTGGTGCGGTAGCAGTCCTTCTCCGAGATCACTTGGGCAATTTGGTGGATGGCATGGTCAGCAAAATCTGGGTGAGGTCGATTGCTCAAGGAGAATTCCTAGTCGTTCGGCACGCGTGTCTTATGGAAAGTGCACTCAATCTGAATGCAGTGGATATTGAAGGAGATTGTAAAGCCGTGATTCAACTCTGTGTGTCCGAAGGGGTCCCTCCGTGGGAGCTTCTTGCTTTGCTGAGTGATGTTCGCTCGATAGCCACGAATCGGCAGCTGAATTTTTTTTGGTGTCCTAGAGTTGGTAATAGCGCAGCCCACTGGGTTGCTTCTGCTTGTTTTCATAATTCTTTACCCGCTAATTGGGTTGCCCAACCACCTATGGGTCTTGTTAGGTGCTTATCCTCCAATTCAGTGTAATTGTTGAGCTGGTTTTCTCGATCCAAAAAAAAAAAAAAATTCTGGTAATGGGACTCTGGCTCTGGCATCCATGTATGAATTGTTGTTTTTAAGCGATTAGATTTAGGGTTATTTTTATTTTTTAAACGCGATTAGATTTGGATCTTGATTACTGAAATGTGTGTGTGTGTGTGTTTTTATTTTTTATTTTTTATTTTAATAAAAAGAAAAAATTGATTAAGTAACAATTTGTTGATATGACAAAGTAATTCGGACGCCAAAGTATCTAGATTAGGACTCCATCAATGCAGTTGCACATCTGTTGGACCTATCATTGTTTTAAAACTTGATAACAATTGTCTGGCACACTTGCCAAAGAGCAAGAAACCTTCAAAGTCTTCAAGACGATGATGAATTCAATTCAGGTTAGTCTCCAAGATGTAGTTAAAAAGATCATACTTAAAAGTATAATTGTCTACTGTCATGTTTGATTGGGAGTTTGTGTGGTGTGATTGGATTATCAATACGTAGAATCAATCTAATTTATGTTTGTATGCAACATGTCATGAGTTTAATAATCTCATGGGAGTATGAATTTCCTCTCATAGTAGAATTAGGATTTTTATGGGAGAGTTGGGAGATAGTTAATCCCCCCCACGCAAATTATTGGCTAAAATGTCCTCCACTTTACAAAATCAAAAAATTGTATTATATATGATGGTTTTTTTTTTTTTATATATATATTAATAACTCACAGATTGTTTTGGGGGATGGGAGGAGAGTTCAATTCTGGAGGGACAAGTGGGTTGGTAATATATGCTTAATGGTTGAATTCCCAAGGTTTTTTTTCTTTATCTAATGACAAAAATGGAGTGGTAAGTGAGTTCTTTGCGAGAAAGGCAGATGATGGTGGATAGAATCTTGGCTTTAGAAGATCTTTATTGGTATGAGAGGAGGAGGAAGCCATCAGATTATTCAATTTGCTTAGCAATGCACCACAAATCTGTCATAACAGAACTGATGAGTTAAAATGGAGTGTTGATCTATCTGAGCTATTCTCTGTTGCATCAGTATATAAATGGTGTGAATCACTTATAGGGCCTGTAGTGCCAGTGGCTGAATTAATTTGGAACAATTTTGCTCCTTCTAAAGTGCAAGTTTTTGGGTGGTTGGATTGGCTTGGTAAGGTTAAAACTTCTAGTTTTCTCCATAGAATTGGAATCTTAACTGAGAGTGCTAATCTTGCTTGTGTCTTCTGCCATGATGAGGTTGAAACAGTGGAACATCTATTACTCTTCTGTTCTTTTGTTTGGTTGTTGTGGTCTAATATAGTGAAATGGTGGGGCTTGCAATGGGTCTTACTAGGTTTTGTGAATGGTTTGTTGCAATGGTGGTCTGGTTGTAGAATGTAGAAGCTGGAGAAGAAAATCTAGATGGTTCTCCCTTTGGTGATTCTCTGGTCTACTTGGAAACATAGAAATGCTTGTGTGTTTTCTGGGTCTCAACGAAATTTGGCAGAATTGTGTGAACTAGTGAAGGTTAGATTAGCTATGTGTAGACTCGACTTTCTTCGTGCGCCCTTCTTTCAGAGAGGCGCGAATTGGTCTCCTACGGTTCTAAATCTAGTCTCATAAAGCGCAATGTGAAACTGATAAACACCAAAGAGTCTAATCCGGCAAATCATTTTGGAAAATCGATTTTGAATCAAATAATGCCAAAACTGGACTACTTTGCCAGATTACAGAGTCGCCACCTAAATATTTTATTTTTGAGAAATTTAGGAAACCCTGACTCGTGCCAAAGGCCACGTGTTCGTCATCACCAAAGTTGCCTCGGCTTGAAAACTTAGGCACGAGAGGGGAAGGTCCTGAAATGAGTACCCCCGCTCGTCCGATCAAAGGATTGGCCTCTACTACCATGATATGTTGTTTTATAAACCTCATGTGTTCTTATTCTGATTGTTAGCTAACTTTACTATGTGGCGCACACATACAAGTATAGACTAAGTTGCAAGACTTGGAACAAATTTGACTCATGTTTGTTTTCGAAAATGGTTTGAAAGTGCACCTTCAAGTGGGCTAAAGCGTGGATTTGCCACCCTCAAGTGGGCTTAAAACATGATGATTTGCCACTTTGCAAAGTGGGTTTAAAACTCATAATTATCGAATTGTTCCAATTCAAGCAGCAAAGCCTTCATCAACAGGCACTCATGCAGTTTAACAAATAAGCACATGGCCTCATGGCAAGCATGCGAAACATGGCGTTACTCACACTCATGCAAGTATGCTGAATCGTAAAAGCTTACAGTGTACTCCAAGCCAAAACAAAAACTAGTTAGAAATATGCATGATCCTAACTATGTTAAAATGCCTAATGTAACACATGCAATAATGCAATCAATAGGCTCGGCTACCTAAGATGGCATATGAATGCAACAATTTGATACATGTATTCAAAGAAGTATTGAAATATGATGCAATTTGAGTGATGCGCCAAGCCCCGTGCATGCAAGACAAATGAATGATGCAAACATGCGAGCATAAGGTATGCTAATCAAAACGTGCCCTAAAACTAACCATCGAAAGCAATTAAATAAAAAGGAGAAAGACGTGGGGTTGGAAGACATGCACACACACACGCACGCTTATTACAACATTACGCCCTCGCGAAGGAGAGTCCGAATAATTAAGCTAAGCCAATCTAAGCTAAGCTAAATTAATTATTACAAAACAACTAATTAACTATTCTAGCTAATTAATTATTACAAACCAACTAACTACGCAAGCTAATTAATTATTACAAACAAATTGAATAATTAGCTACATAAACTAATTAAAGTACAAAATGAATTAAGCTAAATAATTTACAACACATGTATGAATTAGCTACAATTCTAAACAATTAAATGGCCGCACGGGTGAGGGACGCATGCATGCTCGGTTGGCTTCATTCCGAAAATCCACCGTCTTGCCTTTGGATGCCTCTTTTGCACTTGCATTGATCTCTGAACACTGTACCAGGTAACAGACCGATTCTGCTCCAACACAGGAACATTTTGAACAACTTTTCCACTGATGGCCGGTCGGCTACCATAGGTGGCTGTCGGCCACTACTACTGGCCGGTCGACCACTGTTTGTGGCTATTGGCCACCGTTTCCCTGGAATTCTTCTTTTTGTTGCAATGGAGAGCAAACAGAGGCCAAACAGTGTATTCTCAAACAATGTATGTACCATTACTCTCCTTATCATTTCTCAAGCTCAAAGGAGTGTAATACTTGGCTCTCAAGCCACCAACCAAGCATTTTCATGCATGATGGTCAAAGAGTCAAGCTTGTACAAAGTCAATGAATGTACAAATAAGACTCTAGACCACTACCCTATCATGCATGTCAAGGGTGATGGAGACAAAGGAGAATGGCTCATTTCATCACTTTGAGTATGAAATGGACCAATCTACCTTATGTTCAATATAACGTCTGATTGAACACATGCAATGCAAACACAACATGCTTATCTTAGTCATGTTTTACTTGTCCAATTCTTGTTTACTCATTTTAGCATTACCAAGCCATTCTTTAATCGGTTAAGTCCAAAATGAGTGTCTTCTAATGAGAGAGGGGTCAACCAAAGGATGATTTAAGACATGAAAGAGATCATGCCTTTGGCTAGGAGGAACCCTCAAAAGAGGGTTAAAGCCATTAGCACAAGCTCTATCTCAAGCTTAAACACAATCATAAGGTTAACCAACACTCAAAACAAATAGAAGAATGAAGCAATGAGAGAGGTTGCAAACTTTTGGTGCTGAAATGGCATGAAAAATAGGACTACAACATGCAAGCAACACATGCACAACATGTTAAGAGCCAAAAGCATCAAAGCTAATGAAGAGCACTACACTAGAGGCATGCAATATCAAGCCTAAATGACCAAACCAACTCTGGACAGAGCTAAAACATGCCAAAATAGTGGCTAAATCATGCTAGAATTGAAGCCAAAAAAGCTATAAAAACATGCTCATGTGTTGGCTTGCAAGCTAGGCTCAAAACATAACACTCAAAAGCAATGAAATAGTGAAGTATGTGAGAGTGTGACAAGGCTATACACATTGAAATCATATATAAAATGATGCTATAACATGCAATCAACACATGCACAACATGTTAGAGGCCTTAAAACACAAAGCTAGTGAAGACACTTGCACTATAGCTATACAAAACATGGCTCATATGATCAAAGCAGCCTAAAATAGAGTTAAAGTAGGCCAAATTAGAGCCTAAAACATGCTGAGATTAAGTCACAAAAAGGTAAAAAAACATGCTCACGTGTTAGGCCATCTATACATGCAAACAAGACACAAGGAGGGGAGGCCACCCCCTCCTATTTTGGACCTCAAAACATACTTTTTGCCACTGAAATTCCCCTAGAATTCAGTGATTAAAAGGCCAAAAAAAAGTTGTTTTAAAAGCTTTGAAAAAGAGGACAACACTTTAGCAAACAAGCTACAAAAGAGGGTGGACCACTCTTAACTCCAAAAAGGCCTTAAACCACCATTTTTAAACCTTAAAAATAGAGGTTTTTGTAGTTGAAAACTAGGCCACAGTTTGCAAATGTGGTAAAACAAGTGTGCAAAATAAGCTTAAAGAAGGCAAGTCTTATACCTTTGAAGCACAACACTTAAACAGCCACTATTTGAGCTAAAACCAGCCTTCGACAGCCCAAAATAAGCCCCAAGATGCCTCAGGTCCAAGGTGGTCTAATTTGGTTAAGGGGTTGTATGCAAGAGTGTAGAGAATTCTCACTTTCAAGCACAATATAGGGAAAGAGAGAGAGAGAGAGAGAGAGAGAGAGAGAGAGAGAGAGAGAGAGGAAATTTTGCTCACAAAATTTTGTAGAGAGAGAGAGATTTTAGAGAGAGAAGATTCCAAACTTTCTAACCTTCCAAAATGAGAGATATGGCCTCCATATATTGCAAAATACAAGCCTTGGGTCGAAATATCTGATTTAGAGACAGCTGGAGCAAAATATCTGCAAATTCTGAGCTTTCTGGACACTTTTGGCTTATCGGCCACCATTGGTGGCCGACCAACCACTAATGGTGGCCAACTAGGGTCACTTCTGGCTGACCTATGGCTGGCAAGCACCATTTGTGGCCGGCACACTCCACCAGTGGCCGACAGAAAAAACTGGTTCTGGCCTCGACTTCAAACAAGCATATCTCCTTCATCTGGACTCCTTTTTAGGTCATTCTTGAGCCTAAACTGAAGCCACGGAAGTCTTGTTTCCAATGATAGCAGCCTCACATCAAAATTCCAAGTGTGCTAAGAGATATCTCTCTTTTAGTCAGACTGCTCAGTTTCAGTCCAATCGGGTTGATGCCTAGTTTTAACCAGCCATATCTCCCTCATCCGGACAGGGCTTTAAGAGATTCTTGAGTGAAAATGAAGCCCCGGAAGTCCACTTTCCAACGGTTGTGGCCTCATAGCTGAAATCCAAGTGTACAAATGGATAGGCCCAATTTAGCGAGGGCTGCTCGACTCTCTCTTAACGGTTCATGCCCAAATTCTTCCCCAACTAGGTTTCTTCCCTCTCCTCCAATCTTCTTCAAATCCAAACCTCTAAACAAGATGTTTTGAAAGATTTTTCAAAAATTTCACCTCTCTTTCACGTATTTCCACTTTGTCCTTGCTCGGTTTAACGAAACGCTCAACACTTAACGAAATGCGAGCCTCAGAACATCATAGAAACTTCTTTCAAAAATATTTTGAAAGAGAGGGTTTTAACATCTAAAAATCATTTTGGTCAAAAGGCTTTGGTCCAAAAAGGGGTGTAAGGTTTGGATTTGAAGCTCCTCTTGCTAAAGAAATCGAACCTTTGCACTGCACAACTTTCATCACCAAGTAAACAATTAGAGGCCCCCAAGTCTTAAGGGTAGTAAAAAATAGGGTGTTGACACTATGTGGCTCAAAGCATCACCAATTCAGGTGGAGTTTTCTATAAATGATTTGGTATTTAACTTGCAGCAAGTGAGGTATTGCATCAGAAATTGAGGTTGAATGAAAGTTAGTGGTGGCTGAGTTTGCTGTCAAGATGCTTTCAGGTATGCTTTGCTACTTTTGAGTCGCTGTCAGATTTGCTGCTGCTTTGAGGTATTGTTGCTGCTTTGGGTCCATATTTTGTATAGAAGTAGCCATATGCAAGTTTTGGTGGTTCTGTAGGTGGTGCCCTATTTTGTTGGTCTGTTATACTAAGTTGTGGGTAGCTCTTGTTGTGCTCTTGTTATGCTTTTGTTGTGGGTAGCTATTTGGTTAAATTTTGCCACCGGTTTGGTGGTTCAATGTGCATTATCATCTGGTTGCTAATGCTGATTTGTGCTAATTCAGTGGTCTTGCCTGATCTGTGCTAATTCTGTTACTGAGGAATGGAGGTTGAGTGGGTATGCTATCGTTGAGTTCGAGCAACAGCAGCAGCTTTCAATAGATGGTTCATCATCTGGTGGGATGGTTTGGTTGGTATATTGTTCTGTTGTCTGTAACAGCTTTCAGTGGCTTGTGCTTGAGTGTGTATTGTTCTGTTTCAGCTGCTACAATGTGTATTGTTTTGTTGTTTGCTACAGTGTGTATTTGTGTGCATTGGTAGAAGTTTCTACTGTCAAAGTAACAATTGAAAGAATGACAATTGCATTTATTAGTATCAGTTCACAGTTTACATTGGTAGAAGTCTACGTTGGTGGAAGTCTGTTGCTTGTTACATTAGAAGTTTATTAGCTGTTATAGGCTGTGGTCTGTTGTCTGTTTTCTCATTGGTTTCTCACCAAATCGGGGGTGCTAGCAAATGATAGGATGGGCTTTTTGGTGCCAACCTAGTTGGGATGATTTAGCTCATTGTGATGTTTTTGCACTTCCCTTTTCTTTATTGTTTTTTGTTTTGTACTGTGTACTTGTTTCTTTCATCACTCAAGCTCCTTTTTTGCCGATCAAAAAAAAAAAATGATGGGGGTTTTTAGGTAATTTTATAAATTTATTCATAAGTAACTAATATCATCACATTAGTACACAAACAAACATATTTTATCTTACATCTCTAACTTAATATCACTACACTAATAATTTCCGTATTTAACTTATTCATCTTCCCTCAATACAAAGCATACGTATAACAAGAAAATCAATAAGGAAGCTTCCTCTATTTTTGGGTAATTCTGAATTTTTTGTTTAAGGAGTTTAACTCAAGTTTCATCATCATCATTCACTTTGTTGCACTCTTCTTCATAGTTCACCTTCCTACAGTTCTTTCTTATCTCACCCTTTGATCCAGTGAGGGGTTTAATGTCACCCATCTTAATCATTGCTGTAGCAAAATCAGAGTAGAAGGCTTTGGGATCTTTGCTATATAATTCAACAAGGGATTTGCTATATTTTTCAACGAGGGCATCAGTTGATCCATCGCCGTGTAACACTTGATCAGAGTGAATGAGTCCTTTTTGAATGATCAGGTTCTTATAGTAGTTGTTGTCAAAAATTTTGGGACTTTGATAATCTAGAGGAGCAAAATTGGTGCCCTCATAGCCAGTACTTGGGCAGTTTTCTTGCCTTCTCTTAGCAAATAAACTGTTAATGTTGGTATCATGATAGATGCGATATTGGAAGATGACACACCTTGCTTGCCCTATTATGTGGGATCTTGGTTCCAGAATGAAACTATTTTAGATAGTGAAACATTGACATATATACTGTAACACTAACACTCCTCTCTTCTGTCCTAGACACTCACATGGCTTATGATCTAATTTTTAGTTAATTTTCAATTTACAAAATTTAGATCAATCGTGTGATTGAGAGTAATGGTAGAGAGGGACAAACGCTTCTTTTAAGAGAGAGAGAGAGAGAGAGAGAGAGAGAGAGAGAGAGAGCTGGATAGGGCAACCATAACCTTGGTAGATAGTCCTACACATTTGAATGTATGGATGAGTTCTTTGAGGGTATAAGTAAAGGCTGGAAGTGCACTATCATTGGCAAGTGAAAAACTGGTTGTTTTAGAATCCTTACGTCCAAGTTTGACATCCCAAGTTGGGCCTCCAAGCTGCAACAAATTACATAAAAACAAAAATTAGAGTAATAACCAAAGACAACCAAATTATACATAATAATTTTGTAAACATGATTCTTGATATAGATGAGTGGGTAGGGATGGAATCTACTTACAATGACCGTGTAGTCAAGAGCTGTGATAGCTACAATATCAGCACATGAGACTACACCAGGGTAAGAAGCCTCCACCTTGGACTTGATATAATCAATTAGATTATATCCCCTAAGGGATTTATAGTTGGGACCTGCAGTCTTCTCTCCTTTGAAAGATGAAGTGTCGTTAAGGAGTATTGACCTATCACACAACCCTATAATCAAGCATGAGACAATTCCATAAGATACAAGAAAGCTTTGTTAAAATATGCTTTTTTGAACAAAAAGAAAATGCATATTCATATTCATGATGGGCGAATACTCAACAAAGGAGCTTCTAAATATGCTCACTAGATTTATGTTTATACCTATCACATTCATTATTTGGTAAATATGTTTAGAAGCTTCCATCCAATAGGGTCTTACCAATTTCAAACAGAGTAATAATCTAAACATTAAAGAGATGTAAAGCCTTATACCTATCAAAAAAATTATGCACCCAAAAAAGTTCCACGTTAAGCATTTAAAAAATAGTGTACATCATGTATATTCAATTAAGGTCTGGTATAGAGCACATTTTATGAATCTAGTACACATGCATTTCTTAATGTATTTTTTTAAGGTACATATCATTTTTGTATATACCACATACATACTAACTAACAGAAAAAACTAGTTTAGCATGGAACATAAGTAAACAATTGGACTAATTCAGTTAATTGTAACCTTTGCATCTTATTAAGAGGTCAGAGATTCAACACTTGCATTAGATAAGAGATAAAGGTTCTCTAATCCCCCCTTCTCTAAGTTACAATATCTACTGGAAGAAGAAGAAAAAAAGTATGTTACACGTGGCATGCATGCTTATTTTTTACCTTATGTGTTAATCATGAAGAAGAATATATATACACCACTTTGATTCAGATATGAGAAATGTTAGGGATCATGAAATTTTTTTCATGAAAATGACCATGAAAGATCTGTGACCCTTAGATTACGTTGATTAGTGTGTGGTGTTTTATTCTAAGTGTAATCCAAAGGTCACAAATCTTTCATGATCATTTTCATGAAAGACTTTTCATGATACTTAGCATTGCTGTTCAAATATATACTTGTAATAAAAAAAATGGCATCACTAATTTCTGTGAATAAACAACTTTGAAGAAGAAGAAAAATTTACATTGACAAAGCAGTCAGGGAAGTGGAGGCAAAGGAGAGAAGCACCCATGCTCATTTCCTTTGACATTGCACATTTAACCGCTGATTTCACGATACTATATAGATTTGGACAAGTCTTAGAGGAGAATTTAGTGGAGAGTTTAGCAGAGGAGGTTGTACTACCCATTAAGAGCACAAACAACATGAATGTGACATTAATCACCATTGAAGAAGAATAAGAAGAAGAAGAATATGATGATACACAAGAAGCCATTTCTAAGTACAGTGAGAGAGAATGTGTTATATACACTTACAAGGTTAGGTACAAAAGAATGTTGGTATTTTTTTTTAATAATAATATTAGAAAAATATATTAAATTAAATTAAATAATAATGACAACATAAACTTTTTTTTTAATTAAATAATGAAATACAGAATAAACTACATGGAACATATTTCCAGACGGATTCACATAGATATACAAAATAATATATAAGAAATAGTTTAAATTTAAAAGTTTGAACAATAAAAGATAAGAGATGCAAACCGAAACCTGTGTAACCACAATTTCCTTAAAACAGATTCACTACCTCCTGATGGGTGCTGGCGGTACGCCGGTGTCTATTTCCCATGATACGATAGTCAAAACCAACTAATGCAGAATCACCTTTAAAATAGATTCGGCGAACTTGACAATGACAACACTCTCTCTTTAACATGAACCAAAGAATGGGCTAGCAAAGAAGATAGGGAAACTTTCTTTGGTATAAAAATCATATCCAATTTTATTATCTTAAAACACCATCTCATTTCCCATAAAAAATCTCTCCAAAATTATTCTATTAAGTTGGAGGGGAAAACCTCTATTTATACTTGTACGGGAGTACCTTAGCCATGAAATCTAACATCAATCGGGTCATCAAATTGCCATTAGCCAAGGCCATCAACTCTAGCCATTAGAGTTAGAGTTACAAAGGTTAAAAACTCATGGTCACTAATATGGTTATCAACTCCATCAACAAAAGATGAGAGTTACGAAAGTTTAAAATTTTCATGTACTTAAAATATACAAATAAATATGTATATAATGATGTTTGAATAATTCTAACAGATGAGTCACAAAATAGATATGGGCATTGGGTCACAACTGATCCAACCTTAGTCTAAAATATATGCACAAGACAAGTCCAACCCAAGATAGCACAACCTGACCCATGCCCAAGACTAAGTCCAACACATGCACATACACAAGCCTAGGCCAATCCAAACCAAGACTAAAACTAAGTTCAAGTCCAAACCAAGGATCAAGCTCAACTTCTATTAATGCCCACTTTATGAGACAATTCTCATTCACAACCTAATGGTTTCGACTCATTATTTCTATATTGCAATAGTCTCACTTAAAAGAATACAAACCATTCGGACTTACCTCAACCAATAGTTAGGTCCCACTTTAATTTCGAATTAAAGTTGCCCTGAAAAACCATTATTTTTCAATAAAGAATACCTGTGCAAAAAAATGGACTATTGATAAGCATACTACTCCTACTGTTACAAATACATCTCCAGTTGTTCCAGTTAGTTAGCTGCAGTTACATAGTTAGTTAGTTTGTTAGATTAGTTAGTTAGTTTGTTATGTCTGTTGTAACTCTATGTGTATAAATATCTGTAATTATTGATTGAATGAAAGAAAGATGAGTTCATATTCTTGTTATGGTATCAGAGCCCTTTAAGCTCTCACGAGCAAACATAAGAAAACAATGGCAGATTCATCTTCATCATCTTCATCACTGTCTTTACCACCAAGTCTTACTCTCTTAATCTCAAACGTCAGTTCATTGGTTACAGTGAAGCTTGATTCTACAAACTTTCTCATATGGAAAAACCATATGCAAAATGTTCTTTGAGCAACTGATTTTCTTAGTTTTGTGACTGGATTTATTCCATGTCCATCTCCAGATGTTCTTGATTCATCTGGTAAAACCATTCCAAATCTTGAATTTGAGAAATGGCTGATCATTGATGCTCATCTCCTTGGTTGCATTACTGCAACACTTTTTTGCTTATGTATTCTCTTTTGTTCTTCACCTTTACCATTGTTCTGAGGTTTAGACTGCAATTGAGAAGAGATTCACTTCTCTTTCTCGATCACACATTCATCAACTCAAACATAAACTTCAGAGCCTTACAAAGAAAGGATTTACAATGGAAGAGTATCTTCAACAGATCAGAGAAATCTCAGATCAATTAAGTCTTGCATCTTTGATTGTTGATGATGAAGATTTGGTTCTTCTTACTTTGAATGGTTTACCTGAGGAATATGATGCATTCAAAACTACCATTCGTGCTAGAGCTGAAGCCATTACAATGGCAGATTTGTCTGCTTTGTTGTGTTCTGAAGCTATATATATGGAAAACAAGGTCAAACAAGCTCTTGGAACTGATACAACTGCTGCCTATACTACAACCAAGACATCTGAGTCTGGTCCTTCATCTTCACATTTTTCTCCACATAGAGGTCACTCTGTATCCAATCGAGGTCGACATCAGTTTCATGGTTCTCGAGGTGGTAGATATCATAGTGGTAGTCGATCATATCGTAATGATAGAGGTAGAGGCAGATCTGGAAATTTCTCTTCTACTGGTTCAGGTTGTCAGATCTATGGTGTTCTTGGTCATAGTGCCCTTGATTGTTGGTACAGAATGGATCCAAATTATCAATCTTACCATTACACAACCTCTTCTCGTAATTCTGCTCCATCTGTTCGAGCTTATGCTGCACTGACACCTCCTACTTCTTCTTCCATTCCTACCATTCCTCCTTCGTATGTTGATTCGGCTGCTACAAATCATATCACCAATGACTTAAGCAACCTTCAGGTCTACCAGCCTTATCAAGGCACAGATCAGGTTACAGTAGGAAATGGTCAGACCCTACCTATTCATTACATTGGTAAGGGTCTCTTGCCTACACCTTAGTGCTCTCTTCATCTCAATGATATGCTTCATGTTCCTCATATTTCTTCCAATCTTTTATCTGTTTATAAGTTTACTAAGGACAATAATTGTTCAGTTACATTTGATGCTTACTCTTTTGTCATTCAGGACAAAATTTCGAACCAGGTTCTGCATAAAGGCTCTAATCATCATGGACTTTACCAGTTTGCATCCTCTTCTTCCTCTCCTCATCCTTAAACTTGCATTGCTCACTCTCCTTCTTAAGTCTCTATGTCCACTTGGCATCAAAGACTTGGCCATCCTTCTTCTCTGAAAATGCAGCATATTGCCAAACATTTACTTATTGTAATAAAAAATAGTAGTGTTGAATTTTCATGCACTCCTTGTAATGTTGCTAAGATCCATAGACTACCTTTAAACTTTCTACTACTACTGTTAATAGGCTCTTTTCTCTTGTTCATAGTGATGTATGGGGCCCCTTTCATGCTTCTACTTCTGGATTTAAATACTATCTCTTGTTTGTGGATGACTTTACTCGATTTACTTGGATTTACCCTTTGTATGTCAAAAGTGAAGTTTTTTCCACTTTCCTTTCTTTTAAAGCTTATGCTGAAACTCAGTTTGCTACTCCTCTTCAAATCTTAAGAACTGATAATGGTACTGAGTTTGTTAACAAACAAATGGATGCCTATTTGACTTAACAAGGTGTCATTCATCAACTTAGCTGTCCTTACACTCCTGAGCAGAACGACATAGCTGAGAGAAAACATCAACATGTTACTGAGACTGCCATTGCACTATTATCTCAATATTCTATGCTAGTTTCTTTTTGGTTTGAGGCTATTGCTACTGCTATTTTTCTTATTAATAAACTGCATAGCCTATCTCTTAGTTATAAGTCTCCTTTTGAACTTTTGTTTCACACTGTGCCAGATTATTCTTTCCTCAAGGTGTTTGGGTGTCAATGTTTTCCCTAGCTTCACCCCTATGCTTCTTACAAACTTCAACCTCGATCCACTCCTTGTGTGTTTATTGGTTACCATCCTACTACTAAAGGTTATAGATGCTTAGATCCATTGACAAGCAAAATTCATTTGTCTAGGCATGTTTTGTTCATTGAGTCTTGCTTCCCTTTTGCACATGTTTCTAGCACACCATCTTCTTCTTCTTCCTCCTTTAATCAATCTTCTTTCTTTTGGCCAGAGTCTGCTTCTTCTAAGCCTATTTCTCCTAATCCTCACTTGACTCCTACTTTTGCTGCTCCTATACCTTCCTCTATACCTCATTATGGTCCTCATACTTCTGCTCCTATACCCACTTCTTCTAGTCTAGAACCTGCTATCTCTGCTCATGCAGTTTCCATACCTGCTATTTCTGCTCCTGCAGTTTCCATACCTGCTATCTCTACTCCTGCAGTTTTCATACCTATTACTTCCATTTCTATTTATTTGTCTTTAGTTCCTTCTTCTATTTCTCCTTCTTCTCTGCAGAATTTTCATCCTATGGTTACAAGATCTAAAGCAGCTCAAGCTTACTTTTCTCAGACTACTTCTCAGCCACTTCTCATTGATCTGTCTCTAACTGAGCCCTTAACTGCTGTAGAGGCTTTAAAATCTCCCATTTGGGTTCAGGCAATGAATGAGGAATTTCAGGCTCTCCATACACAGGGTACTTGGGATTTAGTTGCTTTACCTTCCTCTATATCCTCTATTGGTTGCAAATGGGTTTTTCGCATTAAGAAAAACTCTAATGGCTCTATTGCTCGTTACAAGGCTAGGTTGGTGGCTAAGGGTTATCTTCAACAAGAGGGCATAGATTACCAAGAGACCTTTAGTCCAATGGCTAAGCAACCTACAATTCGAATTTTGCTTTGTTTGGTTCTTTAAAATAAATGGCCTCTTAAACAACTGGACATCTCTAATGCATTCCTTCATGGCCACTTGGAAGAAGAAGTTTATATAGATCAACCTCAAGGATTCATTGATCCTACTTATCCTACATATGTCTGCAAATTAAAAAAAGCACTTTATGGTTTGAAACAAGCTCCCCGAGTTTGGTATTCTACATTTTCTTCCTTCTTGCTCTCTCAAGGATTTGTTCTCAGTCATGCTGATTCCTCTTTGTTTGTCAGAAAAATAGCTACCTCCATCACTATTCTCTTTATATATGTGGATGATATCTTGTTAACTGGGAGTGATTCTATTGTTCTTCATGATCTTGTTCATCAAATGCATCAAGCATTCTCTATGAAAGAATTAGGAGATATCTCTTATTTCTTGGGTATCTCAGTTCATGCTTCTTCTCATGATTATTTTTTATCTCAGTAGAAGTATGCCTCTGATCTGTTGCTCAAAGCTGGCATGGTTGACTGCAAGCCATGCTCTACTCCTATGGCTCTCAAACCTGCTCTTTTTGCTACAGATGACCATCCTTATTCTCAGCTTTCTTTCTATAGAAGCCTAGTTGGTGCACTTTAATATTTAACCATCACCAGACCTGATATTACCTTTGCTGCTAACCAGGCTTGTCAGCATATGCGTGCCCTTACAGTTGGACACTTTTTTTTCCTCAAAAGGCTTCTTCGATATGTGAAAGGCACCCTTACTTCGGGGTTGCAGTTTAGCTCAGGTCCCTTTGTTCTTCATGCCTATTTTGACTTCTACTGGGCTGGCGACTGTGTGGATAGGAGGTCTACCTCAGGGTTTTGTGTTTATCTTGGACCTAACCTTATTTCTTGGTCTGCTAAGAAGCAGGCCACTGTCTCTAGATCCTCCACTGAGGCTGAATACAGGTCATTAGCCCATACTGCTACTGAACTATGTTGGATTCAATAGTTGCTCAAAGATCTCTTTGTTCCTTGTTCTGATATTCCAATCCTTTGGTGTGACAATGTGTCTGCAATGGGTCTTGCTTCCAACCCTATTTTCTACTCTCGCTCCAAACATATCGAAATTGATTGTCATTTCATTCATGAGCGTGTTGTGTCTAAACAACATGCCCTCTACTATATTCCTACAACTGATCACATAGCCAATATCTTTACCAAGCCCCTTTCTTTTGCTCGGTTTCACTATCTTAAAGACAAGTTGTTGGTGCTTCCCTACCCCCTCAACTTGAGGGGGTCTGATAAGCATACTACTCCTACCATTACAAATACATCTCCAGTTGTTCCAGTTAGTTAGCTGCAGTTACATAGTTAGTTAGTTCGTTAGATTAGTTAATTAGTTTTTTATATATGTTGTAACTCTGTGTGTATAAATATTTGTAATTGTTGATTGAATGAAAGAAACATGAGTTCATATTCTTGTTAACTATTAAGGTTGATTGTTTCATGGATTTAGAGAAATGTTTGAAAAAGGAAAGAGAAAAAATATGTGAAACCCAGATGAAATATAGTCGAGGTGTGCGTAAACTGCTCTGGATACCTGATTATCAAATATATATATAGTTATATTTTATTCATATTTAACCAACTATTTTTCATTTTATTTTCAAATCTCTCTCCAAATTTACAAATCAAATACTGCCTAAGAAATTTTTAAAAGGAAGTGAATCACATTAACTTATGTTAAAATCTGAAAGAAATTCATTGAAGTACTATAAATTTGATATAATTATATTGAATTTCTATAAGATTTTAATTCACACAATATTTATTTTATTTTTCATTCATTAAATGATGATTGCCATTCTTTTACATTGATATATATTTTATCTTATTTATTCATATGCCTACACATCATCTGTAATAGTTTTAGGTATTTTAATTTTACTAAAAGTGATATCGGTATAATTATAACAATTTGAGCAAATAATTTTCAAATTTTAGAAATATTTTTTTGATATTTATTTTCATCGAACTAATTTAAATAAAATTTTAAAAAACAAAAAAAATAATAAATTTATGTCATTTGATCCAAAAATAATAATAAGTTAAAAACGAATTGATCAAGTCAAGAATGCAAATAAATTCACATAACGAAACGATGGCCACATATTTCTACATCAAACGCTTCTAAAAAAAATAATAAATTAAAAACGAATTGATCTAGTCAACAGTGCAAATAAATTACATAGTGTCTGTTTGATAACGTTTACGTTTTCAGTTTATATTTATAAAAATTTTATAAACTAGTTTTTGTTTATTTTTAGAAAAACATAAACTACAAGCGCGTTTGGTAATTGACAAAGTGTTTTAAAAATTTAAAAATATAAAAAAGAGTGAGAAATGGCAAGTGGCAGCGGAAGACGGTGGTGGAAAGTGGTGACGGTGGGTGGTGGGTAGCGGGTGGTGGTGGGCGGGTGGTGGTGGGTGGATGGGTGGCGGTGGTGGGTGGTAACGAGTGGGTGGTGGTAGTGGTGGTGGTGGTGGTGGCGGGTGGTGGTGGTGGGTGGCTGGGTCACTGTGGCGGGTGGTGGTGGTAGTGGGTGGTGGTGGTGGTGGCGAGTAGTGGGTGGTGGTGGGTAGTGGCAGGTGGGTGGTGGTGGCGGGTAGGTGGCTGGTGGTGGTGGTGGGTGGGTGTCACTACAAGAAATTACACTTTTGGCAACTACTTTTGGCGATAACGTCAATTTTTCATAGCCAAAAGTATATTTTTGACGACACAGTGATGAATTTCGTTGGTAAAAGTAGACCTTTACCGACGCAATTTACTATCGTCGTTAAAAAAGCATAACATTTTTTAAGCATCAAAATTATTTGTTGGCGCCAGAATTTCAAAAGTTTTAGCTAAGAGGCTTATTTTTTACCAACACAATGAGCGTTGCTATTAGTGTGCTTACTTTTGGCGACAACAAGTTGGCGTGGGCTAAGAGTTAAACATTTAGCGACGATAACACTATTCGTCGGTAAAAGTTTTACTAGTGAAACAGGTGATTTATTGATTTGTGTTTTTATTATAACTTTTGAAAGAGTTTTAAATATTCTAGTTATTGCATTGTAAAATCAAAGTGATCATTGAATTAGATCACAAAATGAACCCATCAAAGCCAAACATACTCTTAAGTTGAGATGGCTAATTTGAGTTAATTTAAACTTTTCTAAAGAATGTGGTTAGATTATCAATTTCAATATGTTTGGTTTTATTTTCATATTGTTTTCATTGTGGTTTTATGTTTGGTTTTATTTTCATAAACTAGTTTAATTTTTTTTCCCCTAAAAAATTATAAAAAGTTAATTTTTTTTTGTTATTTTTATATAATTTTATCTTTTAGGTCATACACTACAATAAAATTGATTTTTTACGAAACCACATGGACGACCTACAAGACACTGATAGTGGGTTCTAATCATAAGTAACAAAGAAGAAACAAAGGGAGAAGAAAGACAGTGAATTGGTTGGAAGGGGAAAGGGTTCTTCAAACCCTTGTTCTTCAAAGTTCTACTATCAATTGAATCGATGGAGATTGAGAGGCAAACACGGTAGTCCCGAAGCCCTTTAGAGGTTCTTCAAAGCCATACGTTGTGTTGGCCTACACAAAACAGAGAGAGGATATTGCTGTGAAAGGCAAATGGTACACTCATCTTTTTGGCGGCAAGACTAATTTGACGGTAAGGCACTCATCTCATCTCTCTTCTCTTCCTTGTTCCTGAAACCCTTTTTTCGGCTCGCTCTCACTCTCGCTCTCACTCTCGCATTCGGTGTAGTTGGCGGTGTGATTGGAGTGGCTGTGGGTAATTTCACTCTACCTAAAACCCTAATCCAACAAAGAAAGAGAAAAGAATTTTAAGAACAATCAGAAAATCTGAAGGTATTCCTCTCTCAATTGATTATTTTTGGAACCCTTCCTCTCCTGAAACCCCTATTTTCTCTCTCTGAAATCGTCCCTCTTGTAAAATCCTCTTCTTTCTGATTTTCCCCCTCTTTTCTCTGTGTGGGGTTCTCTCAGAATTCAGATTCCAATCTTTCTTGGCTCTTACAGATTTGGTATTTTTACATTTGAAATGAGGCTTGCTAAAATTTTATTTTATTTTGTTTTTTTATATATTTCAGTTGACAAGTAATGAAATAATCAATGAATATTCTCAAGCATTGGGCTTTTTACATTGATTAGTGTAGTATTTTGGAGCCATACTTTTGCTTCTAAGGTGTAAAAAATGTCATATTGTTTTGGCATTAGATTTATAGATCTAATTATGTTCTTTGAATTTTGATGATGTTTGTAAAGATGCATTAAATTGTTAGCAATTTAAACAAAAGTATTTTGGAACTATATTTTCATTGTGAAAACTCGTGATTGATTTAATTCATTCGCGCCGCTGTTTGTTTTCGATGAAAATAGTAACAGAAACGAAAAACCAAAATTTGAAATTTTTTTTAGTCTTCGTCCTGTCATGATAATGCAATTATTTTGGGTGAATTAAGGCGAAAGCTATATTCTTGTATTACATTTTCGTTTCATTACAAATGCATTGTCGTTAATTTTTTTCTTGTTGCTACGAACTTGAATGAATTTGAATTCAATTCTAAATGGCAACACTGAATTTTGTTTTGTTTTGTGATCTGTGTTAATTGAGAAAAATTAAACATATTTGAAAAATGTTACACAACACTCTGATTGTGGATTTTTGAGCTTTCCCATTAGGTTGAAGTTATGTTGGTTGATTATGGGTGTTCTCTCTTACTTATTGTCCTGGAATTCAATGTGCCATCTGTACTTTGGGAATGGTAGTTGCTCTTCGTCGTCTTTAGCATGCAAATGGAGTTAAACTCTTTGTTCTTGATACTCATTATCTCATATAATTTTTGGATTTCATTGGAACCTATCATATGGTATAAAACGTAGTTACAATTCCCGTAAAAGTATAAAACTTGGTTCCAAAATGGTATCTTTATGCCAGGTAGAATTGCAGTGGCAGTAATTGTGAGAGGGGTTGAAGGTTTCATATCTCGTTGACTGTTGTGGTTATCTTAGTGTTTGTAAATGATTATGAGTTGCCGAAGGTAGGGTGAGGTGGTTTACTTTGAAGAAGTGATATTGTAATACTGAAGTTCATTTGTGGTGTTGGGTTAGGGTAATGCGTAAATGGTGGTGGTAATGATGGCTATTGTTGTGGCAATACATTGTGGTTCTTGAGATGAAGGCATCAACAATGACCACTTTTGTCACATTGACCACTTTTCACTGTCTAATTTACTACAAAAATATTAGAAATTCTATATATATATTACTAAAACATTTATAGGATATTGACATAAATTTTTAATATTGTTTTTGAATCACTAACATTACTCAATTTATTAGAATCATTTTTGCCTCTTTCCATAGAAAATTTATATGAGTAGTTTTATGTTGTAATTCGTGATCTTTTCTTGAATTTCTAAATTCCAGGGTATATTTGGTTTCTATTTTAGTCAACCAACACTTCACCCCTCAAAAAATCCATTTTCTTTTTCATCAAAAATTGAGTGTATTTATTTATTTATTTATTTATCAGTATGTTTACTTTTCTGCATAATATGAAGTGTATTGAGTGAGAGTTGTTTGAATCAATGAGAGAAAAGTTGAAAGGTAAATTGGGATTTTTAGGATAGCAAGTGTGATTTTATTTTATTTTTTACTAGTTTGTAAAGCTTTATATATCTATGTATATATAAAGATATAATCAATTGTAATACAATATGATAATATTGATTTAGCAAAGAGGATCTATATATATATATGTATATAATAAAACAGAACTGTTTTTGAAAATGTGTCAAAATATATCAGAGATACATTTTGATTCAATGGCTGAGATGATTCCTATATACTATCTAACGGTTGACATCATTTTTATTCCCGCCCAAACACTCTTTGCTCTCTCTCTCTCTCTTCCACGTCTACCCAAACACCTCTTCAACTCCCTCTCTACACGTTATCTCTCACATTTTCTCTTCAACTCCCTCTATGATCTCTCTCTCACATTCGAAATTCTTTCTTTTCTGAGACTACATTCTCTCTTCAACTCCCTCTATGATCTCTCTCTCACGTTCAAAATTCTTTCTTTTCTGAAACTGGCTAACAGAGGTAGCAGATTAGAGAAACATCTTCCAACAATTTGATTCAAACAGAGACAGTGGTCTCAACAGGGCTCACTGCCACCGCCGCTGCTCATCATCATCGTCATCGTTGATTGACACCCACACTCTCTCGGCTCCCATCCTCCCAACATCAGAGGTATTTTACATTTTTTCACTTCTTTGAGGCTTCAGTTTTAGGGCTAATTTTTGTATCAATCGTCCTCCATAATTAACTGGTTTGTCTATATGGTTGTGAAGATCATCATTGAGTGTACAAACTGGTTTAATTTGATTTCCCTTTCTCTCCTTTTCTCCCTTTGAGTAATTTAGTTCGCATGTTCGAGTTTGGTATCAAGTTCGCTGATTTTCTTTGTTCAATTTCATGAATTTGCCGTTTGATGTGTTGGTATAGGGTTCACTGACTTCTTTTTATTTTTTTTTCAAGCACATTAGTTAGATATGAGAAGCAGAGTGGCAATGGGGTGAAGAAAAGTGCTGATATACTGGCTTATACTGCCATGGCCACAACATGTTTGATAGTTTGCCTATGAGAGACTTCTAAGTTGCTGCTTCTTGGTTGTCAAAATAGCACACACACTTGGTTGTTGATTCAGATTCCCCCCCTCCCTAATTCACAAAGGAATGTTAATTTGAGTTGATAAAAAACTATAATTAACTTTGTAATCTTAAACGCACCAGCAAAAAATAATGTTCAGAGTCATCACTTAAAATGTATAATGAAGAAGTTGGCTAATATATAATGATTCCAACATATAATCTAGGCTAATTCCTTGGCTTGACCACAATTTCAAGTCAATGTTGTGTTTTATAATGTATAATGAAGTCTGTATATCACTCAACCAAATGATATGAAATTATTGGTAGCATTCATGGACCAAAACAACCCAAACCACACAAAGAAAGTGCTGCTGGAGTTTTTCTCCTTGCTAATAAATATAACATATTACTTTAGCTAAAGTTTTAGTACCTAAATTGAATAGTGCAGCACTTGAAATAGAAATTTTCAGCATATATATTATAGTTTTCAGTACTCACAGTCACTTCCAGCACTTAAACACAACATTCCAGATGCCATGAGGATTTCATCAGCATTCAAAAAAGTCAATATTTCAATGCTCTGAATTTTCGCTGAATTTTCTTAAAAGAAGTTGAATGTTTCTATACTGTGAGAAAAAGCTGGAGCTTGACACTGGAATTTAGAAAATTCCAGTGTCAAACATGGAGTTGGTTGTATAGATCCATTTTCTCTAATTAGCTCCATTCGTAATTATATCCTCAGTTGTAGCTAAGATAGTCATGTCTTTTTTATTACCTCAACCCAAGTTCTCATTGTTTTACCATATTCCTTTTACAATTATTGCTGATATACCAAATACCAAGAATTGTTGACCAATTGTCATATTTCTCAACCATGTTTTGATGCCATAGTCTTAACCACCTCATTTGGAGATTCGACTCATTGGGATAAGTTGAATCTCACAAACCTTGAAGAAATACAAAATTGCAGTTGGATATTAAGTTACATTGTAAAAAAAATCTTATCCCACATATTTTTGTAGCTAACTCCTAATCTTTATCAGTTGGCAAACTTCTATATTGGGATAGAGTTTCAAACAAGATTTGGATTCTTGAAACTTTTCTGATTTTGATCACTTGTGACTGGTAACTTGGAGGCATCAATTGTTGTTGTGTGTTCTCCTTTGCTATATGATTCTCTCTCTGTATGTATGTATGTATGTATGTATGTTAAGTTAAAGGTAAGATAATCTGTATCATGCTTTGTTCCATTTCCCGAATGATCTAATAACTGAGAGGCTAATTTAATCATTTAAAGATGGCTATTAATTTTGCAGAAGAAGCAGTGGCTGTGCCTTTCCTGTGGTGATTGCAGCACTTCCATCTCAACCTAATCAAATCATGCTTGGAATGAGCGATGGTGCAGTCTATGTAATCGAGCCATTTGATGCAGAGCAAAACTGGGGTCGAATAGTGCCTCTGTAAAATGGAGGTTTTCCCCTTCATCCCCTAGAATTCTGCTTTGAATAGTCAGCCATCTAAAACCCCGTGTTAGGGATATTTGTCGTCTGTAAATTTATATATCCAATGTTGTTATAGGTTTTTTTTTTTTTTTTTTTTTTTGGGGGGACAATTCTGAGTTCTACACATCGTTGAATCATGTGAACTTCTCGAGGTATGATCAAACGATTGTGAGTCAAATAAGATAAAAGGGTTATAAGTTTTCCGGGACAGGAGATCATTTCTGAAGCATAGAAGAGTCTTTTTTATGAACAAGGGAATTTGGAAGTTATGGTTGTCAAATAAAATTATATAACTAATTTAGTCTCTGCCATTGTGTGATCTTTTTATGTTTTAGTGTAAGCAACAATGTTATGAAGATGCAGAGGGTCAATGACCATGTTGGCTATGCATTAAAGTGGAGCATGAATAATATGACGGCTGAAATTTGGTTTTCAAGCTAAATTTTATTTTTTGAATCTTTTATTTTTGTTTTTAATAAATTTTTTTCATGTTTTAAATTTTTTATTAGATACACTTCATTCACATCTTTCCAGTGTCAAACATTTTAAAAAATTCACTCCTTACTCTTTGAAAAGCAAAAAAAAAATTACACCGTGCCTTTAGGCACGGGCATACGCTAGTATATTTATAAATCAAAACAAACAAATAACAAACGATTTTACTATTAAAAAAAAAAAAATTGGAAGGGGAAGCAACAAATTAGTTTTTATTTTGAGGCTTGTTTTCATTATGTTGCATTATTCTTGTTGAATGTTTGCTTTTGTGTTGTTTTTTTTTTTTTATTTTGTCTATGAATATGTGTCCTGTTATTCACGTCAAACGAATTCAGACCTTATTTATCACACAAAAATGAACATTAGTGTTTTTATCATAATATTCAGATGTACTAAATTTCAAAAATGAATATTAGAGTCTTTTTGTGTTCCTATGAATTTTGATGGGTCTACGAGAAGCTTCAACAACTCAAAGGACCATAAGCATTCTAAGAGCTCATCCGAGAAGCTCGTCAAGAGCACTTCCTCTGGTGAGAAACATACCCATTTTGATTCTTGGTCCCTAGTATGCAATACTCATTGAGTTTTCATCTGGGTAACTGATAAATTTTGATATAGGGACTTGGGAGGATATGATTTATTTTTACCAGTTATTACCAGTACAGGTAGATTTATCTTTTGTTTTTATTTTTTATGGTCGAGTGGCTTTAATTTGTTGTTTCACTAGGTCTATTCATTAAGCAACAAATTGGGATTTGATTTATGGTAAGAATAGAGGTATTGGCCAGTTTCTGCAAATGTAAGGTCCAATATGGATGTCAGTAATGGCTTTGGTAATAGGATGGACAAGGACGTGTCTCAGATTTGTGCAGAGGTTTTACATACAAGCAGTTCATCTCCCCAAGAGCTTGGAGATTCATTTAGAAATAATGTGAGTGAAGATTCACCAATAACTTCTCACCTGTTAAGAGATGATTCTCTTCAAGAGACCATATCTCTAGGTCTTGGATTTCTTGTTTCAGATAGGGAACGAGGCTAGGGAGGTGGAAGTGTACTTCAAGCTGATGTGGTGAGTATATCTTCCAGCATTTTGTCTAATAGTTCCACTGAAATAAGTAATCGTGAAGCAAGACAGAATAGTAGAGACTATTCTGGGATGCTTTTTCAAGATGCAGTTCTAGAAGGCTTATTTTTTTTATATTTTTTTTTTGAAAATTAGTTCTAGAAGGCTTATTGATTCCCAAACATTTGTTTTCTCGACTGATGATGATAATAATGATGGCCTATGATCTCATGATAGATGGCTCCTTGATTTTAGTGGTGATTTCTTTGATGATGAGGTTGGTGGTGATTCTGGGTACACGAAAAGTAGAACTCACAGCATGAATGAACAACGTTGGCATTCAACATATGAGGTAGGCTTTTAAGTACTCTCTTCTGACTAATACCTCCATCATTTTGAACTGATTTTGTATTCTTTTGGGTAATGCATATCTTTTTTTGACGCATTGAGAGTAGCTCCACTCGCTATCACTACAACAAAACTAACTATTTACGGCATCATGTTTACGGCATGCATTAAATATATGTCGTAGTTAGTACATTCTACAACATTTTTTTTTTGCAAGCCGTTAATGTTTTGTCAATAACAGCATACATACCATGTAAGTCGTTAATTCATATATTTATGGCATGCAAAAGTATGCCGTGAAAAATTGTATATTTTTACGACTTACAAAAATATGTCGTAAAATATTTGCACTTAAGACGACATATATTTCATATTGTAAAATATTATAACTTTACACGGCATGCTAATGAATGTCGTGAAAACTAACTATGTACGACTTTATATTTATGGCATGCATTGAATGCATGTCATAGATAATACATTCTACGACATTTTTTTTTGCAAGCCGTTAATACTTTATTAATAACAACATATACACCATGTAAGTCGTTAATTCATATATTTATGACATGCAAAAGTATGCCATAAGAAATGTATATTTTCATGACTTACAAAAATACGTTATAAAATAATTGTACTTAAGACGACATACATTTCATGTCGTAAATTATTTTAACTTAATGCATGCCGTGAAAACTTCTACTACAAAAGATTTTAATCCGATTTTTTATGACATACAAAAGTATGCCATAAAAAAAATATATATTTTCACAGCATACAAATATTTTCATTTAAGACGACATACATTTTATGTTGTAAAATATTATACCTTTTACATGAAATACATTAACATGTTGTGAAAACTTCTACTAAAAATAATTTCAATATGATATTTTTTTAAAATTAAAAAAAAAAAACTAACAATTCCCAATCCTTAGGTGGTTCAGTGTTATGTTTTCATCACTGTATTAAAATCAGATTACGGACTCGCCAATAAAACCCAACCCCTTTCTCTTCTTCACTCCACCTCCTCATCCTCCTCCTTCAATACCCTAGAAAACGAACCAGACCTTCAAATCCCATGACAGATCTTCATACATTCTTTGCATTTGAGATTAAAGTCACACAGATTTTGCATTCATACGTCTCTCTCTCTCTCTCTCTCTCTCTCTCTCTCTCTCTCTCTCCATTGGCGTCTCACACAAATGCACGAGCACCACCACTGACCACCACCAGTCGCTGTCACTCCAAGCTTGGACTTCAATTCTGATTCTAAGCCCCTTCCACGGATTCGATTAATTCGGTGTTTGCATATCTATTTGATTAATTCGATTCTAAGCCTTGAATTTATGTGTTCCAATTCTCCTCTCTCATCTGTCTTTCATTTTGATTTTGAATTTATTGTCTTAGTGATTGCTGTTATGTCATATGTTTCATTTCATTTAATAGTGCTTGGTATCAGGTCTTCGACTTTGCCTTTTAACTAGCCTTTTCTATCTTGTGGATTTATTCATATTCAACGCTGAGCATCTATCATGTCCTTCAAATTTCTTCAATGCAAAAAATTTAAATTGATTTTTTTGAATGTGCAGTGCAGAAATGCTCGTCAATATGGGCATTCCTTGGGCCATTCTTGGTCATTCTGAGAGGAGGGCTCTGTTAAATGAATCAAATGAGGTAACCCTTGTTTCATTCATGGTGCAACGATTATTCGTTTATGATGATGCCAACTGTGTTGTTGATTATTATTTCACATGTTCATAATTTGGGACATTTTCATTTCAGTTTGTTGGAGATAAGGTTGCATATGCTCTTTCTCAAGGTTTGAAGGTAATTGCTTGTATTGGACATTTTCATAGACTGAGGTATCTCTCCTTCGTTGTCTTTTGTTTCTCTTCCACTTCATTAGCCTCACACATATGACTAGAAACTACACATAATTACTAGATACAAGGAAATATATTGTTCTTCCCCTCTAAGCAGCAAAGAGCAATACATGTCAATGCTTTATGCGTAAATTCTAGAATAATAGTTCCTTAGAGGACATGGCTTTTAATTTTGCATATTATTGGGTTGTTTCGTTTTGGTTAACTTGAGTATAACTTTAAACATATAACTTTGACATCAGGCTCATCTTTAGTTGTTTTACCACCAATTGAAAATTGAAATCTATTACATTGTGATAGAACTTGCCATGACTTTAACTCAATAGTGCCCCCTATAGCGAAATCCTAGCTCCGCCATACCTGGTGTATTCTTGCTTAGGTTTTCAATGTTGGTTTTTTTAATTCAACACATGTACATAGGTTGCTTATATTTCAATTTTGCAACTGTAGGGATGTCATTGAAGCTAGGGATTCTGAATACAAGGCATGGGCTCATGTTCAGACCTTGAAGTCCTCTCTTGATGAGCAAACTCTGGAATTGCAGGTTAAAATATCAATTGGAGCTGAGGCCATCTCTCATGTTCAGTTATTTTATGGTGCAGTTTGGTATGTCAATTGTTTCATCTATATTACCTTTTTGGTACTAACCTAAGTTCATATGGATGCTAAGCATTGGCATTGTTTAGTTCATTTTATATGGGTGCTACACATGATTGCAATCCTTTATTTTGGTTTTGTTTTGTTCTGTCCAGCATGATATATATATATTTATAAGAAACCTGAAGACATTTTTTTATATATGCTATTTCAGGGAAACGTCTGGGCTTTCAGATATCCTGAAATCCAAACAAGAGGAAAATGAAGCCTACATATCTGAAATAGAGGTTAGGTTCATGCTCTGTTATATGGAAGAGCATTTTGTCTTCAATGTGTTTGTGAAGTAGGCCTGAGGTTATTGGTATTGTTTCTCTTCATGTAATTTTAAATAAGGCCTGAGATTATTAGTTGTTTCTCTTCAGACTATTGGTCAGGCATATGATGATACGCAAGCTCAAAACCAACAACTCCTGTAGCAAATTACAGAGAGAGATAATTATAACATCAAGGTTATTACTTGTACCACCATTGCTCACTGTTTATTCAAGTTCCCAAACTGGTTTTACTTGCTTTCATGTAGCATGCATTTGAGACCTCCTTGATTTTGTAGGGTGATTATTTATTTGTTCATATAGAAGTTAGAGATTTTATAGAAGTTTGATTAAATCGACTATTTGTTTAGTGTTGGTAACTTAATTCTCGTTTGTTCCCCTCTTATGTGTCTATATACACACATATGTATGAATATTAACATTTTTGAGTTCTATGTTGATGCGTAATAATAATGCAATCTTTGAAGTGTTGATGATTATGATGGGTTCTCACTGGAGGACTTTGTTAAAATATGTTTACTGTATGTGTTCCATTTTCAAAGATCAAAGATAATGGGTACAAAGTTCTACCCAGTAGCTATAAATGTAGTGTAGTTGCACTCCAATTCAACTCCTACATACTTATCACTCAATATCAAAGCAGTTAAGTTTTTCTATGGGCTAGGCCTAGGATGAGATTTGGGTAAAAACAATTAATAGACTTTTAATAGCTAGATTTTGGGCCTGGAGTTCTTCTCAAGGCCTCTTGTTTCTGCACACACACAAAACTATCTCAGTTTGCTTCAATACTGAATTTTGGTTGTTGTAGGATAGTGTTGGGCAGCGGACCTTGGTTATTCACTTTGTAAAATGTAGTGGTTTCCAATTGGGTCACCCTAAAATCCATTTTATTTTTTACATGTTAGTAGTCTGAATGTCTCTTCTCACTGCTCTGTGGATACCTTTGCTATAGTTAATGTCTGCTGGATTTGTGTGTGAGTCATTTTGTTTGTTGAGTTAGTGTTTACCATCCTCATATTGTCTATGCAAAATATGTTTAAAGTTAACATTAACATTGTGGTTCAGTGCAAGTTTGCTTTCCTTCCAAGACTTGCCAAATTCCCCCAACCCAAAATGGGAAAATCACCAATCTAATTTTATGTGCATTGTTGTTTCTTGCTTCAGATCCTTGAAGCATCCACGGCATAAATGACAATCAACTTTCCACGGCATGTCATCTAATAAAAGGAATTCCTTTTATTTAGGGTTTGTGAAGTTAGAACTAGCGAGAAATCATTTTCAGTACCTTAATATCATACCCGTTATTATAGGTAAAAGAATCTGCAAGATTGCGTCAAGTAATGCAGACGATTCTCACTATAGGAAATGCATTGAACCAAGGCACTGCTTGAGGTATTATTCTGTGAGATTGAAGTATGTTATGATCTGTAATATTTTGTTTGGTGGAAAGGTTTTGGCATTGACGTCCTCTGTATTTCAGGATATGCCATAGGATTCAAATTGGACAGCCTACTTAAGTTGTCTCAATAAAATGACATTGATGCATTAGCGACCTTAGGAGCTTGATTTATGCCCAGGAGTAGGCATACAATGTTTTCTGTAAAAGAGAACAATTTAGAAATATGCTTGAAAGGAAAAATGCTGACTCTTCTTTTTGTAAAGGAATTGTTGGATCTTCATAGATGTACATAATTCTAGTTTCATGACAAAACTAGTGTATGTTTGTTAGCAGTGATGCTGAGATATAAAATAAAGGGGATTTGCCAATACTGAAATTTTAATCTTAGTGGAAAATTCAGCAGTAAATTTGGTTTGATTTTCTTTTGTTAAAATCTGCAAGTTCTTGCTAGTTAAGTATACCGACACATTTATCTTGCAGGGAAGAACTGCAGATTCATTGTCTCAGTATTTTGGGGATCCAGCTAGGTGCCCTTTTGAACAAGGTTTGGTTTTATTTTCCACATTTATGTACTTAATTTTCTGTTGTTGTCAAGTAAGGAAGTTCACTACATTTCTTTTCTATTTGATCTGCCACATTGATTATGTTAGAGATGTATCTGTATGTAGGTTAGATTAGATGATGGAAGTGAAAATGCTTACATTTCAAGGTAGCCCTCAACATGATCCTGAGTTAGAAGAGAGGAAGTATTACCAGCCTCAATAAATCTCCATGTTTTTTGTCCTCTGCTTCAATAGCTCTGTCCAGTATACCTCCAACCGTGTGACTGGTAATGCAGAAACAGCAGATTATATCATTTAGTATGTCTAAAATTGTACTCTATGATTGTTAATCTACAAGGACAATGCAGTAAGATTAATTTCCAAATGTGTGATGTATATTCATGGGATTTGAAGAGACAATGTTCAGTGAATAAAGTAAGATTACAGTATCATGATTGTTAAGTTATATTTGCAATTTCAAACTAAACTGGGAAAAAAATTACAGATAAAAACCTTTTATCTTTATCAAATGGCTCACTAAGGTGCATTAAGGACTATTTTATACATACAATTTACAACTAAGGAACACAGACTGAGTAGGGAAAGAGTTCGGCTCTGCTTCATGAATATAAGTTACAGAAGTATGCTAAAGAACCAACAAACCTTTTAGCTGTAATAAAATTGGATATGATCTATTAATTACAAATCTTTAAATGAAGGTTTTGGAGTTGGAGATGAATTTTCGTACTACAGATGATATGAGTGCAATACTTGCTGGAAGAGAATAGGTTGCGGAATGTGGTTGAAGTTGCACCTGTCAAGCATGCATCTTGAAGGGAAGGTAACAACTAGTATATTCTTATTTTTAGACTAGACTGTGTATGCATGGTATATTTTGTCATTTGTATTATATGTTTATAGCCTATAATGAATTTGAATATTATATGAACGTTGAAAACTATAAAGGTAAAGAGAGGAAGACAATAACTAAACCATGATTTTGTGTTCACTGGCTGCCCAACTACATAATGACGGCAACTTGTATTCAGTCAGTATTAGAGAGTAGTATAGTATAGTGTAACTTACCCTAAAACTTTTCTCCATAGTCACAGATCCATACCCATCATAGCTACCCATCTGCCCTACAACAAGCATTCTAGGTGATGAAGATGAAGATGGCGATGGAACTGCTACAAAATCACACACACCACCAAACTCATATTAAAAAAAAAAAAAATTAAAAAATTAAAAATATCAAAGTACATATATTTTTTTTTCGGGTGTCAAAATTAGCTGGTTAGTTAATTAGTTAGTAGTAAGTTAAATCACTACTAATAAACATTCGATGCTTCACCATAAATTCAAACTTAGAATCTTCCCCAATTTATTTCTTAGAAATTAAGGAGTATAACCACTTGAATGTTTGAAAAAAATAAAAAATAAAACCCAAGGATCTCAACTGCTTGACCTAAACTTAACTTCTTCATAAAACTATCAATTGATCCACATTAAAAATAGAAAAACCAGCTTAGTCTTTAGCTATGAAGCATGGACACGCCAAAATGGAAGCCGTGGGGGTGTCGGATACGGGGACACGCCGGAGACACGTACGGGACACGACATTTGGCATGTCCCCTTAATTTAATTTATTTTTTTACAGAGGATACGGAAGAGACACTGCGGGGACACACGTGTCCAAATCTGGACACGCCATGGACACAGCGACACAGCGAGAAGAGTAAAATGAAAGGGAAAACGAGTACAAACCTGGTCAGCGACGATCTAGAGCCCTTCGACTTCGACGATCCAGAGCCCCATTCGACTTCGACGAGCTCTGTTTTTCGCCTTTGCCTTTTCAGATCTCTCTTTCTCTCTCTCTCTCTCTCGCCCCTTTGCCGTCTCAGAGCTCTCTCTCTCTCTCGCTTTTTTCTCTCCCTTGTGATCGCGATCGTCTCCCTCTCTCTCGCTTCTGTCTTGCTTCTGTCTCCCTTTTCCTCTCCCGTCTTTATCTTCTCGTCTTTTGATTCATCATATATAATATATATAACTATTATTATTTTATATTCATATATATGTTATATAATAATAATAGTTATTATATAACATATTATAAGATAATATATACTTATACATATTAATAAATAAAAAAAATAAACACATGTATGTAAAATAAAAAAAAAATTAATTGGAACACATTATTTAAAAAATATAATAAATAAATAAAATAATTAATATGTATTAAAATAAAAATATTTATAAAAAAAATTAAAAAATTTGCCATGTCCCTTGCCGTGTCCGTGTCCCCATTTTTTAGAAATTGCCGTGTCCGTGTCCGTATCCGTGTTCGTATGCGTGTCCGTGTCCGTGTCCGTGCTTCATAGGTTTTTAGCATAATTTGAATGAAGTGACAAATGTAAAGCAATAAATGTATACATATTGTAAGTACATCTACAAAAGCATTGTGGAGAAATGAACAATGAAAATAGGGAGAGAGAGAGAGAGAGAGAGAGAGAGTGGTTGTCGATTGTTGATGTTTTACCAGGGCTGATGTTAGGGTACTTGTTATAAAAGGATCTTTAGATCTCCAACCTCCTTCTCCTCGTCCTCCATTTCCAACAACACCACTTCTCTGCATGGGGATATCAGGGGTGAACCTCTTCTTCTACCTCTCTCGAGCTTTATGGTTCTGAAACCAATAAAACACATTCTTTCCTTCAATCTTTCCATACTGTCTCAACCTAGCAGATATCCTCTGAATCTACTCAAAGACATTAGCAGTAGCAGTAGAGGATTCAATTTGCCCAACACACCTCACAAATCCCATGTGGATGATTCTCTTCAAGTGGTCCTTTTTGCTATTTGAAGAAATGTAGTGGATGCTAACAAATAATGGGCAAATCACTGGCAATTATTTGAAAGTAGTATAATTAACCATTTCAGGGGACTTTGTTTGATTCTTGTTTGAGGTCCTCCCAATTATACCCATGAATGATCCATCCAGGGATTTTTTTCATTTTTTTTTTTAGTCAAGCTGTATTATTGGATTGTTAGTTGTGATTTTATTGGGTATAGAAAAGTCTTAATGGTCAAAGAGCCAAATTTCTCTATTTCTGAGTCTTTTTTCTAGTAGAATTAGGAGAAATCTAGTAAGCTGTAGATATGTATGTAATCTTTCTATCCTATAAATTAAAGCTGACATTGTGAAATTGTATTTGTGTAGTTTTGCTTAACACTTGCAAAAGAGTAGTTGTACATATATTCAAATGCTTTCAAATGCAATGCACTCATCTCAACTTCTAAGTGAAAGACAATGGACTATTTAAGTATCTGTTGAATGCCCAAATTCTCTATTTCTCTTCAAGATGACATCAATTGTTGCCCGGACATAAGTTCTTACCTTGCATCATGAATGACAGATTTATCATATTCCACCACCGAGACTTGTTTAAGGAAGGAAAATTTTGGCCAGATAGCGAAAGGTATGTTTCATATATTTTTTTCCTTGGTACATGAAAAAAAGAAAAAGAAAGTATCCTGTCTACCTATTTGTTCCAGTACATGCTTCAAGTTTGCTAATTCTATCTAGTTGCACTGACAGTTAAGCTTGTTATGGATTAAAAAGTGAAGAGGTTAAAGGGGTATGCTTTTATTCAGTACACTAGTCAAGACAATGCCCTGCTAGCTCTAGAAAGCATGGATCATAAGGTAATACGCGTATATTTGGTTGACATATTTCCACAATAATGCTAACTTTATCATCATATAATAAAATACTAATTTATGGTCTTGCTTCTGTAGACTAACACCTTATTTTCAAATAAAATTTGCTTATTGATGGTCAGGGATGGCTTTAAAATGGGAATATTGCTGCAATAAAGGTTCTTTCACCTGAATCAAAATAGGGAGTGAAGGAGTTCTTGATAGAGATTAGAGTGATTTCAGATATAGAGCACGAAATTTGGTCAAGCTTTATGGCTGTTGCGTGGATGAAGATCATAGAATTCTGGTCCATAACTACCTTGAGGATAATAGCCTTGCGCAAACACTTATTGGTAATTCAATCTATCCGTTCTTAGTTTGGTACTCTTTACACTTGTTGGATTGGCACAAAAACACAAATTTGGCACGTTGATTTACGAACTTTAGCTTTAAAGCATCATCATCATTACCATGACCTTAGCTTTCAGATGGAAGTTACAGTAGCATCCAGTTTAGTTGGCGAACACGAACTAGAATTTGCATTGGGATTGCACGGGGACTTGCCATTCTTCATGAGGAAGTGCGACCATATATCGTTCATCGAGATATCAAAGCTGGCAATATTCTCCTCGACAAAGACTTGACACCCAAAATTTTAGATTTTGGTCTACCAAAACTTACCCCAGCCAACATGACTCATGTCAGTACCCGTGTGGCAGGAACGATGTAAGGTCTAACAATAATGCATCCATTTTTTTAATCCATTTAATCATAAGAGTTCATCTTCATTATGTTCTTAGAGAAATTACCAAAAACATACATTGCATTTGTACTCGAGATAGTGACTTGCACAAGATGGGTTATTTGTTTGATATCAAATAATCCCAGTCTTGCACATCATGTCTACAAAGAAATGGAAACTTAATCAGTCGTCTTTAAATCATGCTACTTTTTTGTTGTTGAATTGTCTAGATAGTAGATAGTGATTTTCTGTTGATTTTGTTGATAAAAGAGATTCATTGGTGGAATCTTTTGGGTAGAATTATGGATGGCAATTAAATCCGAACCCAATGGAAACCCACCCTGCCCCGCTATTATTAGAGAGGATTTTCCCAAATTCCCCTCCCAATGAAACTGTTTTTCTTCTCTTATTTTTCAGAGTACTGGTGGCTGATGGTTGTTGCTTGCTGGTTTGCTGCCGGTGTGTTACTGCAGAATTTTGCTGGGCTGCTGCTACTGCTACTGCAATGTTGCTGTGAAGCGGGCTGCTACTAGATGCTGGTCTGCTGCAAATTTGGGTTGTTGTTAGTTTCATGTTTTCATTTTGTTATTTGCTATTTTTACTAAGGGTTCACAATTTGGATGTATTTGAGTATTTTAGTGAGTTTACCCTTTCAGGTTTTATACACCTCTTCCAAAAGCATATTTTTCAGCAGTGTTTTTTTGCCTACACATCAACTTTAGGTGACTTAATATCAATGTTATCAGTTTGTAATAGTAGTGCCTGAGGGATGCCTCTTGTAAATATGTAAATCTTATAAAAAAATATAAATGATTTTCAATTTTTTTTGCCGCTACAAATTTGTTGTTGCCAAAAAGTAAAGCTTTCTCGACAAACAACTTGTCGGTAAATGTGTAGCCAAAAGTTTATTTTTGCCCACTCATATTGTGTTGCTAAAAGTGTATTTTTTGCCAATGCCAATTTGTCGTTGCCAAAACTAAAGCTTTATCGACAACCAAATCATTGGCAAATGGCAACATTTACTGACGTAAATGTGTCGCTAAAAGTTACTTTTGCCTACTCATATTGTGTTGGTAGAAGTGTATTTTTTGCCAATGCCAATTTGTCGTTGCCAAAAGTAAAGCTTTAGCAACAAACAAATCATCGGCAAATGGCAACATTTATCGACGTAAATGTGTTGCCAAAAGTTTACTTTTACCGATGCATATGTTGTTGCTAAAAGTATATTTTTTGCCCATGCAAATTTTTGTCGCGAAAAGTGCCACACAATCATCATATTTGAATGACTTTTACCGACGCAAGATAAATTGCCGATGATGGATGAAGGCTTTTATCGACGACTATGTTCGTCGCTAAAGGCATTACTTTTACCAATGCAATGATAATTTCGTTGGCAAACACTTTTGCCAACTCACTTTTGCCTACGGGCTGCCAACCTAGCTTTGTGTGTCGGCAAAACTCTTTGCCAATGAATTTTTCCCTTTTAGCAACATATTTTGTTACATTGCGAAAAATGCAATTTCTTGTAGTGGTGGGTGACGGTGGCGGGTGGTGGGTGGTAGCGAGTGGGTGGTGGTGGCGGGTGATGGGTGGTGGTGGCAGGTGGGTGGCGGATGGCGGGTGGTGGCGAGTGGTGATGGTGGGTGGATGGGTGACGGTGGCGGGTGGTGGGTGGTAGCAAGTGGGTGGTGGTGGTGGCGGATAGGTGGCGGGTGGTGGTGGGTGGGTGGGTAGATGGGTGGGTGGGTGGTAGCGAGTAGGTGGCGGGTGGTGGGTGGTGGGTGGTGGTGGCAGGCGGGTGACGGGTGGGTGGTGGTGGTGGTGGTGGTAGTGGGTGGTGGGTGGTGGTGGCGGGTGGTGGTGGCAGGTGGGTGGTGAGTGGTAGTGGCAGGTGGTGGTGGCGGGCAGTAGATGGTAATGGCGGGTGGTGGCGGGTGGGTGGTGGCAGGTGATGGTAGGGGGTAGGTGGGTGGTGGTGGCAGGTGATGGCTGGTGGGTGGTGGGTGGTGGATGATGGCTGGTGGGTGGTAGGTGGGTGGTGGTGGCGGGTGGTGGGTGGTGGGTGGTGGTGGCAGGTGATGGTAGGGGGGTAGGTGGTGGGTGGTGGTGGCGGAAGACGGTGGTGGAAAATGGTGGCGAGTGGTGGCTAGTGTTGGGTGGTAAAAAAAAAAACAAACAAAAAACTCAAAACGGAAACACATTTTTTGAGTTTACATTTTTTGGCCAAATTTATAAACTGAGGCCACTGATTTATAAATCAAAAATTTACCAAACAAGTTTTTATTTAAGTTTTTAAAATTTTTGTAAATATAAACAGAAAACTGAAAACGTAAGTGTTACCAAACGGAACCATAGTAAATGAAATGATGGGCACATATTTCTACATCATAGGCTCCATTTCTTGTACAAACAAACAATGGTCATTAAAAAAAATATTGCAAACATTTAAGATTACTATTAAAGATTGTAAACAATTTTGGCCCTTTTTAATTGGAATCCTTAAAATCAGCTCAATTAACATTACTTAAAATCGACTAAGCCACTAAGATTCGTACTGTGACTGGCTGCAAAGAGATTGTAGTGTAGCACTTTCTTTTGTGTTTCTGTTCTTTGTTTTGGTTGTTGTTATTGTGGTTGGATTCTCTCCAACTATGTGGTAGTAGTAAATTGGGCTTGTTAGTTGGTGTCAACCTAATTAGAACTGGCTACTATAGTTTTGATGCTTTTTGCACCCTCTATCTTTATTGATGTGGGTCATTATAATTGTATTGCTTGATTAGCATCAATAAAGATTTCTTTGGCCATTTCAAAATAAATAAATAAATAAATAATATTTAAAAGTAGAACAAAAATAAAGCATTTTATGGTTGACTATAGGCTTCGTTTGTCAATAGGTGATTTTAGTTAAAAAAAATTACCATAAATTGTAATATCATTGTCTCTATTTTTTCGCATGTATTTTTATAAAAAAATAAATAAATAATTTATTAAAATAACTAATTTCCAAACAAACCTTAAAGTTTTAAAACTTTATAATTTTATAAGCTTAATTGAACAAATAATTATTACTTAGCTTGACTTAAGTGACTTGATGGGGATTTCAAACTTGTCAGCCATAGCCCTATGTTTGACAATTTGGAGGCAGAGTTTACAGAACTTGAAATCCTATCAGTTATCAAAGAGTGTGATGGCAACAAAGCTCCAGGACTAGATGGCTTTAATTTATTTTATTTTCAAAAGTTTTGGAACCTTATGAAGGGTGATGTGGTTCAATTTATGAAGGATTTTCATAGAAATGGAAGTCTGGTAAATGGCATTAATAGCTCTTTCATAACCTTGATTTCGAAAAAGGAGAACTTAGTGGAACTAGCAGATTTTAGACCAATAAGTCTGGTGGGCTCACTGTATAAGATCCTAGCTAAGCTACTTACTAGTAGATTGAAGGCTGTCTTACCTGAAGTTATCAGTGAAGCACAGTTAGCATTTTTGGGTGGTAGAAATATACTTGATGGAGTCTTGATTGCCAATGAGGTAATGAACTGTTGGAAGAAATCAAGGAAGAAGGGGTTAATCATTAAACTGGATTTTCAGAAAGCCTATGATGCTGTCAATTGGGAATTTCTATTCTCCATGCTTTCAAATTTTGGATTTGGGTACAAATGGATCTCTTGGATTAAGAAGTGTGTGTGACCACTGTGAAATTATCTATACTTGTCAATGGTTCTCCAGCTGAGGATTTCTGTCCTCAAAGAGGTCTAAGGCAAGGTGACCCCTTGTCCTCATTCCTATTTAATATAGTTGCTGAAGGATTGAACATCTTGTTATCAAGGGCTCTACATATGAGACTGATTAAAAGTGTAAAGGTTGGATCCAATGATGTGTTAATCTCTCACTTACAATTTGATGATGACTCAATTCTATTTTGTGAAGTTGATAAGGATGAAGTGGTGAACTTAAAGAGGATTCTGAGGTGTTTTGAGATATTACCTGGTTTGAAAATTAACTATCACAAAAGTATGGTGTGTGGTGTTGGTGTATCTAATGACAATCTAGCAAACTTTGCTTCTATGTTAAATTGCACTGTTCAGAATTTGCCCATCAAGTATCTTGGGTTACCTCTTGGGGCCAATCCTAAAAGAAAAGCAACATCGCAACCTATATTGGAGAAGGTTAGATCCAGACTTGTTAGGTGGAAGAGGAAGCCTCTATCATTTGCAAGTAGGCTCACATTGATCAAAGCAGTTGTGTCTAGCTTACTTATGTACTATTTGTCACTGTTTAGAATGCCAGAGGGAGTAGCTAAGGAAATTGAAAGGCTTCAAGCATCTTTCTTATGGGGTAGTTCTGACTTGAAAAGGAAAATTCATATGGTGAAATGGGAGGAGATCGCAAAAAGGGTCGATCAATATGGTTAGGGATTTGGAGAATCAGGGAGGAGATCGCAAAAAGGGTCGATCAATATGTTTAGGGATTTGAAGAATCAGGGAGGTGAACAATTGTTTACTCATCAAATGGTTTTGGATATTTGGTTTTCAAGCAGGTGCTCTTTGGAGGAGAGTGATTTGTAGTAAATATAGAATTGAGATTGACAAGTGGGTCCTAATTTTAATGTCAGTAGTAGATATTCTAACATTTGGAAAAATATCATTGCCATTGCTGATCAGAGATGGGACCTGGTTGAGTTTTTTGAGCAGAACTTTCAGATTCAAGTTGGGGATGGATCTAGAACCAGATTCTGGTATGATAAGTGGTGTGGAAATGTATGTCTCAAGAGAGAACTTTATGGTTTAATTTGCCTTGCTCAAAATAAGAAAGGTTATGTTAATATTACTCTAATTTAAAGGGAAGTTTAGTAGAATTGGTGATACCTTTCAGAAGGGTTTTATATGAGTGAGAGGAGTTGGAAGTATCAAGATTGCTCAATCTACTAGCAGCAGTGCCTCCCCTCAAACTTGGTTTTGCTAATGTACCTTGTTGGGCTGCGACATCCTCAAAAGTGTTTTCCACTTCCTCTGTGTATAAATTCTGTTTGGATAATTTTGGTTCTTTAGTTAGGGGTTGCAGGTTGGTGTGGTTCAAGCCTATTTCACCCAAAGTCCAATTCTTAGGATGGTTGGCTTGGAAGAATAGAATCAAATCTACTAAGTTTTTATAGAAAATTGGGATCTTTGGTAGCAATTCAGATATTAAATGCATTCTTTGCTAAGTTAAGCTTGAGTCTACTTGCCATGTCCTTCTTCTGTGTCCTTTTTCTTGGCATATCTGGGCTGCTATGTTAAAGTGGTGGGGTTTTTTTAGGGCATTGCCGGATGTAGTGGAAAAGGTGCTTCACTGGTGGGATGGAACCAAAGTTGGGAAATCAGAGAAAGTGATATGGAAAAGCATACCTCTTACAGTGTTGTGGTCTATTTGGAAGCTCAGAAATGAATGTAAATTCAGGAACTCAAATCCTAGCCTTGATGAAGTCATTGAGTTGGTCAAGATTAGAGTTGCTATATGGGCGAAAATATTACCTACACTAGCCCAGTTTTCAATTAATGATTTTATTTTTAATGTGAATCAGATTAGAATTTGCATTGGTAGAAATGTGAATGTGTGATTGCTGCTGAGCAGTGGTGGCATACACCTGGTCTGTTTGCGGCTGCTGATCTATTTGCTATAGCTAGGGTTTTGCTTTTTGGTTGCTACTGCAGGTGAGGGTGGTATGGCTTGGGAGGCCTAGTAATGTTTGATGTTGTTCTGAGATTGTCTACTGCTGTATACTGCTGTAGTGACCTGCAATATATTGCTGATGTTGTATACTGTGATTCAGACGCTTCCTGCTGTTTGGCCTGCTGATGTTCGAGACTATTCTGGCCCGGGCAGATACTTTGAGGTTGTTTTTGCTGCTGTTGGAAGCTCTATGGTTTAGAGTTGGAGTAGAAGTATGTCATTTGTTTTTGATTTGCTGTACTAGTGTTTTGTTTTTGGATATTGGCTGATCTTGATTGGCTTCTCACCAATCTTGGGTCAAGTGCGTGCATATGGTTGTGCTTCCTTCGCGGTGCCAACCTAGTTGGGATTGTGGAGGTTAGCTATGATGCTTGGTGCACTTCCCTGATTTGTTGATGTATTGTTGCATGTTTCTTTGCCTTTTCATCAATAAATCTTTTTTTGCTGATTAAAAAAAAAAAATCTAATTTTCTTTAAGCCTTT
This sequence comes from Camellia granthamiana, assembly GCA_036172215.1. Taxonomy (NCBI): domain Eukaryota; kingdom Viridiplantae; phylum Streptophyta; class Magnoliopsida; order Ericales; family Theaceae; genus Camellia; species Camellia granthamiana. Next base: position 28,542,697 of record CM069915.1, on the reverse strand, counting down.
ACCTCTTAAACCATCATTTTTTGTCTTTTCTTTTAAGAGTGATTGACCATATTTTGAATTGTAATTCATATAATCTCATATTTTTTCTTGTGATCTATTTAATTCTTTTAGATGTGTAATGACTTATTTGTCAACTATCTTGGAGTTTTACATTTGGGAAAGATACGCTAAGAAATTTTTTGATATGTTATGTTTTTAGAGTATTACATTAAAGTGTTACGTTTGAAAAAACTACACTAAGGAGTCTTTTAGTGTTTAAATGTTATGTTTGAAAAAAGTACATTAAGGAGTTTTTTAGTGCGTTATGTTATGTTACGTTTAAGAAAAGTACATTAAGAAATTTTTTAATATGTTATTTTGGAGGAATTTTTTAGTATTGGAGTATTATATTTGGGAAAAAAAATATACTAACGAGTCTTGTAGTGTATTACACTGAAAAAGTGACATTTGAGAAAAATACACTAAGGAGTTTTTAAGTATTGGAATGTTACATTTGGAAAAAGTACACTAAGATGGTGTTTGGGGAAAGGGTTGGGCTAAAATAACCTACTAAAAAACAAAATAGACTAAAGTAGTGAATAAGACAAAATGTCACATCCAACCCATAATTATTGTACTTTTCTCTCACAATCATTAAATCAACTACCAAAAAAAAAAAAAAAAAAAGGCCTAAGGAGTTTTTTAGTGTGTTACATTGGAGAAGTGTTATGTTTGGAAAAAGTATTTTAGTGTTGGAGTGTTACATTTGAGAAAAAGTACATTATGAAATTTTTTAGTGTGTTACGTTAGAGTATTACATTTGAAAAAAAGTATGTATTTGGTTAATATCGATAATTTCAAACTTATGCTCTTATTTTATATTAACTTTTATTATGAAATGGATATAAGCTAAAAAGAACTGTATATTATTGTTTAAAAATCAAGGCGTTACAACTTGTATGCTTACCAAGAATTTTTTGGAGTGACGAAAACGTAATCTAAAAATTGAATCTAACTTCCCTAAGATGGCTTCCCCCAATAAAGAAGGGTAAAAATGTCCACCAAATCATACCAAAAATTAAAATAAGATATCACGGTAAAATTTTCATAACAAACAAGACCTATTAGTGTATTAGAAAATTCACAAGACTGATTAGAATAACTGAACATTAGCTGAAATAATTTTTTGTTTAAAAAAAAATAATAGTAATAATAGTGTCGTTATTGATAAGCTACTTAAGCTACCTAATGATCAAGCTGGACTTAATGATCACGATGGACAAACACATCAGTTGTAGCTCCAGACACATCAGCTGCAGCTCAAGTCACACATGTCAAAGCTAGATACAGGACAGACAACAACCGAATGAGCTGCAGCTTCAGTTACAATCTTGTAGTCTACTACAGCTCAGTTAGCCGAAGCTTGAAGTTTGTTAGTTTGTTAGAACTAGAGTTAGATAGTGGTTATGGTTAGGTTAGTTAGTGGTTATGGTTAAGAGATTGCGTCACATGTATATATATATATGATTGAAGATCTTTGTAATGTGTTGGTGAATAAAGTAGATCACAGTTTCTTTATGGTACAGAGCTATTGGCTCCTACAAGCAGAGATCCTTCTATGGCTACTTCAAACCCTATACCTCCACCAACCTCCATGTTTATACCTTCAAATACTTCAAGTTCTTCACATTCTTCTTCATTACCTACAAATCTTACATTGTTGATTTCAAATCTGAATGCCTTTGTGCCTACAAAGCTTGAATAAACTAATTACATTGTTTGGAAGAGTCAACTACACAACATCTTGAAAGCTACGAAGCTTCTTGGATTTGTTGATGGTATATAGAGGTATGTCCCTCATCTATTATCCTCTCAAAGAATTCCATTTGCTTATTCTGCAACCAGAGGCAATTATAGAGGAGTCACAAAGGTTCTTTTCGAGGCACAAGTTCCTCCAATTTTTTTAGAGGTCGAGAAAGTGGTAGATCTCAAGGAAGTTCACAGAGTGGTCATTCTTTTAGAGGAGGAAGTCAATATCAAAGAGGTAGATTAAACACTAATGCTATGGTCTGTCAGATCTGAGGAAAGCTAAACCAAACTGCCCTAGATTGCTGGTACAGATGGACTCATCTTTTCAGAATAATCAACGTCCTTTATCTTCTACCTACACATCTCCTTCTACACATCAACTCACTCCTAAGGCCTATGTTGCTTTAGCCCCAGCCTCATCTGTAGCCTCAGCACCTTCATCTTTTTCCAACTGGTTTCTTGACTCTACTGTAACTAGTCATATGACTAATGATCTCACTAATCTCCCCTATTATCAACCCTATCCAGGCCAAGATCAAGTTGCTATTGGTGATGGCACCACCCCTACCTATCACTCATACTAGTAACGGTCTCCTTTCAACACCTACATTTCCTTTTTATCTTAACAACATACTTCATGTTCCTTCTATTTCATCCAATTTGGTTTCAGTCCATCAATTAGCTAAGGACAATGACTGTTCTGTTACTTTTGGTGCCAATTCTTTTCTGATCCAGGACAAGACTACTCAGAGGGTGCTGTATAGAGGTCCTTATGCTCATGGTCTCTATCCTCTTTCTTCATCATCTTCTTCTTCTGTACCTTCTTCTTCACCAGCTTGCCTCTCCTATATAAGGAAGTCTGCTCTAAACTGGCATTTTCAACTAGGCCATCATTCTTCTAAGAAGTTTCATCATATTATGGCTCATGATCAGTTAATGACTCAAACTTCTATACATAGTAATAATAGCTCTAGTTTGTGTGAACATTGTTGTGTGTGCAAAAGTCACAGATTACTTTTTTGCTTCTCTAATTCTTCTGTTGACTAGCACTGATGTTTAGGGTCCCTTTTCTATTTCTTGTTTAGGTTATAAATACTATGTTCTATTCATTGATGATGTTAGTAAGTTCAATTGGATTTTCCCCCTTCATTATAAGAGTGAGGTTTTTTTTCCAAATTTCTCGAATTTAAAGCCTCTGTTGAAACACAATTTACTACTAAACTTCAAATTTTGAGGAGTGACAATGGGGGTAAATATCTCAGTCTTCCATTTCAAAATTTTCTTAAACAAAAAAGGCATTGCTCACCAGTTAACTTGTCCTCATACACCTGTTCAAAATGGTGTAGCAAAAAGAAAACACAAGCATTTACTTGAAACCATCATCACCCTCATGCATTACTCTTCCGTGCCCTTGATTTACTGGTTTGATGCCCTTGCTACTGCACTCTTCTTGATCAATAGATTACCTACTCTTAAACTGAAAAATCACACTCCATTCGAAGTCTTATGTCACCAAAAACTAGATTATCAGTTTTTAAGAGTCTTTGGTTGTAGATGTTACCCTTGGCTCAAGCCTTATACTTCACATAAGCTTCAACCTAAATCTATACCTTGTGTGTTTATAGGCTATCAACCCTCTACTAAGGGCTATAGGTGTCTTGACCCTATCACTCATAAAGTCTATGTGTCTAAGCATGTTGGGTTTGATGAGTCTATTTTTCCTTTCCAAATAGCATCATCTAGCTCCTCTTCTTTACCTGATCTTCCTACTCTAGTTAATTTTTTCTTTATTCTTCTTCTCAATCTTCATCATCATCATCATCATCTTCTTCTTCCCAGAGTGCTCCTGCAACACATGTTTCTCCTGTCTCTCATTTCCTACCTTGTCCTCATGCTCTTATCTCTTCTTCTTCTTCTCCAGTTTCCTCTCACTCAGTTATTTCTATTTCTCCTTCCCCTCTTATATCTATAGTAGCTCAACCTCTCATATATGCTTCTTCTCAGATGCTTTCTTCTCCTTCTCAGGTGACTATTTCCTTTCTCTCTATATTGATCTTCATTTAGTACCCTCTTCTCACATTCATTCCATGATCACTAGGTCCAAGAGTAAGTGTCCTACTACTTCTTCTTCTTCTCTTTGTCTCTTTGCTTCTACAGATCACAGTGAGCCATAAACTTATCAAGCAGCTGCTCAGTCTCCAGCTTGGCAAGCTGCTATGTTAGATGAATATTAGGCCCTTCAGAGATAGGGTAAACAAGCTATTGGATGCAAATGGGTTTTTAGGCTTAAGAGAAACTCAGATGGTTCTATTGCCAGGCATAAAGCCCGACTGGTTGCTGAAGGATTTCTGCAAACTGAGGGAGTCAACTATTATGAAACATTTAGTTCTATTGCTAAACAACCCACTGTTAGGGTTCTTTTATGTTTATTCCTTCGTTATCATTGGCCTATTAAGCAACTTGACATTTCTAATACCTTTCTTCATGGCATTCTTGAAGAAGAAGTCTATATGCATTAACCCCAAGGTTTCATTATGTTACTCATCCATCTCTTGTTTGCAAATTGAACAAAGCCCTCGATGGCTTAAAACAAGCTCCAAGAGCTTGGTTCTCAGCCTTTTCTTCTTTTCTTCTTTCCCATGATTTTGTCTATAGCCACTTTGACTCTTCTTTGTTTGTTAAGCACATTTCTACTTCCATTACTATTCTAGTTGTTTATGTTGATGATATTCTTCTCATTGGCAGTGATCCGCTTTATATCTCCACTCTTTTTCAACATATGTACTATGCCTTCTCTATGAAAGAATTAGGCCTCCTTAATTACTTCCTTGGCATTTTTGTGCCTGTTTGGTGCAGCTTAAAAGCTGCTTATTTCAGCTTTTAGCTTAATTTAAGCTATTTTGATGTGTTTGGTTTAGCTTATAGCTTATAGCTTTTTGGAAGTCAGAAATCAGCTTATTCTTTGAGTGGGGCAGGAGATGCTTAATTTATAAGTCAGAAATCAGCTTATGTTTATAGTTATAAGCTATAAGCTGTTTAGGCGTAAGCTGTTTAGGCATAAGCTATAAGCACTTTCCCACGGCTCTACCAAACAGGGCCTTTGTTGTTTTTTCTTTTTCAGGCTATATTTTGTCTCAGCAGAAATATGCTTATGAAATCTTAACAAAAGCTGGTATGAGTGATTGTAAGCCTTATTCTTCTCCCATGGCTACTAAGGTTGCTAATTTAGAGATTGATTCTCATTTTTCTCAGCCCAGTCTTTATAGAAGCTTAATGGGTGCTCTTCAATACCATACTCTTACTCGACCAGATCTCAGATTTACTGTCAATTATCTGTGTCAGTTTTTACAAAACCCTTTGAATAGTCATTTTGCAACAGTTAAAAGACTCCTCAGGTATCTCAATGACACATTGAGTTATGGCCTGCATTTTATGTCTGACCCTCTTGTTCTTAATGCCTTTTCAGACTCAGATTGGGCTGGCAGTGCTCTTGATAGACGATCTACTACAAGGTATTGTGTGTTTCTTGGTCCTAACTTAGTTTCTTGGTGTGCTAAGAATCATCCCACTATTTCTAGATCTTCATCTGAGGCTCAACATCGAGCCTTAGCTTAGGTTTCTGCCGAGTTGAGCTGACTTGGCATGCTTCTTGTTGAACTTCATGTCTCTGTGGCTATTCCTACTCTATGGTGTGATAACTTATCTACCATAGCCTTGGCTCATAATCTAGTATTTCATGCTAGGACAAAGCACATTGAGGGCGATTACCATTTTGCCTGAGAGAGAGTTGCTGCCAAGAAGCTTGTCATTTGTCACATTGCCTCTACTGATCAAATTGTAGATATTCTCACTAAACCTCTCTCTGTCTTTCAGTTTCAATATCTTCAAACCAAACTTCAAGTCCTTCCATGTTCCCAAAGTTTGAGGGGGACTGATAATCTACTTAAACTACCTAATGATCAAGCTAGACTTAATGATCACGATGGACAAACACATCAGTTGCAGCTCCAGACACATCAGCTGCAGCTCAAGTCACACATGCCAAAGCTAGATACAGGACAAACAATAGTCGGATGAGCTGCAGCTTCAGTTGCAGTCTGCTCCAGCTCAATTAGCCAAAGTTTGAAGTTTGTTAGTCTGTTAGAACTAGAGTTAGATAGTGGTTATGGTTAGGTTAAGTGGTTAGCAGTTGTGATTAAGAGATTGCATCATATGTATATATATGATTGTTGAAGATCTTTGTAATGTGTAGTTGAATAAAGTAGATCACAATTTCTTTAATCACTACCCAACCTGTAGACACCCCATTTTTGACCGTCCTCAAGACTTGGACGTCACCGGTTGAACACTCGGTGATTATCGATGTTTGTGTTCGTCTTGACTTCCTGAAGGTCTCGGCCACGCGCCTTGCCTCAAGACCTCTCGACTCGACTATTTTGTGTTTGGTTTTGCACCAAACACTTGTGCTTTGCTTTTGAGGGGTAGAGAATGGCTTGTTGGCCATCCTCATACCCTACCGGCCATGGCTTGAGGTCACCAGCTACCTTTTTGTTGCCGCCGACCATTGTTTTGGTCAATTTGGCATTTTTGGCTGGCCGACCACTGTGTATCTGCTTTTGTAGATATTTTTATGCCAGCTGTGCTAGCTGGCATACACTTTGCACCCCCTCCATACATGTGTATGGTTGGATTTCACTCTTGCTTAGCTTGTTTTGTAAGCTTTACAAGAGTGATCCTCTATAAGAGGAGGGCTTCTCCTCCCTCCTCAAGGGTTACAAAAAATTCCAGAGAGAGGTCTGAGATTAGGGTTTGAGTGTGTGTCTATTCTATCTCTATATCTTCCTCTCATTGTGCATAAGTGTGTGTTTGTTCATAGTTTTGCATACAAACACCTAGTATTACACTATACCCTAGTTGCTGAGGCATTAGCGGTTTGTTTTCAAACTTTTGAGCTGGTTTTGATCCAAGAAAAGGTCTGGTCTTGTGATCTTGGAAGTGTTCTTCAAGGGTGAGTGTTCTTCCCCTTTATACCCCATTTTTGCATAGCTTTTTTGCCTATCTTGCAACTGTTTTCAGGCTTTGTATATAACTAATAAAAGTCTTGTTTTTCATTGCTTAAAATAGTTGTTTAAGGGTGTTTTGGTGTTTGGGGTTGTTTGACCCCTCATAGGCCTTGTTTGGCCCCTATTTTGTGCTATTTTAGTGAGCTCCAGGACTACCTTGTTTGGGCCTCCTCACCACTGAAATCTTGAGGGATTTCAGTGGTGAGGATGGTGCCTTAAGGTCCTAAGAAGGAGAGGGCCATCCCCTCTCCTTGTTGTCTTCAAACTTGCCATTTTAAGCCTCATGTGTGAGCACCATTTTTGAGTTCATGTTGGCCATGTTTCAGTAGGTATTTGATAGTATTTTGCCATGTTTTACCTCTGTTTTAAGTTGGTTTAGACACACCATGCATGCTTAGCATACTTGTCTTGTAATGCCATGAATTACCTTAACATACTTTGTGCTTTGAGCCTTGTCTCTAGCATGTTTTTGGTTTAGCTTTGTGAAGCTTTTATGCTTGTTTTAGCATGCTAAAGGTCTATTTTTGGCTATTTGGGCCATCCATGGCTTGCTTTGTATAGCTACTGTAGACGTCCCCGAACGCATCCCGGGGGCGAGGAGTGCGAGTCCCCCCCGTTCTGGTTCGATATTGGGTCACTACAATTCAAGGACTCAAATGTCACGGTTCTTAATCTTGAACCAAAGAGTCCAAATCCGGCAAATCATTTTGAAAACAGATTTTTGAAAGAAGTGCCAAACATGGACTGCTTTGCCAGATACAGAGTCGCCACCTAAATATTTTTAATGGGAAATTTAGGAAACCCTGACTCGGTACCAAAGGCCACGTGTCCGTCATCACCAAAGTTGCCTCGGCTCGGGAACTTGGGTACGATTGGGGAAGGTCACTTCGTGAGCACCCCCGCTCGCCCGGTCAAAGACCGGCCTCTACTAACCATGATATCTGATTTTGAAAACATTGTGCGTTCTTATTCCGGTTATTAGCCTAGGTTACTATGTGATGCTCGCAGCAAATAAGTATAGACCGAATCGCCCGAATTGGAACCAAAACACTTCGTGTTTGTTTGTTTGAAAAAAGGTTTGCTACCCGCAGGTAGGCTGAAAATGCAGATTTTGCCACCCTCAGGTGGGCTTAGAAGAACAATGGTTTTGCCACTGTCTAGTGGGCTTAAAACAAACAGTCAACAAATTGTCCCAATTCAGGTAACTCAACCTCCACCCACAGGCACTCAAGGCAGTTATATCACATAAGCAGTTAGCCTCATGGTAAGCATGCTATCATGGCAACACTCACACGCATGCAAGGATGCTAAAGCATAAAACTCACCGAGTACTCCAAGCCAAAACAGAAACCGATTAGAAATCATGCATGATCCTAATTATACGGAAATGCCTAATGCAACACATGCAAAAATGCAACTATAGCAGGCTCGGCTATTCTAAACATGGCATATGGAATGCTACAACTAACACGTATTCAATTTGGAATTGAAATACAAATGCAGTTTATATGATGCGCCGAGCCCGGTGCATGCAATACAGATTAATGAATGCAAACATGCTGTCATACTGTATGCTAATTGAAATATGCCCTATATCTAACCATCAAAAGCGGGTAAATAAAAAGGAAGAAAGACGTGGGGTTGGAAGACATACATCACACTCACCCACACTTATTACAATTATGCCCTCGCTCAGAGGGTCCAAATAAATATACAATCCAAATAAAAGAATATTACAGTCCGAATAATACAGTCCGAATAATGTACAAATTCCTAATTAATTAACAGATTAACTAAGAAAAACTGTAAACTGGCATGCAAGCCAGGGACTGCCTTGCTATTGCTGAATGATGTATGCCGGGCTGCCTTGGGCGGAAATCCACTGGGATGCCCCAATTAGCCTCTGTTTGCACGGTTTCTCGAAATGCGTGCCAAGTCCCGGAAAGTTGCTGATTCTTCATTTTGCTGCAACAGAGAGCAGGAAAGGGGCATAGCAATGTATTTCACAAATATATGCATGCCTCGATCCTCGTGCCACCAATCACGCATCTCGATGCATGATGGCCGAGGAGCCGAATTGCACAACTCAATATAGGATGAATGCATATGAATGCTACAACAAAACCTAACTCCATCATGGATAATCCGGAGTGTCGGTGACTTGGGAATTGGGACACGTTCCGATACTCGGAGTACAAAACGCGCCTCGTTTCCCGTGCCCGGGCTAACTCCTATCCCGAACACGATGCAATATGCATGATATGCATGAATGCAGCTAACATATGACCTAGCATGCACAATGCTATGAAAATGAGATGCCTCGAAATGCGTGCGCGCGGGCACGCAAACCGAGAAAATGATCCTAAGTCATGAAATGGCATACGCAATGCAATTGGACTTACACTAACCTGAGTGGACCTCAGCCACACTCACATAAAGGGCCGATGGATGAAAACGAAGTGCCTCGAAATGCGTGCCCACGGGCACGCAAAACGAGGCAATGGCATAAAGGCATGAAATGGCATACAATATGATATACAATGAGACTAAAATGAGATGTCTCGAAGCGCGTGCCCACGGGCACGCAAACCGAGGAATGGCTCGAAGGCATGGAATGACATACGAAATGCAATGAGGGCTTATACCAACATGAGAGGGCCTCAGCCGCACTCACATAGGATGCCGTCGGATAACAAGAGATGTCTCGAAATGCGTGCCCGTGGGCACGCAAACCGAGAAATGCTAAATGGCATGCGAAATGCAATGATGTGCTTATACCAACATGAGAGGGCCTCAGCCGCACTCACATAGGATGCCGTCGGATAACAAGAGATGTCTCGAAATGAGTGCCTGTGGGCACGCAAACCGAGAAATGCTAAATGGCATGCGAAATGCAATGACGGGCTTATACCAACATGAGAGGGCCTCAGCCGCACTCACATAGGATGCCGGCAGGTAAAAATGAGATGCCTCGAAATGCGTGCCCGCAGGCACGCAAACCTAGAAATGGCCCGAAGGCATGGAAATGACATACGAAATAAGACATGGCATATGGAATATGGAACATGCAAATTTCAGCAGCCAAAATGATGCAAAACAGCCCCCGAATCATAGCAAAATTACACCCGATGCCCGAAATGCAATGTTAAGCACCCGAAATGACTTGTAGCTATGTCAAACATGCACAATATGGATATGGAATGAAAATACAGTAGCAAGGCAGCCCCTAGATAAGAATTTTTCCAGTACAAAGTATGGCCAAACAACAATCATAGATGGGGAAAAAACAGCATGCAAAAATGGGGGAAAAAGGGGGAATAATGAAGCAAGTGGTATATGCAATGCTCAAACTGAAAAACACAGTTCTACAACACTGAAGAGGGACCAAAAATATGCACATTTACAGCTTATGGTAACCCCCAAAACAGCATACAAATATGGCAAACATAGCATGCCAAATATGGGCCAAAAGAGGGCTATAAAGAGAAGTATACCAAGCATTCACCAAACAGCCTAAGACCCTTGACAAAACATGAAGAGTGGGTCATTTTAAGACTATTTTCAGTTCTGAATATGGTCCAAAAACTGAAGCAAAATGAGGTAGCAAAGCATGCAAAAACAAGGGTAAATCAAGGATTCAAAGCAAGTGACACATGGAGCATGAAAATAGTGTTGAGCCCTTCTTCAATGTTGAAGAGGGGATCAAAATAAGCACAATCTTAGTTCATGAAATACTCCAAAACAGATCACATATAGGCCAAACAAATCATGCAAATTTACGGTAAATTGGAGGAATTGTGAAGCAAGTGCAAGATAGAGGGGCCAAACAGGGTTGAGCCCTTCTTCAATGTTGAAGAGGGGCTCAAAATAGGCCCACTCACAGTTTATAACATGCTCGAAAATAGATTAATCGTAGGCCAAATATTCAATGCAAAATATTGACATACAAGATGATATTGAGTCAAGTGCAAGATGGAGGGCTCAAACAGGGTCGAGCCCTTAAACAAAAATCAAGAATGGCTCAAAAAAAGCCTAGTTTCAGTTAAGGTCAGAGCCTAAAACAGTAAGCAAGTAGGGTAGAAGAATGGTGCAAAGAAAGGTGCCAAAAGAGGGTGATTGAGACTTACCGTTGAAGATCACACTCTTGTTGCTTCTTGGCTCAAGTTTGCTGCTCCTAAGCCTCTGAAGAACCCTTCCTTGCAGCTGGAATGAAGTGGTGGTGGTGGAGCTTGAAGATGATGAACCAATGGAGCCTAAAACTTGAAAGAAATGGAGTTGTATGTATCTCTATGCTCAATCAAACCCTTGGACCTTTTCTTCTTGAGTTGGGAGGACACCAAAATGTGCAAGAGAGGGAGAGAGGAATCCTCCAAAAGGTGGAGGGAAATCAAGTCTTATTTCCCTCCAAAGGGTTCCCCCGGATCAGATATTTTTTGGGGGAAAACCAAGATACAGCTGGAATGAACTCAAAGAGAGGAAGCAGGCCGGCCATCTGCTTTTGCTTAAAGTGGCCGGCCGGCTACCCCCCATGGCCGGCCGGCTAGGGTTCAAAAGGGCCATTGAGAATTAACGGCCGGCCATGTGTTTTTAGGGTCCTCCCATGTGTGTACAACAAGACCCTATGGTTGGAATCTGGCAACTCTGAAACAGGAGAGACAACAAGCCATGTTTAAAAGGGGTTCAAAAGGGTCAATTGGAGTTACTGGCCGGCCATATGTTTTTAGGGTCCTCCCAGGTCTCCTTATCACAAATATGTGGTTTTGGTTTGAAGAAAATGGCCCTAGGGTGTTCAACATTAGCCCGGAAGTGAGAAAAACGGGCGCCGGGGGGCGCCGGAGGAGCATAACTGGTTGTTTGAGACAATTACTGTCCTCCCATCCTCCAGTGACCTTCCTTATGGTAAAACAGAGGTACCTGCCAAAAATGAACGAAAACCAATGCAAAACGAATGCTCGGGGGCCAAAACACGCAGTTCGGGGTCCCGAAAACCGGCCGTTAAGCACCGAAAGTGGTGTTTGGCCACGAAGTGGGTATCTAAGACTCCAGTGTCCCTCAAAAGGGAGTAAATAAGATGTATGCCAAAAACCGGAGGAATCGGAGATGGTTAGACGGTCCCGAACCGAGGCACACGGCCTGACGGTTTCGAAAACCGGGAACCGGGCTCCGAAATGGGCAGAATGGCCTACGGGCACGAAACGTAGCCCACGGCCACTGAGAGATAGTCTACGGGACCTCTCCCTCCCCTCAGGAAAGAAAAACAGAGAAAACCAAGTATGGTTCGCAAACCGAGGCAAGGCACAGAAAAGCCCAGAAGTCCGGAGGCAAGGCGCGCAGCCGCGACTCTACAACTTCTGGACGAGCACAACATGCAACATCACCGAGCGCTCAGCCGGTGATGTCTGAGTCTTAAGGTCGGTCAAAAATGAGGTGTCTACAGCTACCATGCAACCTCTCTTATATGCCTTGAGCATCGACCCTTCTAGCATGCCATCCTTGCCTTGTTTCAGTGGTTTGGAACCACTTGCCATGCCATTTCAGTCCTTGTGGTGTATTTGTATGCTTGCATTTGATGCCCCTTTAATGTGTTAAAAGGTTGTTGTCTTATGCTCCATGAATGTGTCATTGCGTATGCCATCATGTCTAGGTCTCTAAGATGCCATATCAATGTGTTTTTGGCTTTGTTTTAACATGCTAAAACTCTTATTTTGGTTGTTCAAATCATGCCATGTTTAGCTTTGCTAAGTGTAGTTCAATACCTCTTTGGTGAGCCTTAGGCTTGGGACCATTGTATGCTTTGCTTGTCTTGCTTATTTGATTTGGCATCATATGCTTGCATGTTTTCAGAGCTTAATATGCATGCCATTAGTCCATGTTTGTTCCTTTTAAGTGTGCTTAAAAGTTGCTCTTGATGCTTAAGTTTTGAACCATGCGCGCATGCATGTTTGTATGTCATTTTGCCTTCATTTCCTTGGCATTTGGCCACTGTTTTGGGCTTGTTTAGGGGCTGTCCAAATTAGTTTAAGTCCCTCCTTTGCATATTGTTGCATGCTCACCTTATGTGTTGTTGCATACTTGGACTATCGCACGTGTTGCATGCTTGAATCATGTTGCATTTGGTATGCAATCTCCCTTGATTAAGTTACTTAACACATTGCATGCCTTACATGCTTGCTTGTTTAGATTACATCTTGCATGATTGGTCATTAGCATGGTGGTCCATGCCTTACATGCTTGTTTGCTTAGGTTGAGTGCCTAGTGCACATTGACTACTTGTATGCTCATGTTGCATACCTAGCTAGCATGCTTAGGTTGCATTTGGCATGCATGCCATGCCTCTTGATCAAGTGATAGAGGTTAGGCCTTATGTGTTTAATTGGTTTGCATTTAATTTGAAACTAAAAATGCACAACTTGGTTCCTTGGGCCATCACGCATTGAAATGAGCGATTGGTGGTCCGAGAATCGAGTACCACCCCCCATTTGAGTCATAAACATGATAAGGGGTGTGTTGGTGCACACATTTGCTTGGAATGCATTGCCATGCCATGTTTGCCCTCTGTTGCTGTCAAAACAAGATTCTGCAGGCATACATGGCCGACCGACCACATCCAGTGCCGACCGGCCATTAATTGGTGGCCGAGAGCTCAATAGATGGTCGATGGCCACTCCTACTTGGCCGGTTGTGTCCCTCATTGGCCGGTGACCCTCCACAGTGTTCAGAAAGTGTTCCTTGGGAATTGTGCAATTTTCAGAAGAGCAGAGCAGAGTAAACAGAGGCAGCTTGTGCATGGCGGTGGGTTTCCGAGCAAAGCCAATCCGAGCACACGTGCATCCCTCTTCCCGAGGCCCTTTACTGCTTTCAGTAGCTTAATTGATTCATTAATTAGTTAAGTGTTGTATAATTTAATTAATTATCTTGTAGGTTAATTAATTTGTATTATTCTTTTGGTCCCTCCAAGCGAGGGCAAATTTGTAATAAGCGTGGGTGCGTGTGTGCATGTCTCCCAACCCCCATTTCTTTCTCCCTTTTACTTACCTGCTTTGATGGTTAGTATTATGGCATGTTCAATTTAGCATACCTTATGCTATGCATGCGTGCATTCATTCATCCGTCTTGCATGCATCAGGCTCGGCGCATCATGCTAACTGCATAGTATTTCAAATCTAACTTGAATACGTGTTATTTGTTACATTCCACATGCCATCCTAGGATTAGCCGAGCCTATTCTAGTGACATTCTGTATGCGATGCATTAGCCACTTAACATGGACTTGGATCATACATTGATTGCTAACAAGTTCTTTGTTTTGGCTCGGAGTACTCAGTAAGCTTTTTATGCTTTAGCATCTCGCATGTGTGTGAATGTTAACATGACAGAATGCTTACCATGTTTCTATATGCTTATGTGACATAACCGCCTGAATGCCTGTGGGTGAAGGTTAGATTGTTTGAGTTGGAATGACTCATTGAAATCCGTGTTTTAGCCTAATCGCGAGTAGCAAATTTCAAACCATTTTTCAAACAAGCGGATATGCAATGCTTTTTTCCAAATTAGGCGGTCTAGTCTATACTTGTGTTGTGCGCATCACATAGTAAATTCTAACTAATTAACTGGAATAAGAGCGCATGTATTTTTAAACAAAAGATATCATGATTAGTAGAGGCCGATCTTTGATCGGGCGAGAGGGGGTGCTCATAGCTGACCTTCCCCAATCGTACCCAAGTTCCCGAGCTGAGGCAACTTTGGTGATGATGGACACGTGACCTTAGGCAAACGAGTCAGGGTTTCCTAAATTTCCCAAAATAAAATATTTAGGTGGCGATTCTGTATCTGGCAAAGCAGTTCATGTTTGACACTTCTTTCTAAAAATCTGTTTTCTCAAAATGATTTGCCGGATTTGGACTCTTTGGTTCAGACTAAGAACCGTGACAAACCGAGTCCGAACTGTAGCGGTGAGGCTACACAACCCAGCAACTTTGAAATTGCCGACCCAATTGCGGAGAAAATTCGGTTGCCGACCCGGTTGCGGAAAAAAGGATTGTATATTATTATTGTTTAAAAATCAGGACGTTATAACTCGGTATGCTAATCAAGAGTTTTTTGGAGTGTTACATTGAAGTGACGGAAACGTGATCTAAAAATTGAATTTGACTTCCCGAAGATGGTGTCCCCCAATGAGGAAAGATAAAAATGTCTACCAAATCGTACCAAAAATTAAAATAAGATTTCACGGTAAGATTGTCAATAACAAACAAGACCTATCAATATATTAAAAAATTTATAAGATTGATTAGAATAACTGAACATTAGCTGAAATAATTTTTATTTAAAAAATAATAATTAGTTTTTTTAGTTTCAATTTTTAAAATCACTTTTCAAAGTATTTTAGTTTTTTATTTTCCTTTTTTTTTCGCTAATTTTTTTTAATATTTTAAACAAATTTTTTTTAATTTTTAGACATACCTAACATAAATACACTTAAAAAGTATAATATTTACAGAAAAAAATCTTTAAAAATTCCACTAAATACCAAAAATCTAATATATATATAAATTCAGTACATTTTTTGTATTTTTCTATATTTATTAATTTTTTTAAAATATTTTTTCACAAATATTTTATTATTTAAATACATCTAAGTAAGATATATCTGAAAAAAGTAAAAAAATTACTTAAAATTTTAAAAAAATATTCACTAAAAATAAAAAAAATTAAAAAATAAGAAAATTCAATTCTCAAAAAATTAAAATCAAACGCATTGAATAATGTCAGACACTACCTGACCCGGCAGCTTTGAAATTGCCGACCCTGTTGCGGAGAAAATCCGAAACGTGAGTTCTCTGGCATCCATGCATTCCCCCACAGCAACCGGTGGCGCGTGAGCACGTGTCATCTTCTCCATGATGGCGACACCAGAGTTGGGAGGATTGGACGCTTCGCTGGTTCAACTCATCAGCGATCACCAACACAACTCTCTCAGACTCCGCGACCACGCTGGTTCATCTCTTTCACCACATATACATACACATACACATTTCCATTTCATTCGTATTCTTTCTAAGCTAGGGTTTCGTATTCGTAAAGTGACCTCCCTACTTGATGATTCTCTATGTTTGTAATTTTGTGAACAAACAGAGAGAGCGAAGAAAGATGCGATTAGAAGCGCGATCCGTGTTTCGGATCTGTTGGTGGATGCTGCCAATGGTGGCGTCCAAGAATCGTTCGTAAACGAGAAGCGGATCAAGCTCGACACACGCGCATTGGCGGCCACCGTCATGAGATTCGTCAAGCAGACCGATCGGTGGCTTGCCGCTTCTCATGCTATCAACACTGCCTTCAAGGTCCCTCCAATATCATCACCACCACTTTTTACCAATTATATAACAAGGTTTTGTTAGATTAAAACTGGAATTGGAGTTAGTTTCACCTAGAGAAAATTCTTGGATGATTAGAGCCATGTGCTTTTCAATCATAGATTGAAGAATGGTCACTACCATTTGCTTAGTTTTATGGCCACTTCTGCTAGTCTGCAATGCTTGCGGTAGTTTAAGCATTATGCTCCGTTTTGAACTAGAATTAAGTGAAATAAAATAATTATTTTATCAAAATATACATTCTCACGTTTGATCCAGTAAAAAAAAATGGATAAAATATATATTACAAATAGAATCATCAATAATTATTGTAACGGAATGACAATGTCCTTCTATTCCAGTCCACATTCATTTCAATGTACTAAACTTTGCCCAAGTGTGACTTGGTCTGTGCTTTTTGTTGTGGGATTAGTGAAAACCTCTTGATATTGCTAGATGTGTCCACTCTATACAATATTATTCGTTCTGGGCTAAGCCCACAAGGCTTTAAAACGCATATAAGTTACTCGACACATGCGTCACTAGGCAATGTGAGATTTGGCACTGTGGTCGAATAGACTATTCCAACACTTTTGATATGGAAATGAAATTTTGTTTTTCTTAGCACTTGTTCGACATGAGTGCACGGTAGGATTGAAATTATTGAGCTCATTTCCATTAGATTTGTGGCTTTGAAGGCACTGCTATCATGAAAATACATCCTTGAAGGCAATGGTGAACACGATGGGCTTATTCCTTCATAATGCATGAAAATGAACACGACGTCTAAAATCGTAATTTGCAATGCGTGAAAATCAGTATCAGTCTGGAATTGTTTGTTTGTAGCTATAAGAATCTTCATATATTGATGACTAGGTGTGTTAAGAAGTTTGTGACAAGCTTCTTATTCCTTACTTTTTATATGGGTGTGTGCATGAACCAGAACCTGGAAAATTTTGTAAATCAGTTAGCAGAGTTGTTCTTATAGATTACTGAAATTTGGTGTGGATTTTGCTTGCACAGGAAATTGGAGATTTTGAGAACTGGATGAGGACCATGGAATTCGATTGTAAAAGCGTTAGTGCTGCAATATACAACATTCACCAAGCATAATCTTACAGGGACAAAGTCTCAAAGCCATTCATCGTGTTTACGTTCCTTAGAATTATGGTGATGAGCTCTGGGATGGGGATTGGAGCAGAGATTTGGACAGCTACAGGACAGTTGGTTTTTTTGTTTTGTTTTCGACTCTTTTCGAAAGTGTTGCCCATTTTTTTTCTTTTTTTTTTTTGTTTTTGTTTTGGGTGGTTCCTTGCTTCAACTTGTGGAGCTGCTGTTAGAAATTTTAATAAAAATAAAATATTGATTATTTATTTGGATGAATTACTTCCATTTATATTTTAATGTCATTGGCTAGGGCTTTATCACAAGCACCAATTACTCCCATTTATATTTTCCATTTGTTTGTCGTTTTCTTTCTTTCTTTCTTTTCTTTAAGAAAGCTCTTAAACATTTGAACCATAATTCAAAATTTTCCCAAGTAGAACCTCATCTCATATCTGGTCAATAGTTTCTCCAGAAATAATAATAATAATAATAATATATGTAATGTTCACAAAAGAGATGAAATGTTCAAAGCAAAATAATTAGAAGTGGGTAGTTAGAGCAACTTAACCAATTTAATTCATCAAAATATACTTAGTTTTTAAATTGTTATCTTCTTCAAAAAGATTTTGACTGGTTAAAATATATATATAGATATATAACCACATATAAAAGCGTACAACTATGGTATAACGCAACTACTTCCCAACGCTTTATTGCCTCGAATGTGGCTCATAGGTGAGTCAAAGCCCCAAGCCGAATGTCCGTGATGGTGCGCCTTTGTGCTAAAAAAACAGTGGTGCTTTTTGTTATTTTGTGTGTTCAAATGATGCGTCTAATGCTCACAATACCATAATTGTCCCTATTTCTATGAGTGAAAGTCTACAATTGCCCTTGTTGTTTCTGTTTATTACAACTCACATCTATGGCAATGTAGTTGTTTGTTGTCGAATTGGAAAGATGGTGAGCTGTCTTCAGAGACCACCATTTGTCCCTCAGTTGCTTTTCCAAGAATTCTCCATATGTTACAAGCGGAAGCGGTGGTTAGGCCCAAAGAATTCACTTACGTGTCATTTTCAACTCTTGTTCCCAATTTTCTGGTTTACATGTCTTTTTGGCTGTGCACCGTTTGAGTGAGGTAGGTCTACGTGTCTTCTGTTTAGTATTGCAACAGAACCAGGTCGAGCCCACCATCTCTCCCTCTTAGAATTTTCTTGTGTTCGGTGGATCAAATTTGCAATCAAACGATTTTCTCTTAGCCAAAGACAAACGCATATATATATACCCTTTGTTCTGTTTCACTTCTTATCTTGGTTCAACTTTGTTGTTTTTGGGTTCATAGACTACAACCCACACTCTACAATCTGGTATGTAATTGAGTGGGTTTGTACTCCTTTTTTTGCTATTTATGGATGCATTGATATTTGATTTGCATGCCTCTGTTCTCATGGGTGTCTGTTAGTGCATACACAAATTAGGCACACCACCTGTTTGACAATATGCCTGAATATGTAGACAAAAAAATTAGAGGGCATTCCTAGTTGAAAACTTGTATTGAAAATGGGTGAATGCTTATAAAAGTGAGAGAACTTATACTCAGAAACTATACCAATGATGCTAAAGACTTCTATCTCCACTAACAAAATTGATGGATTTGTAGCTTTAAAGACATTACATTAAAATTCAAAAACATTGAAAACTTAGGTGCCGTTTGGTAACACTTATATTTTCAGTTTTCTGTTTATATTTACAAAAATTTTAAAAACTCAAATAAAAACTTGTTTGGTAAAATTTTTGATTTATAAATCAGTGGTTTCAGTTTATAAATTTGGCAAAAAAATGTAAACTCAAAAAAGGTGTTTCCGTTTTAAGTTTTCATTTTTTTTTTTTTACCACCCAACACTAGCCACCACTCGCCACCATTTTCCACCACCGTCTTCCGCCACCACCACCCACCACCCACCCCCCATAACCACTTGCCACCACCACTCACCACCCACCACCCACCACCCGCCACCACCACCCACCCCTCGCTGCCACCACTACCACCACCACCACCACCCACCTGTCATCCACCCGCCACCACCCATCACCCGCTACTACCATCCATCACCCGCCACTACCACTCACCACCTACTCACCACTCACCAGCCACCTGCCACCACCATCCACCACTTGCCACTACCAGCCACCCACCACCACCACCCACCTGCCACCTACCCGCCACCACCATCCACCCGCCACCACCACCACCATCACCCACCACCCACCACCACCAACTCGCTACCACCCGCCATCGTCACCCACCCACCACCACCACCACCACCACCACCCGCCATCCGCCACCGCCACCGCCACCCGCCACCACCACTACCATCACCCATTCGCTACCACCCGCCACCGTCACCCACCCACCCACCGCCACCACCCACCGCCACCCGCCACCCACCTGCCACCACCCGCCACCACCACTACCACCATCCACTCGCTACCACCCACTACCCGCCACCATTACCCACCCACCCACCCACCATCACCACCCGCTACCTACCCGCCACCACCACTAAGCCCCCGCCATCCGCCACCCACCTGCCACTACCACCCACCACCCGCCACCATCACCCACCCACCCACCACCACCACCCGCCATCCACTCACTACCACCACCCACCACCCCGCCACCACCACCACTGCTACCACCCACCACTCGCCACCATCACCTGCCTGCCCACCACCACCACCCACCACCACCCGCTACCCACCACCCACCGTCACTACTTTCCACCACCGTCTTCCGCCGCCACTTGCCGCCACTTGCCACCACTTGCCATTTCTCACTTTTTTTATATTTTTAAAAAAATTTAAACATTTTGTCAATTACCAAACGCGTTTGTAGTTTATGTTTTTCTAAAAATAAACAAAAACCAGTTTATAAAATTTTTATAAATATAAACTAAAAACGTAAACGTTACCAAACAGACCCTTAGTATTTTTAGGTGTAAAAGTTTTTTGTTGTGATTCTTTATTTTTATCGAATTACTTTTGGTTTTCCTTCAACTTGATTAGCTTGTTGATGGGTTGGTTAGGTCAAGTGGTTATTGGATTGGATCATGTAATCATCACCATGAAGAAGAGGGATATGGCAGTGTTCATGTTGGCCCCTCGTTTAGGTTATGGAGCCACAGACAGAAATAGCGTCCCTTCCAATTGTTATTTAGTTTGAAGTGGATCTCATCTCATGGATCATAGTAGTAGATAGTGATAGAGAAGGGAGAACAAATTGGCCCACTTCCATTCCAGTTTCTACCCAAGGTTTGTTTTCTCATTTCAACATTTTTCCTTAAATTTTTTTTTGGTGCTAATGTAATGATGATTGTTTCATGTGTCTTATGATTGATTGATTTATAATCTTTGTACAAAGCAAGATCAGAAATGTTAACAAGCTTTGGCACCCTTGGGAGAGGGAAAAAGTTGAGTATTTTACATTGACTGATCTTTGGATTTCTTTTGATAAATGGAGTGCTTATGGTGCTTATGTGCCTTACCTCTTTGCAATCCAAATCTTTACAAGCAATTCGTTGGTGAACAGTTTAAGGTATCAATTTCATTATCTACATTTGTATATGTTCTTTGAAACATTTGTAATTAGCTAGAGCTCGTGCACTGAGTTGCTTTGTTTTTATTTGTAATTTGGTAATTTGAAACAGTTTGGAACAAATATTATTTGTTGTGATTACAAAGTTTCTTGAATGATTAATTGTGAACTTTTATTCTTTTATAGTTGGTTTTAAGGTTGATATAATTTTGTAATTTAATTGCTTTGAACCCTCATATGGGTTAGTCAAAGTTTTCCCACTTTGGTGATTTCTTTTTTTTTTTGGGTACTAATTATAATTCTATGTTCTTAAACTGGTTTGGCAATTGAAATGCTCCAATTCCATTATTGATTGTTTGGTGTTTTTTGACATTGGTACTTAAAAAGCCATTTATAATATAGTTTTCTTTGGTATATTCACTTCTAAGTCTTAATTTTGAGTGGCTATACTGAATCAATTCATAGGAGAACGTTTTTCAAGGAAGAGACCGAGTTAGTTTGTGAGACGAGGGACTCATTCAGTGACTCAAAGATGAAAGCGAGAGCGAGAAGCTATCGAGATGGGATGGATATTCCTTTAAGGATGGAGTGTTTGAGCAAGAGAGCCTTTGGCATCTGAATGACAGGCTGGGTTACTGTTATTTTCAGTATTTTGAGATATCAGCTCCTTATGAAAGAGTTCCTTTCGTCGATAAGGTACTCTTTTATATGTTTATTTTACTATACAAAGCAATTAACTTATTTAACATTTACTCTATTTTTACGAATTGTTGCATTTCAAAATTCTGATTAATGAAAGAATTGGAAACTCTATAATGAAACAGCGATTGGGCTGGGATTGACAGCATTTGGCATATTGTTCTCATTCTTGGGAATCATTTTATTTTTTGATAAGGGACTGCTTGCCATGGGAAATGTAAGTAAAACATTTCTCTCATCATAATTTTATAGCTCAGTTTCTTCCATTATTGAGCATTTTCCATTTAGCTTGTTGTGTATTTGATGCCTACTTAAAATTGTGTTATTTTGGTGATACTAAATCAGATCCTCTTTTTTATCAGTGGTGATGATAACCATTGGACCGAAGTCCTCGATGCAGTTTTTCACGAAATGTAGCAATTTTAGGGTTTGTTTGCTCTATGTTTCTCCATTCAGTGTATATACTCATGTAGCTTGCTTTTCGTGCTTCTTTCGGATTCAATTAGCCCTATAGTTCAGACTCCCATGGTTCTGAATCTGATTTCACAAGTGCAATCTGAAATAGATAAACACAAATGAGTTCAAATCCGGTAATTGACTTAAGACTCAATAAGTTCAATTAATATCCGATTGAATCCCAAAAATCATATTGCACTAAATGGAATCAAAATTAAGTCCATTAAATGAAGAGAAGTGTCAAACAAGAAATTGTTTTAAACATGAGAGAAAGGTAATGCCCTGGTAATGAACCTCCGAAGATATTAAACTATTAGCATTGAAGGGTCTCTTTCTTAAGCTTAAACAACACTCGGTTGAAACAACTCTTAAAGAAATAAAAAGCCAAGAAAGAAGAGAGGTTGCAGAGGTGATTATATGTGAACACAAGTATAAAAAAGCATGAAAGCACCACCGTCACTTTGTCTCGGGAAGGCATGTCCTCTCCTTCTCTCTCTCTCTCTTCTTCCATTTGCATATGCCTTCACCCAACTCCAAATTCGACCCAGCCCCAAATCGACCCATCTTGCTCGAGTGGTGATTGGATTGCTCTTTGGATTTCACCACTTGTACACCCGTAAATAGTTGGAATGACGCTTCTAGCTGTGCTTGTTCCTCCGCTCCGGATTTTCACCCCTGGAACACCATTACAATAGTCCAAACATGCCTTGTTTTTTTTTGTTTTTTTTTATTTTTATTCTGATGATAAATAGTTTAGAATTAAAATCACAATACATGTCACAATGAAAACAAGTTCAGAATTAAAATCATGTATATTAGGCTTTATGAGTATCTTATGAATACTTGAGATACTGAATTCATCAAACATTGACACCTTTCTCATAGCCATTGATATAGTTCACAGGTTATTTTATTTTATTTTTCTTTTTAATTATATTTTGGGCAAATGGTTGTGATTTGAGAACATATTAGGCTGTTTTGTGCAATTGGGTGAAATGAGTTTTTATATTTATAGATGTTTCTTTCACTTTCGTGAAGAGATTAATGCCTTTAGTTTTTTGGAATTAGATTCATATTATTGGTAATTATAAATTTGTAATACACCGCTTTGGAATTTTTGCTCATACGCTCAAGCCTATTTCCTTGTACATCAAACACCACTGTAGAGCTATGTACAAAAGAGGCGAATGCCCTCTCCTTCTTGTAGTTTTCGATTCATGTAAAGGGTAATCATTTTACATTTTTTGAAAAAAAATTCTTGAACTACTGCTGTGTTACCAAATTTTTATACGATAATTCATATTGAATAAATTTTCTTGTTATTTGTTTGTAATGCAGTTTTACTGTAGAGGCTGATGGGCCTATAAAGGATATGACATTAATCACAGATTATACTGGTGATGTGGATTACATTACAAATCGGGAACATGATGATTGTGATAGTATGATAACCCTTCTTCTAGCAAAGGACCCATCTAACAGCCTTCTTATCTGTCCTGATAAACATGGAAACATTGCTCGCTTTATTAATGGCATTAACAATCATACTCCGTAAGCTTGTGTATCCTCTCTTATGCTGTCTAGATTCTAGACTCAAAAAATGCTTCCTTGCTTTTATTTTGATGGTAACTTTATCCATTTCATCGACTCTGATGTATGTACTCCATTTCTTCCAGTGAAGCCACGTAACAAAATTCTTTGTTTTTATTGACATCAAAATAAATTTAAAAATTGAGAATATTAAACCTGTTGTTCTTAAAACCTGTCCAATTTTGTGTAGGGAGGGTAGGAAGAAGCAGAATCTTAAGTTTGTGAGGTACAGTGTAAATGGTGAATGTCAGGTAGTTTTGGTTACTACTTGTGATATTGCCAAGGGGGAGAGGCTATATTATTATGACTATAATGGATATGAGCATGAATACCTAACCCATCATTTTGTCTAAGATCCACATAGATATTCATCTAATGAGTTTGCGTAATTGTCATGCAATTTCGGATTTTGATAGATCCTTCTGATGTATACACATTTTTTTTTACTCTTTTTTGTCGTAGCTTACACATTTTTGTTGCAGAGTGTCCACATTTTTTCCTAGTTTTCTAATTGTATCCTCAGCCCATCAATTGTAATTTATCATGTAGCGTTGGCCAAGTATGTACTGTGAGAAAAATAGTACAGGCGAGGGAACTTTCTTTGGAATTTAACATGTGAAGCGTTTTAAATGATTACAAATTTAAGTTACATGGCATTGTCTTTATGTACTACAGTTTCAATGAAATGCATTACTTTTATCTATGGTTTCCTTTAAGTAGGTCCGAAGATTACTATGATGGACTATTGGAGGGCTTTTCCTCCAACATTTGTTTCTTTTTCCTTATCTTTATTTGAGTTAGATGATATCATCTTTATGTGCTAAAGGTTTCAATGGAAGAAACTACTTTTATTAAATGACTGCCTTAATGTAGATCCTAAGATAAACTCTGATAGACTGTTGTATGTTATTATTATTAATTTTTTCTTCCTCTAAAACATGTTTCTCTATCTGTTGTTTATGTTTTGGTTTCTCCTCTCTATAAACATTTCATTATTATTTTTTTTAAAATGTTAACCGTCCTCAAGAAAGCTCGAAGACAAGAAAATAAAGTAAAATACAAATAAATTCTTTCCGGCTGCCTATTTCTATATTATTAGGGAACTGTTGCTGGAATACCAAGGGCACTGTTTGAACATTCATATTGGACTAGTATCTTCATGACTGGGTCTTTCAAATTTGGATATAGTGCCTTGCTGCAAGGAACTTTGTGAATGTGTCATCGTCATCCATCACTTCGTGTTGGACATCCACAATTCGCAGAATCTCATTATGATTTATAAGGCGAAATCTCTCTCTTATTTATTTATTTTATGTGAATTCTGATTAGAAAAGTTTTGGATAAATTTCTTTCTTGTAATCTTCCGGAAAGCCCTTATAGGTTTTTATACCATTCAATGAATGCAAAGATTCATACCCAGGTTACATGCTTTAGCTATCTTACCTCAAATATGGAATTCTCTACGTTGTTATATATTTGTGGCCTTGTGTGATGACGTAATTGTGTGGATTGATTTGATGGCTTTTCTTTTATGGAATTAGTTTTAGATCCATGGGCACTGCTTAGTTTCGGAGCATTTTAGGTGTATAGTTGTTATATGAACTTGTGATTTTGCTTAAATTTTTCGTTTATTTATTTTGAATGCACCTTTGCATCTGATTGTTATTCTGATGCTGGTGCTAGTGCTAGTGCTAGTGCTAGTGCTGGTGCTGGTGTTGCTGTTCCCGCTCCTATTGCTATTATTTCTTTTATCACATTCATCCAACACATTGTTCTTGTTCTTTAAATTTGTCGGTTGCTTTGAATTTTGTATGAACCCTCAAAACAAACCATGTCAGGAAGCTTATTTTTTTTAATCGATTTCTAACTCCTACAGTGGACTGTTGGTGCAGCATGTTGGCTGCCATAACCTAATGCAGTTCCCATGCCATCTAGATACTTACCCAATTCTTGTTCTCATTGGCATCCTATTCTTGTTTCTCACTTTTCTCTCATACCTTATCAAAGAATACCCAAACAAATAAAATAGGCAATCTAAATCATCTAGCACATACAAAAGTGATATAAACTGTTGTTTCAAAATCAATATATCAACACAATAGATTTTTACGTAGAAAAACCATAAGTGGAACACCTCAAATTGTGATTAAAAAATCACGAGCTAAACGCCACTAATCAATCCATTATGAAAGTAAGAAAGAATACAAATTAACCAAATAAATTACCCAAACTCTGCCAATCTGTCTTCAACAATCTGTATCTCTTTCACAACAACCTTTGTCTTGGAATTGATTAGATTGATGTTGAATCCACAACATCCGTGTCGAATCAACGACTGTGCACAGTTTCGAACTCCTTCGAATACTCCACGCTTGATTCTCCGGATTCCACCGAAGAAGAACACTCTTGAAGTAGAACATTCAAACGATAGAACTTTTTGATGTATGCTTGTTAAACCATGTGAGTTTAATACTCAATCAAGCATCAAAGAAAACTAGCAAAATAGTCCCAGAAGAAAACCCTAGAACCATCAAACAAGATCTGGAAGCCGTGCCCTAGATTTGGAGCAAATTGCAGTTTTATAGCTGCTAAATTCGCGATCTCTGCTCGAGTGTTGTAGACACCCAATTTTTGACGGCCCTCACGACTTGGACGTCATCGCTTGCACACCCGATGATGAGTGCATATGCTTGTCAAGTGCTCGAAGTCCTCAGCGGGAATGCCACAACTTTGAGCCTTTCAAACCTTGCACCCCTGTTGCCTTGTTTTTGGACCAAACCTTGGATTTTCAAGCCTGCAACCCCCGTGGCCTGCCGGCCATCACTCTTGGTTGTCAGCCACCAGTGATGGCCTGTCGGCCACTAATGTCTTTTGCAGATATTTTGTGACAGCTGTGCCAGCTGTTTGCACAGATGCATGCATCTGCTCCCACATGTATGGTTTGATGTTTGTGAGGGAGATTCATGTTTTCTATATGTAGATGACCTCCCTCTCATAGTTTGGGGTTAGAAAAATTTTAGAGTAAAATTTTTCCTCTCTCTCTCTACAATTGTCTCTATCTCTTACAAATTTCTTAACCCTTGCTTACATATCCTTCACCTTTGCCTATACACTCTTAACCAAACCTCTCCATCTTTGAGTTGAGGTATCTTTGAGCCTTGTTTGAGCTCTTGAGGGTGTGTTTGCCTTGATTTATTGTTTGGAATTGGTTCTCCTCTTCAAGAGGTATAAGGTTTTGCCTCTTTACTTGTTGTATTCACTCTTTTTCTTGCTATTTTCTAACTATTTTTGGGCTGTAAAAACTCTGTATTTTTTGGTTGAAACTTGGGTTTTAAGGCCAATAAAGGTTGAGGGGTGGTTCACCCTTCTTTACACCTTTTTCTCAAGGCCTTTTCTCTTGTGTTTCCCACATTTGCACTATCTTTTTTTGAGCTCTTAAACACTGATTTTTAGAGTTATTTCAGTGGCTAAAATCATGTTTTGAAGTCCAAAATTGGAGGGGTTAGCCTCCCCTCCTTGTGTTTTGCTTACCAGCCTATTATGATCCATGTTTTAGCTTATTAATCCAGCCATTTTTGTCTTAATGCCAGCATGTTTTAGGATTGTTTTTAAACTATTTTAGGATTGTCTGAAGTGTTTGCTGCATTTGAGCTTTGTTTTGCATGCATATAGTGTAATTGTCTTCATAAGTTTGGTGTTTTAGGCCTTAGACACCATCTTATTTGAGTTGATAGCGTTTATTTATGGCTTTCCATATTTATGATCACTCTTAATCACTTCTGCAACCTCCCTCCTTTCTGGCTTTTGTTTTGCTTTGAAAGTGGTTTTCAAATTGCTTGTTTGTTTAAGCATGAGATTGAGGTGTCATGCTTAATGGTTTAATCCCTTTGGGGGTTCATTACCAACGGTATAATGTCTCTTTCATGCCCAAAGTAACTTTTGGTTTGAGCCCTCTTTCCATTAGAGGACTTAAATTCACCTTTGGACTTAATTGACTAAAGAATGGTTGGTAATCTAAAATGAAGTAATAAAATTGGTGATTAAAAGGTGCAAGATAATAACTTGTTTAGGTTCAATCGGACATTAATTGAATCCTTGAGTCCTGAATCGTTTCATACTTATTAGTGAAGAAAATGGTTCAAGATTCTTTGTCAACTACTTCCCTCGATCTTTCATGATAGAGAGGTGGTTTTGAGAGTCTTATTTTGTTGCATTTATTGAATTTGCACACTTCGGTTCATAGGCCATCATGCAATGAAATTGCAAAGATTGATGGTTTGTGAACCAAGTTTACTACTCCTTTGCGCTGTTCAAATGATAAGGAGGGGTAAATTGTACAAACAAACCCTTGAGAATACTCTGTCCCTGCTCTATTTGTACTCTATTGCAGCAGGGAAGCCCAATTATCAGTGACCGATGAGCCACTATTGCCGGCCATCTTTTGTGGCCGGCAGGCCATCATCAGTGGACGGCAGGCCCCTTGCCGGTCACCAGTGCAGAATCCATCAGTGTACTCCCCTAGCAGAACAGAGTTGGTCTGGAGGTAAAAATTAATGCAAGTGTTCTATTGTGCAATAGAGGCTTTCAGCAGCAGAAACAGTGGCTTTTTTGGGAGGAAACCGCATTCATGCATAAGCCTTTCATTGATCCTCGGGAGCCATGTTGTATATATTAGTGTTGTGCTTAAAATAATGTTTTTGTACTTAATTAGTTAGAATAGCTAATTTGTCTCATGTTGTAATTATTTTAATTAGCTAGATTAGTTAATTAATTAGTTCATTTGCTTTGTAGTTAAGTAGTTTAGCTATTTATTCATTTCATTTTGTAATAGTTAATTAGTTAGTTTAGCTTTAATTAGTTAGCTAATTAGCTCAATCAGACTCTCCTTCATGAGAGCGTAATGTTGTAATAACGTGTATGTCTTCTAACCCCACGTCTTTCTCCATTTTACTTACTAGCTTATGATGGTTAGTTTAGGGAATCATGTTTTGTTTAGCAGACTTCATGTTTGCATCCACTTGTATTGCATACACCGATGCTCGGTTCATCATTCTCACTTGTATTATTAGTTTAAATACTTTTTTGAATACGTATTTAGACCGCATGCTATTTAATTGATTTGTATGTCATATTAGTAGCCAAGCCTAGTAATTGCATATCGCATGTGTTGCATTAGTCATATGGCCTAGTTAGGATCATGCATCTTTCTAACTTTATCATCTTTTTGGCTTAGAGTACGAGGTAAGCCTTTACTCGCTTTAGTATATCGCATGTGCGTGATTGTCTCCATGTTTAGCATGATTGCCATAAGGCTAATTGCTTAAGTGCTATAATTGCTTGAATGCCTGTGGATGAAGGCTAATTGCTTGAATTGGAATAATTTGAGAAATGTTTATGTGCGATCACTTTTTCAAGTGGTACATATTCAAAACAAATTTCAAAACAAACATGAATCAAGTGTTCCAATTCTTGCAAATTGGTCTATACTTGTGTGTGTACGCATTACATAGTAATGCTAGCCTAATAAATCGGAACAAGAGCATATAATGTAAATAAGATTCATATCATGATTAGTAGAGACTGATCTTTGATCGGGCAAGCAATGGTGCTTAATTCATGACCTTTCCCTCTCGTACCTAAGTTCCCGAGCCGAGACAATCTTGGTGGTGATGGACATGTGGCCTTTGGCACGAGTCACGGGTTTTCTAAATTTTCTAAAAATATTTAGGTGGCGACTCTGTATCTGGAAAAGTAGTCTATTTTTGGCAATTTGATTCAAAATCAATTTTCCAAAAGATTTTCCAGATTGGGACTATTTGGTGATTATCTATTTCACATTGCACTTGTGAGATCAGATTTAGAACCACGTGAGTCCAATACTGTAAGGCTTATTCGTCTTTCGAAACGGGGCGCGGAAAAGTCGAGCTACAATTTCTCGCGACTCTACTGGAGAAATTATAAAACTTGACTCGAACTTCATGATATGAAAGTTTATCTACACTTATATGTTTATTTGCATTGCATTTGCATTGGTGTGTTTACGTCACTTTGTTTTCCATTTGCTATTCCGGGACGGTTTGCCAGAGGCTTGCCCGAAAAGCTAGCCAAAAGGCTGACCGATCACGGGCTCTGCCATGATGGGAACACAACCCTTGGATCTGGACTACAGCTGCACTATTTGATCCTCCTTTCACTTCTCGGTGTTAGGAGTGAGAGGTATATTAGGTAGTCTTGCTGAGGTACCCTTTGACCATTTGACCTAATTGTATATCGGAAAGCCATAGAAACTGTTCCAAATTAGGATAGGATGCTTACCTGAATATAGGATTGCGTGAAACAACTTTGTTTGAATAGTTAACCCCAGTTCCTAATGAAACTAGGACTGGGTAATTTTACCCCCTCATAGGGGTGTTTTGGCTCTCACTTAACTGGTATGTGCTTTACAGTGAAACTGTACAGGAATGCGCGTATCAGTTGCAAGTTTCGTATTCGTTTTGGGGAGCAGAATTCAGTATTGAGTGCAATCCTACAGCTTTGATTACATCTGTGTGCTGTTAACATCAATAGTTGAGGTGCTGTGTGGTTTCTAATTACTGCTTTCTTTTTGCTTTATTTCTTTTGCTAGGTAGTATAACACCATAGCTTCTGATAGTTCGGATATCCCCCAAGTGCTCTGAACCTGAGTTAGAAGGCTTTCCAAAGTCGGAGATCTTGTTAGGGGACAGCCGGTGTTTACTTCACTTCCATCGGTTATGAGACGGAGGTGAGTCTGGCAGAGTTCACCGGTCCAGTTTTTACAGTAGTCACCCCGCAATTCACCTGCATCTAGTCAAGCTTAAGGACAGTCTTCTACTTCTAGTCCAGCACGAGATCACTTGCCTATTCCGATGACACAATATCTCCCAGTCAATATGGAGGAATTGATATATCATCTTCAGTAAACAGTTGAAACCTTACAACAAGACGCTGCTTATCAGGCCAAGGTCACAGCCCCTCAGGCTGAGGTAATAAATAGGCTGCAACAATAGCAACCACAGCCGGCAGCGGCCTCTGCATCTCATGCACCTCCTACGGGTATCCCAGAACCTGGAGCCACTGCCCATACTACTAATGTCCAAGAGAATCAGGGCAATCCAGGAGAGCTAATCCCACTACAAGCCTCCAAAGCACTTATGTATCAAACCGAGGCTTCGTTTGAATTTGAGGTTGACCCAATTGTGCTTAAGGTCAATAAGCTGGAAAAGCTATTCAAGAGAGCAAAAGGTGTTAACTCCATCCCCGACATAGAAGACGGGGATACCGACTCTATAGTGACTTTGCCAGATCAATTCAAAATGCCGTACATCGATCGATTCGACGGCTCCGGAGATCCCATGGTTCATCTACGGCTGTTTTCACACATCTTGCGACCGATAGGCCTGACCAGAT
Source organism: Camellia granthamiana (assembly GCA_036172215.1). NCBI lineage: Eukaryota > Viridiplantae > Streptophyta > Magnoliopsida > Ericales > Theaceae > Camellia > Camellia granthamiana. The sequence goes on along the minus strand of CM069915.1, from coordinate 28,511,621 downwards.
TGCAAAAGCTCTCTTTCTTTGGCCGTACCATGTCTGGTATAACGGCCATATGGTATGCGAAGCTGGAGGATTCTGTTAAGCAGAACTGGGAGGAAATGGCCGAGGTCTTTATTGCTCAGTACTCGTATAACACGCAAATTGAGGTCACAACTTGTGATCTTGAGGCAACGCGTCAAGACCCAAATGAGGGTTTTTCAAAATTTCTAATTAGGTAGAGGGCTAAAGCTTCAATGATGACCACAAGGCTTTCCGAGAAAGATCAGATAAGGATGGTAGTCCGCAATCTGCAGGGGAAGTTGTTGTAGAAAATGATCGTCCTACCTCTGTTCACATTCACCAAGCTTCATGAGATGGGGGTTTAGATCGAAGACGCCATGAAACAAGGGCTGATTACTGATGAGAAAGAGTAGGCAAAAAGGCCTTTTGTGCACAATTCCAATGCTAGCACCAGTGGTAGCACAGCTGCAAGGCTGTCGGATGTGAGCGTTGTCACCACCACAACCAAGACTATCAATCCCTTTGCCAACACAGCTTCACAAACTTCAGCCAACCCTGCCTGATCCTAGAGGACTTTTACCATACTCTATATGACCCTATCTCAAGCTGTGAGAGTATTGGTAAAAAAAGAGCACCTCAAACCATTAGAGCCTCGCCCACTACCTGATTCTCTTCTACCCAAACACAACCCAGCGAAGTACTGCGCATTTCACCAGCAGCATGGTTATGATACTGACCAATGCTTCCGACTGCATCATGAGATTCAAAACCTCATTGACAACAAGGTCATTGCATCACCCCAAAAACCAAATGTAATTACGAACCCTCTCCCGGCCCATAATCAAGTTCCTCCACCTCAAAATCTAAACTTAATCCATACATTGGCCATCCCCTACGACCCCAGTGTATATATTACCCGTTCCCACCTACCAAGACTGACGGTGTTCATTCCTGAAAGCACAAATTTGTGTATGATGGACACGTCCGCACTTCTACCTAAGCCTATGGTTATGACAGTTACAGTAGAAAGGAGGCTGGTCTTAGAGGAAAGTATGAGTCCTTTGCCGGAGAGCTCTGAGGACTTGCCTAAGGGGATGTATGATCCAAGTCGCTACATTGTGCCGATTGATCAAGTTAAGCTAGAATTGGTGTTGCCAACTGTAGTGGAGGTTAATGTGGTTAAGGAGGATGGCCCGAGCCCAGGGTTGGATGATTTAGCGGAACTAGAGGAGGATCTAGACAACCTGTAATTCTTTGATGAACAAGATCAAGGGGATGTACAGATTGGCTAGTTCGATTTGAATGGATCAACTGATAACTCTGGGTGGCTGAGTGATAAGCCGAATAAGGAGGAAAGAACTTAAATAAAATCGGAGAAAAATGAAGCAGGAATTGCTGTAGTGGCTGGAAAGGCCGATGAAAAGGAAAAACTGCCGGAGAACGCCGACATGGAAAAATCAGCTCAGGAATTGGGTGCTATGAGCACTGTGGACACAGAACAGGAAGCTACGCTGAAACAATTTGAACAGGAGAGGATTAAAGACAACTTGGAAGTTATAATGGCCCAATACCTTGTGGGGGATACTTGTGATGTGAAAGTGATCCGAATAGAGCTGGACAACTGTTTGTCGGCTACCGGAGGCATATGGTGGGAGGATGACAATCTATATCTGGCTCACACCGACTAGGAATGGGGTGAGTGCCTTCAAGACAACACGTGGTACACAGAAGAGATAGATCACATGACAAGAAGTGGGCGGTATTTTAAGCCACCGCACTTAGATCAAGCTGAGGCATTTGGGAAAGATAAAGAGGTTGAGAAACAGAAAGAGAAATAGCTAGAGGAAGAGGCAGTGTTGAAGGAGCTTAAGAAAATCCAAACTGACATATCAATCTGGGGTCTTATTATGGCCTCCTGGGTACATCGACAAGCAGTATTGTCCGCAATAGACAAAGCCAAATTATCCATTGACACTACACCTGAACAGCTTGTGGGATTGGTCTTCCCAGGTAGTGCCGGTCCAACCCTAACCTTTTCTGAAAAAGAATTACCACTGGAAGGCTCAGCTCACAACAAACTCCTGTACATATCTGTTGAGTGTAGGGAGGAATGGGTACTGATGGTGTTGATAGACACCGGTTCGGCTATTAATGTCTATCCTTCTTGCACAGCTTATGCAATCAGCCTTATACCTGAAGACTTTATGCCCACAGCCCAAGTAATTCGGCATATGATAATACGAGCAGAGAGGTTATGGGCACGATACAAATTAGAATCCAGGTGGGCCCAGCTCAGCAAGATGTCGAGTTCCATGTCCTGGATGTGTCGGCCACCTTCAACTTACTACTAGGGAGACCCTGGTTGCACCTTGTGAAAGCCGTCTCCTCTACCCTCCACCAAATGCTGAAGTACCCTCACGGGAAAGGAGTGGCGATTGTTTTCAAGAATTCATCCATCCATCCCCCACTAGAGGTAACTACACCAATGTTGGAGATCACTCATAGCGAGGGGGATGTATTTCTCTCAGGGTTCACTTTGGCTGAGGCCTGGGTAGTGCACACCATTTTGGCCGTAGATGAGGGCATGTATGTTAGCGCCTAGTTTGTCTATTTCATGAACAAACTACAACATGTGCCAGGAATGGGAGTTGAAAGAAGTGGACAGAAAGGTGTACCGCACAATCCACATGCCTATGGTCTGGGTTATGTACCCAGCAAAGAGGACTGGATCAGGAAAAGGGAAGAGATGACAGGCAGAGCCAAAGCCAAGCAAGCTAGGAAACACTATAAGCCATGCACAGGCCAATCCCGAGAATGTTGAATGGCTGCTTTGCTCGAGATGGAGAAGATTTCCCCTTTTGCGGTTTTCCTGAGCCCTGGATGAATTTTGCGAAGCAGCTTATCGTCGGGTATGAAATCTTCTTCGACTTGTAGCTGCAAAATAATGATACTGAAGAAAAGGCTGAACCAAGTACTAAAGCTAGGCAGAGCATGAAAAGTGATTCAGACAACAGCGAACTTGGAGTAAGGGCAGCACTGGCATGTCTTCTTACAGATCCTGCGGCTGACTCAGAGAACTTGGGGGATAATGATCGAGGGGGAACCAGGTGTGAACCCATCCAACAGCATTTTGGATGCATCAGAGGCACCATCTCTTATCTGACAGCTGGAGGAGGGCTATCTATCTAGTTATAAGTTGGGTGATGAGCTAGAATCTGATTCCACTGAGTCAGTGGAGTCAAAATCAGATTTCGGTTCTTCTAAGTCTGAGTCTAGTATTCCTAGGGGTGATAAATTGGATGCCAAGGTCTAGTCCAGGTCCTCTTTTTTTTTTCTTTTTTTTTTTGTTTTTGAGTCGATTGAAACTGAAGATCTGGATCTTATGAATGAGAACGTTGCCGATTCTGAGTATTTCTCTGTGCCGCTTATTTATATTGACTAAGATTTTCAAAATTTTAATGAAAACGATGAGGAAGGAATTCCTCTGGTTTTGAAAAACTTGATTAATCGAGAGGATGAGAAGTTTGCTAAACCCTGCGCTGATGAAATCATTGCCATTAATGTTGGTACTGAAAATGATCCGTGTCTGGTCCAAATTGGGTCCACGTTGTCTTCGGAGGAACGCGAGCACTTAGTCACTTTATTAAAAGATTTCAAAGATGTTTTTGCGCGGTCCTACGAAGACATGCCTGGAATCAATCCTGAGATTGTACAGCATTAGATCCCTCTTGACCTCGAGGCCTGACCCGTCAAGCAGAAGCTGCGTAGAATCCGTCCGGATTAGGTGTTAAAAATCAAGGAAGAGGTCATCAAGCAGATCGAGGCAGGTTTCTTGTTAGTATCTGAATATCCGATTTGGTTGGCCAACATCGTCCCAGTGCCGAAAAAGGATGGTACAATCCGGGTATGAATAGACTTCCGGGACTTGAACAGAGCCAGTCCGAAGGATGACTTTCCTCTGCCGCACATTGATGAGTTAGTGGGCTTCACTGCGGGCCATGCATTGCTATTCTTTATGGACGGGTTTTCCGGGTACAACCAGATTCTGATGGCGCCCAAGGATAGAGAGAAAACCGCATTCACTACGTCGTGGGGTATCTACTGCTATCAGTTTATGCCATTTGGGCTGAAGAATGCCAGAGCTACCTATCAGAGGGCTGCAACCACCATTCTGCATGATATGATCCACAAAGAGGTCGAGGTGTACGTGGACGACATGATTGTCAAGTCCAAGGAAAGAGAGGGCCATTACACCGCCTTGAAATTTTTTTTTCAACAGATCAGAGAATATACGTTGAGGTTGAACCCACAGAAATGCACCTTTGGCATAACAGCAAGGAAAATGCTAGGCTTTTTGATCACACACAGGGGCATCAAAGCAGATCCTTCCAAAATCAAGGCCATCCTACAAATGACACCACCAAGGACTGAAAAGGAGGTGCGAGGCTTTTTGGACAAAGTGTAATTCATAAGACGGTTTATTTCCAAATTAACCTTGACTTGTGAACCACTTTTGGTCTCCTGAAGAAAGGAAAGAAATTCTGATGGGATTATCGATGTTAATTCACCTTTGAGCAGGTTAAGCAGTACCTCCAGAATTCGCTTGTGTTATCACTGCTAGAGCCGGGGAAGCCTTTGATTCAATACCTGTCAGTGACAGACATGACTATGGGATACATGCTCGCTTAGGGATCTGAAGATAGGATGGAGAAAGCCATCTACTATTTGAGCAAGAAAATTCTAGATTACAAGACTCGCTATACTCTGTTGGAGAAAGCTTGCCTAGCCTTGGTATGGGCTACCAGGAAGTTGAGGCACTACTTGTTAGCTCACTCTTTAGTCCTAGTTTTGAGATTAGATCCCATCAAATATCTCTTTGAGAAACCAATGCTTACGGGTAGGCTAGCCCGTTGGTTGCTTCTCCTCTCCGAATTTGATCACAAACATGTCACCCACAAGTCGGTCAAGGGAAGAACTATAGCGGAGTTCCTGGCAAACAACCTAGTAGAGGGGGATGAGGCGGTGAAATACTTGTTCCCAGGTGAAGCCATTCTGCAAGTTGAGGAGGAGACTTAGACGATATACTTTGACAGAGCATCCAATCAGTACGGTTATAAGATAGCTGTGTTGCTGATAGCACCCGACGACTCCCACATACCTTTTGCCTTTAAACTCCGGTTCAAGGTGTCCAATAATGAAGTAGAATATGAAGCGTGTAGCACTGGTTTAGAAGCCGCCCCAGAACTAGGGGCAAAAAGGTTGGATGTTATTGGGGACTCGAACTTAGTTGTTTCTCAAGCAAATGGAGACTGGAAAGTCAAGAAAGAAAGGATGAAGGTTCATCACCAGACCCTGGATGTTCTGATTCCTACATTTGAAAAACTGACTTTTACGCATCTACTGAAAGAGACATCCCGCTTGGAGTTCGGATGCGTCCGATTATCATGCCGGCTTATGAAATTATCGCCACAATAGATGAAGCGCAAGACAAAAACCCTTGGTACTATGATATTTGGAACTTCTTGGAAAAGGAGATTTATCTACCAAAGGCAAATGCCAAGGACAAAAGGGGAATAGGGCGAATAGCCATCCAATTTATCATCTGTAGAGGTAAACTGTATAAAAGAGGTCATCTGGGAATGCACAAGTTGTGTGTGGAAGAAGAGGAATCAAAGTGTTTGATGGAGGCCATCCATGGAGGAGAGTGCGGAGCGCACATGAACGGAGTGATGCTAGCCCGGACAATTCTTAGGCAAGGTTACTACTGGTCCACTATGGAGGAGAATTGTATTAGTTTTGTTCGACGATGCCACAAATACCAAATTCATGCCAATCGCATGAATATCCCACCGTCAAAACTGTACAACATGACTTCACCATGGCCTTTCTCGGTCTGGGGAATTGACGTTATTAGTGCAGTCACGCCAAAAGGGTCGAATGGGCATGAACATATCTTGGTGGCAATTGATTAATTTACAAAATGGGTGGAAGCCCAGTCTTATGCAGTGTTGAAAGCATCGCATGTGGCCAAGTTCATCAGAAACAATATCATTTGCTGATATGGAGTCCCAAACGAGAACACATCAGATAATGTCTCCCACTTTAAGAAAGAGGTGATGGATTTGTTAGAGAAATACAATGTGGCTTTTCATAAGTCATCTACATACAGGCCGCAAACTAATGGAGCTGTTGAGGCTGCCAACAAGAACATCAAGAACATCTTGCAGAAGATGGTTGAGACCTACAGGGACTGGCCAGATAAATTGTCATTCGCACTCTGGGGCTATAGAACTTCAATCCAAATGGCTACAAGGGCAACTCCTTATTCTCTCGTCTACGGGATAGAAGCTATTTTGCCAATTGAAATTGAAGTCCCGTCGTTGCGAGTCATGGCTGAGTGTTAGATAGTAAAGGCTGACTGGCAACATAGCAAATTTGAAGAGTTGATGTTGTTTGATGAGAGAAGACTGAAAGCATTGTATCATATTCAGGGCTACCAACTCAGGATTGCCAGGGCTTTTAACAAGAAAGTTAAGTCCCGAAATCTCAAAGAAGGGAATATGGTGTTGAAAGACAACCGAGCTCCCATTCATAACCCTAGGGGCAAGTTCAGACCCAATTGGACTGGTCCTTACATCATTAAAGCTATCTGGTCGGGTGGAGCTGTTATTCTCATGGACTTAGATGGCATGGAATTTTCACAACCGATCAACATGGACAAGTTAAAGAAACACTATCCCTGAGAGGGTCACTAGGCCGAAAACCCCGAAGGGTGACCTCGGCAAAAGTTATAGCATGAAAAATTAGAAATAAAGAAAAACTGAGCTCGCAAGGTTGAAAACCCTAAAGAGTGACTTTGACAAAAGTTAGATCGCAAAAGGAGAGAGGTAATACTCGAGTGAACCTAAACCGAACTACGTAAGGCCTGATTCCCATATTCGAGATACGTAGGCAACTTCATCATGAAGTTCGGCCGTAATCACTTCCAACTCAACTGTCCTGTCCATGTGTTTGATCAGGTCATCTTTGTTTGTTCTTTACCTAAGAGTTCGGTTGTGATTTTTCCTCTGAGAAAAGAGCTGGTTATAATGTAGAGCAGTGATGTTCAATCAGGGGCATTTCTGATCTTTTGATTTGAGGTTGTACATCTTGAAGATTGATTCCGTGCATGTCAGGTGGTGATCCTTTTCGAAAATGGTTTTGGAAATTTTTAATAAAAGTTAATTTTGTTCAAAATTTTGCTTTTTACAACTTAGACCATTTTTGGACCAAAAGGAAAATTTTCAGTGCTCGCAACTTTAATTTCATTGATTTCGACATAAAGTTCTCCAACTCTTTGATACAAATCAAAGTTGCTTTTTATTACATCAAAAAACTTGAAAAGAAAGGTCAAAGCAATAAATTAGGGGCATAGATGAGTCAAGTGCTCGTGCGTCCTCTGCTCGTGCTTGCGGAAGCTTCTAAAGCCAAAGTGGGCCCGGTTTGTGCCTCATCCTTGAGCCAAGCCAAGCATTCTCCAGAAAGGGCACAACTGAAACTAGAGGCAGGGGCCAAAAGCTCTCTCATCCTCCAAGCAGTGAGGTACCTAGCCAAGTGTAAACCACGGATGGGGAATGAAACTAGGTACTCTACCCCCTCCTCTGGGCACGTTTGATCATGCGCAAACTGACGTCTGAACCGAAAGGGGAAGTAGAACACGCAGTGTGTGAGGTCGATCAACTATATGTCAGGCTGCCGAGCTATGCTATAACTCATTTCAGTCAGATTAAGCCAAGGGCAACACCAAGCTATGTTAGCCGCAAACCTGTTGCACATCCAATTGTACCACCGTCCCTAATTTAGGAAATTCACTAGTCGGTGGCAGAAGAAATAACATCGAGCAGAGTACTCAGGGCAAGAGTCTACTACCTTCAGCCTATCCATAAGCCACACCTGGGAAGGAATGAAAGAAAAGAGAGATTAAAGAATAGAGAGATATTGTAGCTCAATTTTTTCGCGCCCCTCTTTCGGAGAGCTCGAACTAGTTCTGAATCATGATTAGCTAGATTAAAGAATACAGTTCGGACTCTTGTCACGGTTCTGGATCTAGTTTCACAAGTGCAATGTAAAACTGAGAAACACCAAAGAGTCCAATCCAGTAAATCATTTTTGAAAAATCGATTTTAAAACAAATAATGCCAAAACTGGACTGCTTTGCCAGATTACAGAGTTGCCACCTAAATATTTTATTTTTGGGAAATTCAGAAAGCCCTGACTCGTGCCAAAGGCCACGTGTCCGTCATCACCAAAGTTGCCTCAGCTCGGGAACTTGGGTACGAGAGGGGAAGGTCCTGAAATGAGCACCCCCGCTCGCTTGATCAAAGGATCGGCCTCTACTAATCATGATATGTTCTTTTATAAACCTTATGCATGCTTATCCGATTATTAGCTAACTTTACTATGTGACGCACACAAACAAGTATAGACTAAAATCGCAAGAATTGGAACATTTCAACTCATGTTTGTTTTCGAAAATGGTTTGAATTTGCCACCCTCAAGTGGGCTAAAATGCGGATTTGCCACCAAACATAGTGGGCTTAAAACATGATTTGCCACATCGCAAAGTGGGCTTAAAACTCACATTCATTGATCCAATTCAAGCAACAAAGTCTTCACCCACAGGCATTCATGCAGTTAATCATTTAAGCAAATAGTCTCATGGCAAGCATGCGAAACATGGCATCGCTCACACTTACCGAGTACTCCAAACCAAAACAAAAGGTAGTTAGAAACAATGCATGATCCTAACTATGTTAGATGCCTAATGCAACACATGCGATAATGCGATTAATAGGCTCGGCTACTAATATGGCATATGAATCGATTTGATAACATGCTTTTAAACACATATTCAAATAAGCATTGAATTGACAATGCAGTTTGAATGATGCGCTGAGCCTCGGTGCATGCAAGACAAATGAATGATGCAAACATGTAAGCATAAGGTATGCTAATTGAAAATGTCCCTAATCTAACCATCGAAAGCAGATAAATAAAAGCGAGAAAGACGTGGGATTGGAAGACATATACACACGCACGCACGCACGCTTATTACAACATTACGCCCTCTCGAGGGAGGGTCCGAATGAATAAGCTAACTAGCTATGCTAATTAAGCTAACTATTACAAAACGAAACTAATTAACTATTCTAGTTAACTAATTATTACAATATAATTGAATAACTAGCAATGCTAAGCTAATTAAAATACAACACTTGAATTGAATAATTAGCTATGCTAACTAACTAGTAAAGTGATTAAAACGACCTCGAGGGACGAGGGATGCATGCGTGCTCGATTGCTCCACTCGAAAATGCCCTTGCCATGCCATCGGATGCCTCTGTTTGCACTCATTTGATCTCTAAAAACTGACACTTGCACAAAAATTGACTGGTGGCCGGTCGGCCACCTCAACTGGCCAGTTGGCTACTTCAAGTGGCCGGTCGGCCACCCCCTTTTTTGGACTTTTGCTTTTGCTGCAATAGAGAGCAAACAGAGGCAAAGCAATGCATTTTCAAGAAATGTGTGTACTGCTACACTCCTTATCATTTCTCAAGCTCAAAGGGGTGTAGTTCTTGGCTCTCAAGCCACCAATCAAGCATTTTCAATGCATGATGGCCAAAGAGCCAAGTTTGTACAAGGTCAATGAATGCACAAACAAGACCAAAACAGCCACCACCCTATCATGCGTGATCAAGGGTGATAGTGACCAAGAAAAATGACATGTTTCATCACTTTGAATATGAAACGTCCCATTTTCCTTTTGTTTGGATTAATGTCCGATCCAAACACATGCAATGCAACACAACATGCTTATCGTGTTCATGTTTTACTTGTCAAATTTTGTTTACACATTTTACATTATCAAATCATTCTTTAACCGGTTAAGTCCAAGGCGAGTGTCCTCTAATGAGAGAGGGGTCAACCAAAGGATGACTTAAGACATGAGAGAGATCATGCCGTTGGTTAGTAGAAACCCTCAAAAGAGGATTAAAACCATTAAGCACAAGTCTCAATCTCAAGCTTAAACACAACCTTAAGGCTAACCAACCTCAAAGAAAATGGAAAAGTGAAGAAATGAGGGAGGTGGCAGATATTTCAGTGCTGAAATGACATGCAAAACGACACTAAATCATGCAAGCAACACATGCAATACATGCTAAAAAGCCAAAAGCACCAAACTAGTGAAGATCACAACACTATAGGCATGCAATACAAAGCTCAACTGACCAAACCAGCTTTGGACAGAGTTAAAATATGCTAAAATAGTGGCTAAAACATGCTGAGATTAAGGTACAAAGGGCTAGAAAAACATGCTCACATGTTAGCTTGCAAACAAGACTGAAAACACAACTCTCAAAAGCAATGAAAGAGTGAAATAAATGAGCATGTGACAGAGCTATATACACTAAAATTACATGTTAAAAGACACTACAACATGCAATCATTCCAAGTAAAACATGTTTAGAGGCCTAAAATGCCAAGCTAGTGAAGCCATTTGCACTACAACTATACAAAACAAAGCCCACATGACCAAAGCAGTCCAAAATAGAGCTAAATCATGCCAAAACAGAGGCCAACACATGCTGGAAATAAGCTAAGTTAAGCTACAAAAACATGCTACCATGTGATGCTAACTAGGCATGAAAGTGAGACACAAGGAGGGGAGGCTAACCCCTCCATTTTTGGACTTCAAAACATGCTTTTTACCACTGAAATAACTCTGAATTTCAGTGGTTTAAAGGCCCAGAAAGTTTGATTTTAACATGCTAAAAGATGGTGCAAAGGCTCACACAAATAAGCAACAAGAAGGGTAGACAACCCCTTAGCACAAAATGACTTCAAACCAACATGTTAAGGCCCAAAAATCAGAACTTTTTGTAGTTGAAAACTAGGCCCAAAATAGTATAAAGAGATGGCAAAACAAGTATGTACAAAGAGCTTAAATGAGGTAAGCCTTATACCTTTGAAGCACAGCACAAAACAACCACTCTCTTAGGGTCAAACAACCTTCCAACAGCCCAAAATAGGTTCCAAGAGGCCTCAGCTCCAAGGTGGTCCAATTTGGTTAGGGGCTAGTGTGCAAATGTGTAGAGAATTCTAACTATCAAGCATAAAACAAGAGGAGAGAGAGAGAATTCTAGAGAGAGAGGAAGAAATTTGCTCAAAATATCCCACCTCTCAAAATGGGGGAGAGACCCCCCTATATATAGAAAATCAAGCTAAAGGCTTGTATTCATCCCTCCATACACGTGTATGGAGATGGCCTTCAGTGAATAACAGCTGGCACAGCTGGCAAAGAAATATCTGAAAAATGAGAAAAATGGCCGTCGGCCACCTCAACCAGTCGACCGACCACTTCAAGTGGTCGACAAGAGGGAAAAGTGGCCGACAAGGCCCCTCCCCCTTCCAGGCAAGAGACACCAAGGTTTGGCCCAAAAACAAGCACAAAACAAAAAGGGTTTAGAGGCTCAAAGACAAGGCGTTCCGCTGAGAACTTCGGGCGCTCAAAACAAGCACAATCATCGAGTGCACAAACGATGACGTCTAAGTCTTAAAGTCGGTCAAAAATGGGGTGTCTATAGTTGCCCCTCTTTGACAGAACTCGGAAGTCATGAAATGACGGGAGTGAATGTCAAAGCCCAGAGATGACCCATTTTTGACAAGGCCGAAGACTCAGACAAACAAGCAAGCAAAACAAAGAATGGTTACGCCTGTAGGCTGCCTACGTATCCCTTTGCAAGGAATCAAACTAGCGTAGTTCTGGGGCAAGATGCAAATGATATGCATGATACAAAACATAACTTATGATTATGCAATAAGGGCTATAAGGAAACATCTAGATGCAAATGTTAGGCAAAGAAATGCTACAACAAACTCATACATAAGCAAGTAAACACGAACGAAAATTATGCAATCTTAACTATGCATCACGCAGGAAAGGCAAAGAACAACTGTCGGGCGCACCCGAAGGCTCAAACGAAACACATCCTAGCGCATCACACGTGAGAGGAGAAAAGGAAGTGGTGTAAACACCGGAGGGTGGTATAAACATTGGAGCACGCTCCAATGTTTCTAACCAAAATAGAGTGGTATAAGCGTCAAAACACGTTCCAAACGCTTCTAATTGGAAGGGTAGTATAAACATCGGGCACACGTTCCAATGTTTCTAACAAAAGCAAGGTATAAGCATCGGAACATGTTCCAAACGCTTCTAACCAAGAGGGTGGTATAAACATCGGGCATACGTTCCAATGTTTCCAACCAAAACAAGGTGGTATAAATGTCGAAAGACGTTCCAAACGCTTCTAACTAGAATGGTGGTATAAATATCGGGCACACGTCCCAATGTTTCTAACCAAAGCAAGGTATATGCATCGGAACACATTCCAAACGCTTTTAACCAGGAGGGTGGTATAAACATTGGGCACACATCCCAATGTTTCTAATCCAAGCAAGGTATAAGCATCGGAACATGTTCCAAACGCTTCTAACCAGGAGGGTGGTATAAACATCGGGCACACGTCCCAATGTTTCTAACCAAAACAGAGAGTGGTGTAAACATCGGGCGTACCCGAGTGTTTCTAACGAAAGCAAGGAAGTGGTGTAAACACCGGGCGTACCCGAGTGTTTCTAACCAAAGCAAGGGAGTGGTGTAAACATCGGGCGTACCCGAGCGTTTCTAACCGACAAAGGGCCCAAAGGATAGGAATGATCTTACCTGGAGTTCCGCTGAATGAACTGTACATACAATATCGTCTGGTTGCACCAGCTTTGAATGAATCATACATACAATGTCGTGCCTGCATGAGAAAGAAACTTGACAGACACAGCAAGATAAGAATGCATGTTCCATGCAAGATTAACAACATGTTCTATGCTAAATACCAAATGCATGTTCTATGCAACAGGTACGAACATTTTCTATGCGTATGTAAGGGCATGTTCAATGTAATACAACGCGACATGCATATTCTCTGCAAACACAAAAACATATGTGATGCAATGCAACGCAACGCAACATACACATTCTGTGCACAATAACAACAATGCATATTCAATGCAACATCAATAGCACGTTCGATGCAAAACACTGAATAATGAAATGTGCGTTCTATGTAGTGATAAACAAAACGTGCCCTAATAGAACCAATTCAGTTGCAACCTCCAGCTTACCACTCGAAAGAGTCACAATATATTTCAAAAGGGTACACCTCGTTCATGCCGGCTACCGATGAGTCATGCATCGAAGACATGGTTTGAAACTCCCGCAGAGACACTTTGAGTTGAAAAGTGAACCTTTCTTGCACTTTCTTAGGAGTCAAGGACACAAATCAGCATAAAAACACACAGGGAGAACACTGGACGCCTGCCAGCCACCCTGAAGTAGTGTCGGCCAGTTGTACATGCTGTCGGCCACAAAAACTGGCCGGTCGGCCAGTTGTGGTAAATCTGGGCCATTTTGGTCTTTTTGCATGGAGATCTTTAAAAACACATTTCCAAATCACATTTCCTCACACCCCCATTGCCAAAATTACTTGCTCTTCATCCTTAGACACTTTTTCCCCTAGATCTGTGCTCCTCATGCGTTTTCCAACGCCCCACGCGAAGTTGATTCGCTAAAACCTTTCGATTTCCTCCGTTTTGAACCGATTGAAATTTGTTTTCGGAGCTTTTTTCTCCATTTTTGCCACTTGAGGTTTGTTTTCCTCAAGTTTGTCTCGAGTTTGGCACCTTTTCCCGAGCTTTGACTGTTTCTCCCATTTTCTCTTCTCCGAGAGTTGGCTTTTGTTGACTTTTGGCATTTTTCACCCATTTTGCTCATTTTCGCTTACTTTCTCTCCTTCTTTCTAGATGGCAGACGACGCTCCTCACGATAGAGGTTCTCCAGGGATGGAGGGAGAGCCTGAGTACATACCATTGCCGTCTAGAGTCCGACCTTTCGACCCAAAGAGGTACCGCCCCGAGGCGTATGCACTACCGCTCAGTATAGTCCGTCACTTCACCAGATTTGCACGAGGCGCACCAGTAGATCTCCTGCTGTGAGAGCCAGAGTCTCACCTATCTCATGGTGCCTCTAAGGTACGCATTGTATTCTTTCATTTTTTGCGATGTACTTTACATTTCTTGCATAGCTCGCACTTTTGTATTGTATGTCATCTGCTCATTCTGAACACACTCACACACTGTATTTTGTCTGCTCATTTTGAACACATTCACACACTGTATTTCTTCTGCTAGTTCTGAACACATTCACACACTATATTTCTTTTGCTCATTTTGAACACATTCACACACTGTATTTCTTCTGCTCGTTCTGAACACATTCACACACTGTATTTCTTTTGCTCATTCTAAACACAGGTAGACTCCCGTTTTACCCGAGGATATGGGTCCACCTTAGCGAGGGAGTGGTACATAGACCTCCCCGACGGTGTTCGGCAGATCATCGATGAGGCGGGATTTGGTTTGTTTTGTATGGGGCTGTCACACCTCATGGTGAGCAGGACCCTTCTGAGTGCGCTGGTAGAGAGATGGCAGGATACCACAAACTCTTTCCATTTCTCTACTGCTGGAGATATGACGATGACCCCATATGATTTTGCCATGTTGACAGGCCTCGAGGTAGGGGGTCGGCCGATCCCATATGATACCGATATGAGCGAGTGGGAGGCTGCCTAGACCTATTTGCTGGGAGCACACCCACCTATCTTCCGATCAGGGATGGTCTGATACACCTGGTTCGTAGACCACTACAGAGGGACAGCCCCAGCGACTGTAGAGGGGACTGAGTAGTATGCCTAAGGTTTCTTAATGTTCCTCTTCGCAGGCGAACACAGTAGGGCTATATCTTTTGAGCGCCTTAGTGGACTTATCTCAGGTTCAGCATTATGATTGGGGCAGCGCCAGCCTCACTACCCTGTACTGTTACATGAGCTCGACCTCCGGGAACAGAGTTGGCGGTTATTGGAGAGCTTGGGAGGTATGCTTTACTTTTCTGCTTTACATTTTCTGTCATGCTTTCTACTTTGCACTTTCTGTACACTGCACACATATAGTCTAATCTTTGCATTTGTACTTTCTGTACACTGTACTACACACCTTGCTTTCTGCACTATCTGTGTATTCTGTACTCTCTACATTCTGCATTTTCTGGACATGGCATACATACTCTGCTTTCCACATTATCTGTGTTTATCTATATTCTCACTATTGTCCTCTTGCTTTTCATAACTATGGGTGTACGCCTATTTCCCGACGCTCGCTCCAGAGCCGGAGGTCGAGATGCCTCTTGGAGTACTATACTCACATCGATACGATGGTCGATGCTAGCCGAGGACCCGGGAGACCCTCTCATTCTTTCTCCAGTATTTCGATACAGTGAGGGCGGTAGAGGTAACTGAAAACTCACGGTTCTTTCTGCTTTTCGCTCTAATTCATTTTACATATCTAATGGCAACTTATCAATCTATGCACTTGCTGTTTGTAGATCATGTGGCAGCGCTGGGCGATGATGCCAGAGGGTGCTAGATTTTAGTTCGCCGGAGCTTGGGGTGTTTCTCGATATTGGCTCGTGCCCAAGGGACTAGTAGGCCGAGCCTGGTTCCTAGGCGAGCGCTTCATGTGCCAGACACTAGGTCTGCCGTTACAGTCAGTTCCCTTACCACCTCTGCCTTCCATACAAGTCACAAAGAGTCTATCCCCTCAGGTGATCATTGACTTCATGCGAGGTGGGATACAGACCTCTTCATTGGGAATGGGGACTATACGACTTACATCCGGACGTACCTCATGCCTTCTTTAACAGGCATTCATGTTCATACAGGGAGGGCAGCTGATGTCCCTTTGCTGAGCAAAACCCGAACATCGAGGGGCAAGGCTAGAGGGATACCCCCTGCTAGGCAGAGTTTTGGATGGCCAGATCTTTCGATCGAGCTAACAGGTTGGTGATACTCTGGAGATCCTTATCAGATCCCGATTGAGCCTCCATTGCCTGGTCATCGATATGTTAGGACACTCGATTCACCACCGGTATGCATTACAGCTTTCATTTTTTCCATTCTCGCTTAGATACTCAGACATTCATTCATTCACTGATCATTTCAACTTGCATTTGCAGCCCTCCACAGGGTACGTAGAGGGGTTACTCGAGATGTTGGCCTCATTCAAGGGCATGATCTTTTGAGAAGGGAGTCAATACTTGGCTCCCACGGTATTCAGGTAATTTTCAGTTTTCTTGCATTTCAGTTATCATATTTCTGCTGATATACTGAAACTGACATCTCAACTGAACATTTCCCCACACTGCACTGATGTACTGTATGTATAGATCACATCTGACACATTGCACTCACATACTGTATCTAACTTCTGCATGTACCCACTCTGCACACCATGCTTGCACCTGATACACATACTATGGCTGATACATTCAAACTGCCTTTTCAGGTCACGCCTCTATAGACAAGACCATCAGCGACAGAAGCAGGACCATCAACGCCCCCTTCAGCAGTAGGGAAAGAGAGAGAGAGAGGTTCTGGCATGCGGCCAGGGGAGCCGTCGGGAGCCCATCATGTGCAATAACGATGACGAGACCAACGAGGCCAAGACCAAGGAGGTTGGAGATTAGCACACCGAGTCATCCAAGAGCGGAGATGATGATACCGGCTCGGGTTCTGCTAGTGGAGACGAGGCTGAGCCAGGCTCAGATGTAGAGGATGACGACTCCGATTTCGGTTCTTCATCGCGTTCAGACAGTGGCGCGGATGGGGATAGCCCTGCAGAGTCCGTTCTATCGAGGAAGAGGGCGAAGAGGGCCTCTAAAGCTTGAG
Organism: Camellia granthamiana; assembly: GCA_036172215.1. Taxonomy (NCBI): domain Eukaryota; kingdom Viridiplantae; phylum Streptophyta; class Magnoliopsida; order Ericales; family Theaceae; genus Camellia; species Camellia granthamiana. The sequence continues at coordinate 28,494,753 of CM069915.1, read as the reverse complement.
ATAGCCAGCGTTGATTCATGTGTTTTTGCTTTGTTTCTTTTTACTAGTAGTGTTAGCACATTGTACAGCCTTAGGCAGTTTTATTTTCTTAAAAACTTGTACTCTTTGTAAAAAGAAACCATGAGTGGAATGCAAATAGTTTTATTTTTATTTTTATTTTTATTTTATTTTATTTTTTTTTATGAAAACGTGTTGTATTTTATATTCTGAGCATCGCATTGCACCATTTTACACAAAAACGAGATTGATGGAAATTAAATATTGTACATTGTCTTGACAATTGCTTAGTCAAGTAGTGAACCGACCAAAACATAACAAACAGAGTAAAACAACTCAAATAAAAAACTAATGCAACAATTCGACAAACAAAACAACTAATCGATAAACGAAACAAATACAACTCGACAAGCAAGAACAAAACAACTCGATAAACAAATTGCAGCAACTCGATAAACAAATTGAAACAAACTTGAGAGCGACTCAACAGAACTACTAAAACAAAACAGCAGAATGCATCCGGAGTAGAACAAAACACAGGTTCTCAGCATACTCAACACACAGGAAGATCAAAACAATTTTGCTGGACACAAATAGGGGTTGTTGGCTACTTAGTGGTGAGTGTCGGCCACTAAAGTGGCCGGTCAGCCACAAAAGGTGGCCGGTTGGCTACCTTAACTGGCTGGTCGGCCAGTGATGCAGGAGTCTCCAGATTACTACCACCTGTCTTCCACTCAGTGCATTATCTTCTACAAAAGTTAAGACTTCGTAGTTTCTTCATTCCAGCTCTGTTTTTGCCACAAATGGTGCCATTCTTCAATGAAAAACTCTCATCTTGGATTACAACTTTAGATGGCTCGGAAAAAGTGAATTTCTGGGCTTTTGGGATAAATGCACTATTCCCGCTAAGTCATACTCCACTGTGCTTTCCGTTCCTTCATGCCACAGCTAGATGTTGGAACCCGGTTACACATGTGTTTAGCTTCGGGGGGCAAGAGATGTGCCCTACAATTGAAGAGTTCCAAGTTATGATGGAATCCAGGCATGACGAGGAAATCTTGCCCCAGTCCCATTTTGGTCATATCCAAGCTTTAGAATGGATGTATGGGCTCACTTTACATGATGCCTGATCTTTGGTTCACAATGGGGAGTTGGAAATTCGCAGCTTGATTCATCGGTTTTCTGAAGCCAGCGACCGTGGCGATCATCTCTGGCAAAGTTTTCAGCAACATGCCCTCTGTTTGTGTATGTTGGCTCATTTTCTGCTTGCCCCTATCTTCGGAGGGTCTATCATTCGCTTGATCGAAGTTGCCCAAGGCTTGAAAGAGGGCAAAACCTGTATTGGCTTGACACTAGCCGAGACTTTGATGGGCTTGGATGCTTTCCACCGGCGACAGACAAACAAGTTCGCAGGAAGTCCACTACTCTTACAGGTAATGTTTCCTAACCTTCTCATATGTGTTTCTCACATCACTTAGCCCTCCAGCTTTGTTTTTCTCTCAAATCCCCTTTCTCACTTTTCTCTCCACATACACCTCTTTATTCTTTAATCTCTCTTATTTTTCATCCCTCTCCAGGTATGGCTCATGGACAGGTTGAAAGTAGTGGACTCTTGCCCTGCATATTCGGCACGAGGCTATTTTTTCCGCCAACGGCTAGTTGATTTCCCAAACGAGGGATGGTGGTGCCACTGGATATGCAACAGATCCGCTGTTGACATTGCTTGGCGTTGCCCCTAGTTTGATCTGCCTGAGATGAGCTACAGTATGTCTCGCCAACCTGGCATTCAGTTGGTTGGCTTGACACACTGTGTCTTTTATTTTCCATTCTGGTTCAGGTGTAAGTTCGGGCATGACCAGACCTGCCTAGAAGATGAGATAGAGTACCCAGCTCCATTTCCAATCCAAGGTTCACAACTAGCTTAATATCCCACTGCATGGAGGACAAGAAAACTTCTGGCTCCCGCTCCCAATTTCAGTTGCGCCCTTTCTGGCGAATGCATAGCTTGGCTTGAAGATGAGGCACAAACTGGGCCTACTTTAGCATCTGAAGCTTCCACAAGCTCTGCGAAGGGACGCAGGAACACCTGGCTCAACTATGCCCCAAGTTTATTACTTTAATCTGTACTTTCAAGTTTTCCTTTTGAATGTAATAAAAAGCAACTTTGATTTGTATCAAGAGGTAGAGAACTCTGTATTGAAATCAATGAAATTAAAGGTTGTGGATACTGAAAATTTTTCTTTTGGTCCAAAAATGGTCTAAGTTGTAAAAAGATTAATTTGAATAAAATCAACTTTTATTAAAACTTTTCAAAAACCATTTTCAATAAGGATCACAACTGGACACACTCGGAATCTATCCTTGAGATATAAAACCCCGAATCCAATAACGGGAAAGTTGCCCCTTGTCTGAATAACACTGCACAGTATTGCAACTAGCTCTGATAGTGAAGACGGCAATCGAACTCTTGGATGCAGAAAAGACAAAGATGACCAGAACAATTTCATAGACACAGTTGATTTGGAAGTGTTTATGGCTGGACTTCAGAATGAAGTTGCCTATTGTAGACCTGACTTTCTTCGCGTGCCCCCCTTTTGGAGAGGGTCCGAATTGGTCTTACTACAGTTCGGACTCCTGTTACGATTCTGAATCTAATCTCACAAAGTGCAATATGAGACTAATAAACACCAAAGAATCCAAATCTGGCAATTGGTTTTGAAAAATCAATTTTGAATGAAAAAGGGCCAACCATAGACTACTTTGCCAGATTACAGAGTTGCCACCTAAATATTTTATTTTTGAAAAATTTAGGAAACCTTGACTCATGCCAATGGCCATGTGTCCGTCATCACCAAAGTTGCCTCGGCTCGGGAACTTGGATACGAGAGGGGAAGGTCCTGAAATAAGCACCCCCGCTCGCCTGATCAAAGGATCGGCCTCTACTAAACATGATATGTTGTTTTATAAACCATGTGTTCTTATTCCAGTTTTTAATCTAACTTACTATGTGATGCGTACAACATACAAGTATAGACTCAATCATGAGAATTGGAACAAAACGACTCGCATTTGTTTTTGAAAATGGTTTGGAAGTGCTACTCGCAATTAGGCTAAAGTGCGGATTTGCCACCTTCAAGTAGGCTTGAAAACATGATTTTGCCACTTCGCAAAGTGGGATTAAAACTCACAATCATCGAGTTATTCCAATTCAGGCAATCAAGCCTTCACCCACAGGCATTCAAGCAGTTTAGCATTTAAGCAAATAGCCTCATGGTAAGCATATTATCATGGTAACACCTATGCTCATGCAAGGATGCAAAAGCGTAAAACTTACATAGTACTCCAAGCCAAAACAAAAAGCTAATTAGAAATCATGCATGATCCTAACTATACAAGATGTCTAATGCAACACATGCAATAATGCAACTAAAATAGGCTCGGCTATCGAAGATGGCATATGAATGCAACAATTTGATACACGTTGTGGACACCCCATTTTTGACTGACCTTAAAACTCAGACGTCATTGTCGTGCACTCGATGATTGTGCATGTTTGTGCTAGTTTTGGGTGCTCGAAGGTCTCGGCCGAGCGCCGTGTCTTTGAGCCTCTAAACCCTTTGTGTTTTGGCCTTGTTGTTAGGCCAAACCTTGGTGCCTCTTGGCTGAAGGAGAGTGAGGCCCTGTCGGCCACTTTTGGCATTTACCAGCCACTTTTTATCCTTGTCAGCTAGTTGGGGTGGCCGGTCAGCTAGTTTAAGTGGCCGGTTGGCCACTTGAACTAGCTGGCAGCCAATTTTCTCATTTTTCTGATATTTTCAGATCTTTTGAGCCAGCTGTTGGGCATTGAAGCTATCCTCCATACACGTGTATGGAGGGATGGAGACAAGCTTTAAGCTTGTCAAGCAAGCTTTTACTTGCATTGCCTATATAAGGGGAGGTCCCTCCCCCTTGTTTGAGGTTCAGAAATTTTGGAAGCAAATTTTGACTCTCTCTCTAGAATTCTCTCTCTCTCTCTCTCTCTCTCTCTCTCTCTATTATACTCTATAGTGCTTGAAGTGAGTGTTCTTGACATATTTGCACACAACCCTCTTAGCCAAACATCTTGACCTTGGAGCTGAGATTCCTTAAGACTTGTTTGGGCCTCCTAAAGCTGGTTTTTGGCTCAGAAGTTGTCCTCTTGCTACTGTGCTTCAAGGGTGAGCATATTCCCTTTTTAAGCTTATTTTTGTATACCATCTTAGCCACCTTTGCATGCTATTTTAGTCTTTGTTGTTAACTACAAAAAGCTCTATTTTTGAGTGTTAAAAATGTTGGTTTGAGTCCTTGTTGGGGTTAGGGGTGGTCTACCCTCTTTGGTTGCTTATTTGCTAAGCTTTTGTACCACCTTTTAAGGCTATTCAAACTATCTCTTTTTGGCCTTTTAACCACTAAATTCCAGAGGAATTTTAGTGGTGGAAAGGTGGTTTTGAGGTCCCAAATAGGAGGGGGTGGTCCCCTCTCCTCTTGTCTTGCTTGCATGTGTTGATGGCCTACTAAATGAGAATGTATTTCTACTTCTTTGTGGCTTTGTTCAAGCATGTTTTTGTGTCTGTTTAGACCTTCCATAACCCTATTTTTGGCTTGTTTGATCATTGGTTGCTTGCTCTTTACACTTGTAGTGTAATCTTACTCACTAGCCTTGCATGCCTAATGAGTTAGCTTGTTATTCTAGCATGTGTTGGCTTAATCTCAGCCCATTTTTGGTCTTATTTCAGCATGTTTTAACTTTGTTTTGGCCTAGTTGAGTCACCTCTTACATGCTTCTTACACTTGTAGTGTGACCTTGCTCACTAGCTTTGCATGCTTGCTACTTTAGCCCATTGTTCTAGCTTATTTTGGCTACACTCCAACATGTTTTTGCTCATATTTTAGCATGCTTGAACTCTGTTTTGAGTGGTCTTGGCCCTTTGAGGCTTACTTTGTATGGCTATAGCATGATAGGCTTTGATAGCTTTGTGTTTTGAGTCCTCTAGCATGCTTTGCTTGGGTTGTTTGCATGATATGGCATCATTTAATATGTGATTTTAGAGCATATATCACTGTCATACTCTCATATGTATCACTCTTTCAATGCTTTTGAGAAGTTGAACCTCATGCCTTGTTTGCGAGCCAATACATGAGCATATTTTTCTTGCCATCTATGCTGCAAGTCTAGCATGTTTTTGCTACTATTTCGACCTGCCTTAGGTCTATTTTGAGTGGTTAAGGTCATTTGAGCTTTGCATACTATGGTTGTAGTATAAAGGACCTTGACTAGCTTTGAGTTTTGAGGCCTTTAACATGTTGTGCATGTGATGTTTGCATGGTATGGCACCATTTGTCATGTAATTTGAATGTATATAGTGTAGTCACACTCTCATATATTTCACTTCTTTATAGCTTTTGAGGGTTGTGTATTATGCCTTGCTTATAGGCCAACATGTGTGCATGTTCTTCTAATATTTTGAGCTTCCATTTCAGCATGTTTAGGCCATTATTTTGGCATGATTGAGCTCTGTCCAGGGCTGGTTTTGACATTTGTGCTATGTATTGCATGCCTCTTGTGTATTGCTCTTTACTAGCTTTGATGTTTTTGGTCCTCAACATGCCATGTTTGCATTGCTTGCATGCTTTATGGTCTTTAGTATGCCATTTCAGCACTAAACATCTGCCACCTCCCTCATTTCTTCATTCTTCCATTTCATTTGAGGGTTGTTTGGCCTTGAGATGATGTTTGAGCTTGGGATTGAGACTTATGCTTAAATGGCTTTAACCCTCTTTTGAGGGTTCCTCCCAGTCAAAGGCATGGTCTCTCCTATGCCTTAGACCATTCTTTTGGTTGACCTCCTCTCCTTAGAGGACTTGCACATTGGACTTAACCAATTAAAGAATGGATTGGTAATGTAAAATGTGTAAACAAGAATTGAGTCAACTAAAACATGCCAAGATAACATATGCGTATTGCATTGCATGTGTTTGGATCGGACTTTAATCCAAACACAAGAAATATGGGACGTTTCATACTTGAAGTGATGAAATGTGTCATGTTTCTTGGTCGCTAACACCCTTGATCAAGCATGATAGCGTGGACGCTCTTTGTGTGTTGTTTATGCATTCATAAACATGGTATAAGCTTGGTTCTTGGCCACCATGCATTGAAAGTGCTTGGTTGGTGGCTTGAGAGCCGAGTGCCACGCTCCTTTGAGCTTGAGACATGATTGGGAGAGTGGCAGTGCCTACATTATCCTGCAAATACATTGATGTGCCTCTATTGTTCTCTGTTGCAGCAAAACCAGAAGCATGGAGAAGCAACTAGCCGACCAACCAGTTTTACTATCCGACCAGCCAGTAGCACTAGCTGACTGGCCAGTTTTAGTGGCTGGCAGCCACTTTTTCTGGTTGGCAGCCCACCAGCAGATCCCTGTTTTAAAGTAAAGGCAGTCTGGAGGTTGGCACAGTTTTTAGAGATTAAGGCAAGTGCAAGCAGAGGCAATTGACAGCATGGTAATGGATTTCTGAGCGAACGCCAACCGAGCATGCTTCTTCAACCTCTTGGAACAGAGCTGAGGCAGTGTACTTTGTAATTAGTTTTACTTGTTAGTTACCTTAAATTTGTAGTTTAATTAATTAGTTTGTTAATTAATTAAGTGTTGTAATAATTAGTAAGTAGTTTACTAGTTTTAGTCTAATTAGCTTAAATTAGATCAGTTAGGTAGCTTAGCTTAGCGTAGCTAGTTAGCTTATTATTCAGACCCTCCTTTGAGAGGGCGTATTGTTGTAATAAGTGTGCGTGTGTTTGTGAATGTCTTCCAACCCCACGTCTTTCTCCCTTTTATTTACCCACTTTCGGTGGTTAGATTAGGACACGTTTTGATTAGCATACCTTATGTTTGCATGTTCGCATCATTCATTTGTCTTGCATGTACAGGACTCAGCGCATTGTTCAAACTGCATTGCATTTCAATACTTATTTGAATACATGTATCAAGTGTCGTATTCATATGCTATCCTAGATAATCGAGCCTATTTAGTTGCATTTTTGCATGTGTTGCATTAGGGATACTAGCATAGTTAGGATCATACATGATTTCTAACTAGTTTCTATTTTGGCTCGGAGTACACTATAAGTGTTTATGCTTTAGCATCTTCCACGAGTGTGAGTGTTACCATAACAGCATGCTTGCCATGAGGCTATTTGCTTAAATGCTAAACTGCATGAATGTCTGTAGATGAAGGCTTTATTACTTGAATTTGAATAATTCATCAAAATGTAAGTTTTAAGCCCACTTGAAGTGGCAAATCGTCATGTTCTAAGCCCACCTTGTTTAGTGGCAAATCCGCATTTCTAAGCCCACTTGAGGGTGGCAAATTCAAACCATTTTCGAAAACAAACATTGAATTGTTTTGTTCCAATTCAGGCGATCTAGTCTATACTTGTATGCTGTGCGCATCACATAGTAATATAGCTAGTAACCGGAATAAGGACACATGTGTTTTCAAAACAACATATCATGCTTAGTAGAGGTCGATCCTTTGATCGGGCGAGTGAGGGTGCTCATTTCATGACCTTCCCCCCTCGTACCCAAGTTCCCAAGCCGAGGCAACTTTGGTGATGACGGACACGTGGCCTTTGGCACGAGTCAGAGTTTTCTAAATTTTCCAAAAATAAAATATTTAGGTGGCGACTCTGTAATCTGGTAAAGCAGTCCATGTTTGGCGCTTTTTGATTAAAATCGATTTTTCAAAACGATTTGTCGGATTTGGACTCTTTGGTGATTTATCAGTCTTACATTACACTTTGTGAGATTAGATACAGAACCGTGACAAGAGTTCGAACTGTAGTAGCATGAACCAATTCGCGCCCTCTTCGAAAAGGGAGGCGTGCGGAGGAAGTTCGGGTGGTCTACAATTTCTGGCGACTATGCTGGGGATTTAGAGAACTTGACTCGAAATCATGATATGTTGTTTTGTCTACATTTATGTGTTTCTTTGCATTGCATTTGCATTAGTGTGCTTAGGTCACAGCGTTTGCCATTTGTTATTCCTGAACAGTTTGCTGGAGGCTTGCTTGGAAAAACATGCCATAAGGCTAACTGGTTACGGGCTCTGCCATGATGGGAACATAAACCTTGGTTTTGCCGATGCACCCTTTTTGACCAATCGACCTAGTTGCATGTTCGAAGCCGTAAAGACCATTCCAAACTAGGACAGGTTGCTTACCCAAATGCGGGATTGTTTGAAACCGCATGCGTGCGTAGTGAAACATTAGCTCCTGACAAAATAGGACAGGGAAACCCTAGCCCACCATAGGGGTGTTTTGGCTCTCACTTGCTTGCTACGTGCTGTTAGGGTGTGTCTCTACAGGAATGCATGTATCTGTTTGCAAGTTTGGGTATCAGTCTGAGGACATCAGTGTTTGGGGGTATCAGTTTTGAGGCAGAAAGTTTGGGGGCAGAAATCAGTGTTTGAGAACAGTTTATCCAGTTTATGATTATCAACTATGTATTGTCGCTATCTGAGCTAAGATGCTGTCCGTTTTTTCTGATTGTTGTTTCCTTGTTTTTGCTTTATTTTCCTTTTCGCAAGGTAGTATTGCATCATTGCTTCCAACGAGGCAGATACCCCCAAGCACTCTGGACCCGGATTGGGAGAATTCATCGATCTGAGGATCTAGTTGACGAACAACTAGTGTTTGCTACATTACCCCCAGTTACGAGACGGAGGTCCTCCAGGCACAGATCATCAGTACAGTGGTTACCAGATCAGCGGTCAATATCTACCTCACCTGTGCACAGTTGGGTTAAGATATCTACTTCTACTTCAGAGAGGGAACATACACCTATCCAGTCTGACCAGCACTTTATAGTCAGCATGGAAGACATGATGCACCAACTCCAAGAGACCATGCAGGCCATGCAGCAGGATGCTGCTCGTTAGGTGGAGGTTACCATACGTCAGGCAGAGGTTATAGCTCAATAGGTAGAACTAATTGCTAGGCTTTAACAACAGCAGCAATCGCAACAAGCTGGAGCATCTGCTTTGCATCCACCCCCACCCCCACCCCCATCTAGGGTTCCAACACCTGAGGAAACAGCTCACGTCCAGGAGAATACGGACGTTCTAACAGGGCCAGTCTCACTATCGGTTCTACCACAGACTTCCCAACGGATGCACCGTTCGAATTCGAAGTGGATCCAACCGCCCTGAAAGTAAATAAGCTTGAAAAGCTGTTCAAGCGAGCCCAGGGAGTTAATTCGATCCCGGACATAGAAGATGGATACACTGATTTGGTGGTGACGTTGCCGAACAGGTTCAAAATGTCTCACATAGATCGCTTTGACAGCTCGGGCGATCCGATGGTTCATTTGAGGCTATTTTCTGACATTCTGCGCCCGATGGGCTTGACGAGACTCCAAAAACTATCTCTCTTTAGTCGAACCCTGTTGAGTATTACGGCCATCTGGTACGCCAAGCTGGAGGATTCTGTGAAACAGAGTTGTCAGGAGATGGTCGAGGCTTTCGTCGCCCAATATTCATACAACACGCAAATCGAGGTCACAACTTGTGATCTTGAGGCGACTCGGCCAGAGCCAAAGGAGGGCTTTTCTGATTTTGTTACTCGATGGAGGGCCAAGGCCTCCATGATGACAACTCGGCCACTCGAGAAAGATCAGATAAGAATGGTTGTTCGTAACCTACAACCTAAGCTGATGCAGAAGATGATCGTCTTATCCCTCCCCACCTTTGCAGACCTGTATGAGATTAGGGTACAGATTGAGGATGCTATGAAGTAAGGTCTGATTGACCACGAGAGAGAGCAGCCCAAGAGGACATTTACCCATGGTTCGAATACAGCTACCAGTAGTAGTGCAGCCTCAAGGACTTCTGACGTCGGCATGGTCACCACCACTCCAAAAACAACCACACCGTTTACAGGAACCTCTACACCCAGCTCACAACCTGCCAAAAACCAAGCCCAGGGCCAAAGAGTCTTCACCCCGCTATATATAACTTTGTCTAAAGCCTTAGGAGTCTTGATCAGGAAAGGGCATTTGAAGCCCCTAGAGCCGCGGCCATTACCAGAAAAACTTCCTTCTTCCCATAACCTAGCCAAATATTCCGCCTTTCACCAACAACACGGTCATGACACCGACTTCTGCTACAGACTCCATCATGAGATTTAGGATCTCATTGACAATAAGGTGATAGCGCCTCCAGAAAAACCAAATGTCACTACCAACCCTCTCCCGCCACATAACCAAAACCCTCGACCTAGGCAGGTAAACTTCATCCAAACGACGACCAACCCGTTTGATCCTAGCATATACATCACTCCTTCACACCTACCTAAGCTTGAGGTGTTCATCCCAGATAGCACAGACTTGTGCATGATGAGCACTTCTCTACCCCAACCTAAACCCGTGGTGGTAGCTGTGGTAGAAGAAAGCATGCCTGAGGGCTCTGCAAGTTTAACTGAGGAAGCATACAATCCTTGTTGCTACATTATGCCGGCGAGCCAAGCCAAGCCAAGCCAAAGGTGGAATTGCCAGCGGGGATGGATGTAAATGTTGTTCGGGAGGATGGGCCTAGTCAGGGGTTGTACAATTTGGCAGAGTTAGAGGAGGATATTGCCAGTCTACAGTTCTTTAACCAACAGGATCCAGGGGATGTGAGCATCAATTGGTTCGACCTGAATGGATAGACAGACAATGTAGGGTGGCTTAGTGACGAGCTAGATGTTGTTGAGATACCTCAATCAGAACAGAGTCAACCAAAGATAGGAACATTTGCAGTGGCCGGAATGGCCGAGAATCAGGAGGAATCGCTGGAGAGCACTGGTGCGAAGAATTTTGCTCAGGATTTGGGCAGTTTGTGCGCAGCCAACATGGAGCAGAAAGCCGCGCTGAAGTGGTTTGAGCAAGAGAGGATCGAGAATGATAATAGGGCTAGAAAAGCCAAAGCACCCGAGGGGGCAGAATCTGTTGAGAACACGGGAGCAGTTGTAGCAGAACTGGATAGCTGTTTGTCGGTTACCGAAGGAATATGGTGGGACGACGACGACTTGTGTTTCGCCCACACTGACGAAGACTGGGGACAAACTCTGCCAGACAATACATGGTACACCGAAGAAGTGGACCATATGACAAGGAGTGGGCGGTATTTCAAGCCCCCGCACTTAGACCAGCCAGAGGCATCAGGAAAAGACAAAGAAGTTGAGAAATAGAAAGAGAAACAACTGGAGGAAGAGGCAGTTCTAAAACAACTGAAGAAAATCCAAGCAGACATCTCCATCTGGGGACTGCTTATGGCCTCAAGGGTGTATAGACAAGCCATCCTTACAGCCATGGACATGGCCAAGCTTTCAATTGATACAACGCTTGAGCAGTTGGTGGGATTGGTGTTCCCGGGTGGAGCTTCCCCCACATTGACCTTCACAGACAAAAAACTGCCGCCTGAAGGCTCTGAACATAACAAGCTACTCTACATCTCTGCGGAGTGTAAGAAAAAATGGATACCGGTTGTCTTGGTTGATACGGGATCTGCAATCAATTTATGTCCGTCGCGAATGGCGTATGCTATCGGGTTGAAGCCCACAGATTTCGTGCCTACAGCTCAGGTGATATGGGCCTATGATAACACCAGTCAGGAGGTGATGGGGACGGTACGGATCAAGACTCAGGTTGGCCCGGGGCAACAGAACATTGAGTTTCATCTCTTGGATGTTCCGGCCACTTCTTGGGCGGCCGTGGTTGCACCGGGTGAGGGTTGTCTCTTCCACCTTACACCAAATGTTGAAGTACCCCCACGGGAAGGGGGTGGTAATTGTTTTTGGGAACTCTTCAACACATCCCCCGCTAGAGGTTTCTACACCAGTTCTGGAGATTGAGCACGGCATGGAGGATGTATTTTTGTCAGGATTCACCTTGGCTGAGTCTCGGGTTGTACAGGATATGCTGGCCGTTGATGAAGGGCTATACGTCAGTGCACAATCTGTCTGCCTCATGAACAAGCTTCAACACATGCCTGGAATGGGATTAGGGCAAAGTGGCCGGAAGGGCATCGCAGCATTGACCAAAGTGCCGCATAACCCTTATACCTTTGCTTAGGTTACTCACCTACCAGGGAGGATTGGGTGAGGAAAGGAAAAGAAATGGTCGGAAGAGCCAAGGCTAAGCAAGCCGGAAGCACTATGAGTTGGTGCATAGACCTATCTAAGGAACCCTGAACGGGCGCTTTGTCCGGGAGGGGGAAGATTTCCCGTTTTGCGGCTTCCGGAGCCATGGTTGAATTCAGAGAAGCGGCGCTTCGGGGGATGAAGTTGCCGATGAGCAAACTGACTCAACAGCTGAGGCTGAGCAGTGCAATAAGAAAGAGTGCTCGGGAGATGATTTCTCGGTATCCATGATTGGAGATAGCTCAGCTATGTGCCCATCTTCCAGCATTCTGGACGTATCTATCGCACTTTCCCTCATTTGGCAGTACGAGGAAAGCCTTTTGTCTAGCAGTTCTGGATCAGGTGGTGAACCAGAATCTGATTCCACAGAGTCTGTAGAGTTGGAATCAGATTCTAGTTCCTCTAAGTCTGAGTCCGGTATTCCTAGGGTTGACAACCCGGATGCTGTTGTCCTGTCCAGGTCGTCTTTTTCATTTTCTTTCGAGTCTGTTGTAACCGAAGGATCAGACGAACTGGATGTTGCTAATGAGAATGATGCTATGGTTTCTGAGTACTTTTCTGTGCCTCTTGTTTATTGTATTAATCAGGACTTTCAAAACTTTGATGAAAACAACGAGGAAGAAATTCCTCCGATTTTGAAACATTTAATTGACCGAGAGCAGAGAGGTTTGTAAAGCCTTTGGTTGATAAAATCACCTCAATTAATGTTGGTACTGAAAAGGACCCGCTGCTGGTCCAAATTGGGTCCACGTTGTCTTCGGAGGAATGCGAGCGCTTAGTCGCTTTATTAAAAGATTTCAAAGATGTTTTCGCGTGGTCCTACGAAGACATGCCTAGAATCGATCCTGAGATTGTACAGCACCGGATCCCTCTTGACCCAGAGGCCCGACCTATTAAGCAGAAGCTCCGAAGGATCCGCCCAGATTGGGCTCTGAAAATCAAAGAAGAGGTCACCAAGCAGATCGACGCAGGGTTCCTGTTAGTATCTGAATACCCTACTTGGTTGGCCAATATAGTTCTGGTGCCGAAGAAGGACAGCAGAATTCAAGTATATGTGGACTTCAGAGATTTGAACAAAGCCAGTCCGAATGATGACTTTCCTCTGCCATATATCGACGAATTGGTGGACTTCACTGCGGGGCATGCGCTACTCTCATTTATGGATGTGTTTTCAGGGTACAACCCAATTTTAATGGCACCCGAAGATAGGGAGAAAACCGCTTTCATTACCCCGTGGGGAACTTATTGCTATAGGGTGATGCTGTTCGGTTTGAAGAATGCTAGGGCTATGTATCAACGGGCTGCGACCACAATCTTGCATGATATGATCCACAAAGAGGTTGAGGTGTATGTGGACGACATGATTGTCAAGTCCAAGGAAAGAGAGGGCCACTACACCGCCTTGAAGAAATTTTTCCAACAGATCAGAGAGTATTGGTTGCGGCCGAATCCTCAGAAATGTACTTTTGGTATTACAGTAGGGAAAATGCTGGGGTTCTTGATTACACAAAGGGGTATCGAGGTCGATCCTTCCAAAATCAAGGCCATCTTAGAAATGCCACCACCGAGGACTGAAAAGGAGATGCGAGGCTTTCTGGGTAAAGTGCAATTCATAAGACGGTTTATTGCAAAATTAACCTTGACTTGTGAACCACTGTTTGGTCTCCTGAAGGAAGGAAAGAAGCTCCAATGGGACGACCGATGCCAAGTCGCTGTTGTGCAGATCAAGCAGTATCTACAGAACCCACATGTGTTGTCACCGCCAGAGCTGGGAAAGCCATTGATTATGTACCTATTAGTAACCGAGACGACAATGGGCTGCATGCTTGCACAGGAATCTGAGGATAAAGTGGAGAAAGCTATCTACTACCTGAGTAAGAAAATGCTGGAATACGAGATCCGTTATACTCTGCTTGAGAAGGCTTGTTTAGCCTTGGTATGGGCCACCAGAAAGTTGAGGCACTACCTGTTAGCTCACTCTGTAATACTGGTTTCGAGATTAGATCCCAACAAAATATCTCTTCGAGAAACCAGCGCTTGCAGGTAGGCTAGCCCATCGGTTGCTTCTTCTTTCCGAATTTGATTTGAAGTAGGTGACTCGCAAGTCAGTGAAAGGGAGAGCGATAGCGGAGTTCCTAGCCGATCACCCAATGCAGGGAGATGAAGCAATTGAGTATCTGTTCCCAGATGAGGCCATTCTGCATGTTGAAGAAGAAACTAGGACTATGTATTTTGAAGGAGCGTCAAACCAGTACGGGTATGGGATAGGGGTGTTGCTGATAGCACCCGACAATTCTCCGGTTCAAGGTATCAAATAACGAAGCAGAGTATGAGGCATGTATTGCTGGACAAGAAGCCGCTCTAGAACTAGGGGTAAAATGGTTGGACGTCACTGGGGACTCGAACTTGGTTGTATCTCAAGCAAAAGGAGATTGGAAAGTTAAAGAAGAAAGGATGAAAATCTATCATGAGACCTTGGACGTTCTAATTCCTCGGTTTGAGAAGATGAACTTCACCCATCTGTTAAGAGAGAACAACAGGTTCGCTGATTCTTTAGCAACTCTATCTTCCATGATAGACATCCCTTTTGGAGTCCAAATGCATCCGATAATTATTGAACAAAAATTCGTGCCGGCCTACGAGCTGATCACTGTCGTAGATGAGGTACAAGATTAGAATCCCTGGTATTATGATGTTTGGAACTTCTTGGAAAATGAGGCTTATCCACCAGGGGCAAATGCCAAGGATAAAAGGGCAATACGTCGAATGGCTGCTCAATTCATCATCTGCGAGGGTAAATTGTACAAGCGGGGCCATCTGGGAATGCATAAGCTGTGCGTCGATACCGAAGAGTTAAAGCGCCTGATGGAGGCTATCCATGGAGGAGAGTGTGGAGCACACATGAGCGAAGTGATGCTAGCTCGGAAGGTTCTCAGACAGGGTTACTACTAGTTAACCATGGAAGAGGATTGTATCAGTTTTGTTCGGCGATGCCACAAGTGTCAGATCCATGCAAATCGCATGAACATCCCGCCGTCAATGCTATACAACATGACTTCTCCGTGGCCTTTTTCAGTCTGGGGAATTGATGTGATTAGGGCAGTTACTCCGAAGGGGCCGAACGGGCATGAGTACTTCTTGCTAGCGATAGACTACTTTACAAAGTGGGTCGAGGCCCAATCCTATGCAGTGCTGAAGGCGTCGCATGCAGCCAAGTTCATCAGGAACAACATCATCTATCGCTACGGAGTTCCGAATGAGATCATCTCAGATAATGGTTCCTACTTCAACAAGGAAGTGATCGACTTGTTGGAGAAGTATAACGTGGCTTTTCATAAGTCATCTACCTATCGGCCGCAAACCAACGGAGCTGTTGAGGCCGCCAACAAGAACATCAAGCACATTCTGTAGAAGATGGTGGAAACCTACAGGGACTAGCCAGATAAGCTGCCATTTGCTCTTTGGGGCTACTAGACATCCATTCGAACTTCTACTGGGGCAACTCCGTATTCCTTAGTTTATGGGATGGTGGCTATTTTGCCGATCGAAGTTGAGGTTCCATCATTAAGAGTTATGGCCGAGTGCCAGATTGCAGAAGCTGATTGGCAGTAGAACAGGTTCGAAGAACTCATGCTGTTTGACGAGAGAAGGCTGAAAGCACTGTATCATGTCCAAGGTTATCAACGCAGGATTGCCAGGGCTTTTAACGAGAAAGTTAAGTCTAGGAACCTGAAAGAAGGGGATTTGGTGCTCAAAGAGAACCGAGCTCCCAGCCACGACCTTAGGGGCAAGTTCAGACCTAATTGGACTGGCCCTTACATTATCAAATCAATTTGGTCGGGTGGAGCCATCATTCTTATGGACTGGTCTAGAATTTTCCCAACCAATCAACATGGACAAGTTGAAGAAATACTATCCCTGAGTGGCTCGCTAGGCCGAAAACCCGAAAGGGCGACCTAGGCAAAAGTTAGAGCACAAAAAATTTGAAATAAGAAAAACTGAGCTCGCAAGGTTGAAAACCCAGAAAGGGCAGCCTTGGCAAAAGTTAGAGCGCAAAAGGAGAGTGTTAATACACGAGTGAACCTGAACCGAACTACGTAAGGCTTGATTCCCATCTTTAGGATACGTAAGCAATTTCATTCTGAAGTCTAGCCATAAACACTTCCAAATCAACTGTGTCCAGGTGATTGTTCTGGCCATCTTTGTCTTCTTTATATCTGAGAGTTCGGTTGTGATTGTCACTATGAGGACTAGTTACAGTGCACTGTGGTGCCGTTTAGACAAGGGGCAACTTTCCAGTTGCTGGATCTGGGGTTGTACATCTTAGTGATAGATCTCGGGTGTGCCCAGTTGTGATCCATATCGAAAATGGTTTTGAAAAGTTTTAATAAAAGTTGATTTTGTTCAAATTAATCTTTTTACAACCTAGACCATTTTTGGACCAAATGGAAAATTTTCAGTACCCACAACCTTCAATTTCATTGATTTCAGCACAGAGTTCTCTAACTCTTGATACAAAGCTGAAGTTGCTTTTTATTACATTCAACAAGAAAACTTGAAAGTACAGATTAAAGCAATAAACTTGGGGCATAGTTAAGTCAGGTGTTCCTGCGTCCCCTCCCAGAGCTCGTGGAAGTTTTCGATACTAAAGTAGGCCCAGTTTGCGCCTCGTCATCAAGCCAAGCTATGCACTCATCAGAAAGGGCGCAACTGAAATTGGGAGCGGGGGCAAGAAGCTCTCTTGTCCTCCATGCAGTGATGTACTGAGCCGGATGTGAGCCTTTGATCGAATATGAAGCCAAGTATTCCACTTCGTCTTCTGGACAAGTCTGGATGTGTCCAAACTGACGCTGGAACCGGAAGGGAAAATAGAAAACGCAGTGCGTTAGACCAATCAACTGGATACCGGGCTGCTGAGCCATGCTATAGCTCATTGCTGGCAGATTAAGCCAGGGGCAGCGCCAAGCAATGTCAACTGCAGATCGGCTGCACATCCATTCGCACCACCAGCCCTCATCTGGGGCATCAACTAGCCATTGACAAAAGAAATAGCTGCGTGCTGAATATACTAGGCATGAGTCCACTACTTTCCACTTGTCTATCAGCCATATATGGGGAGGGATGAAAATAAGAGAGATTAAAGAATAGAGAGGTGTACGTGGAGAGAAAAGTGAGAAAGGGTTTTGAGAGAAAAACAGAGCCTGAGGGCCAGGTGATGTGAGAAATACACATGTGAGAAGGGTGGGAAACATTTCCTGTAAGAGTACTGGACTCCCTGCGAATCTGGTGGTCTCTCGATGATGAAAAACATCCAAACCCATCAGAGTCTCAGCTAGTGTCATGCCAACGCAGCCCTTGCCCTCTTTCAAACCTTGGGCAACTTCAATCAAATGAATGTTGGACCCTCCAAAGCCAGGGGCAAGCAAGAAATGAGACAACAAGCACAAGCAGAGGGCATGTCGCTGAAAACTTTACCAAAGATGATCGCCACGGTCGCCGACATCAGAAAACAGATGAATCAAGCTGGGGATGTCCAACTCCCCGTCGCGAATCAAAGACCGAGCATCATGCAAAGTAAGCCCACACATCCGTCCTAAAGCTTGGATGTGGCCAAAACGGAATTGGGGCAAGATCTCTTCATCGCGCCGAGATTCCATCAAAGCTTGGAAATCTTCAAAAGTGGGACATATCTCTTGTCCGCCAAAACTAAAAACAAGAGTTATCAGATTCTAGCACCTAGCCGTGGCATGGAGGAATGGAAAACGTAGCGGGGTGCGACTCAGCCTAAATAGTACATTTATTCCGAAACCTTGGAAATCCAACTTTTCTGAGCCGTCTAAAGTTGCAAGCCACTCGGAGATTTTTTGGGCAAGAAATGCTTCCATTTGGGGCAAAAGCAGTGTTGAAATGGAGAAACCATGAAGCTGGTGCTTTTGTAGAAGATAAGGCATTGAGTGGAGAACAGATGGCCAATTCAAGTAGTCGACCGGCTAGTTTTTCTGGCTGACCGACCACTTAAGTGGCTGGCAGATGTGAAAAGTGGTTGGCAGAAATCCAAAGTGGCTGACAGCCTATTTCTGTCCCCAGAAAAAGAGCTTTGGGTCCCCCTGTGTGATGAGGATGCTGAAAACCTGTGTTCTGTTCTACCCTGGATGAGTCTGGCTCTTTCTTTAGTAGTTTAGTTCAGTTGTTTCAAATTCAATTTGTTTATTAAGTTGTTGCAAGTTGCTTATTGAATTGAATTTGTTTCATTCATCGAGTTGTTGTTTTACTTATTGAGTTGTTGCAATTTGTTTATCGAGTTGTAATTACTTTGTTTGGCCTGTCAAGACCTTGTGTTTCTTATTGAGTTGTTTTGTTCTTTCAGTTGTTTGGTTGGTTCACCACCTGATTAAGACAATGCCATTTGAGTGCGCAATTTTCAAAAATCAATCTCATTTTCATGCCGTATGGTATAGACACCCCATTTTTGACCGGCCTTAAGACTCAGACGTGATCGATTGAGCGCTCGGTGATTGTGCATGTCGTAATCGTTTCGAGGTTTCGGAGTTTTTGGCCGAGGGCCTTGCCTCCGGACCTCTGAACTCTTTATGCTTTGGCTCGGTTTGTGGATCGAACCTTGTTTCTCTTCCCTGGAGGGAGGGAGGGAGTGGTCTGTAGACCACCTTTTTATGGTCGTAGACCACTTTTCGTGTTTGGAGACGAGTTTTCGATTTTCGGAGCCTTCGGCCGCGCGCCTTGACTCGAGACTGCTTAATGTTCTCCGTTTGGTGTGGTTTTTGAACCACACCTTGTTGCCTCTGTCTAGAGGGACACTGTGGTCCAGGAGACCACTTTTGTGGTCGCAGACCACTTTTGATGCCCGTAGACTTGTTTTTGAGGCTTTCGGCTACGCGCTTTGCCTCCCGAACTTTCGTCTTGCATCCGTTTTGGTTTTTTTTTGGTACAAACCTTGTTTTCCTTGTTTGGAAGGTGGTACAAGGGTGGGAGACCAATTCTTCCCCTTGGAGACCACTTTTCCTCCCGCCAGCCAGTTTTCTGGTCAGCCAACTGGTCCCCTTGGTCTTGAGGCCATCTTTTCTAGTCGGCCACCACACCACTACATTGTTTTCATGCTCTAGACTCTCTCTCACCATGGCCGACCACTTTTTGTCTAGGGAGACCACTTGTGGTGGTCAGCCGACCACTTCAAGTAGCTGGCCGACCACTTCAAGTGGTCGGCTGCTTTTTGTCACATTTTTGGAGATATTTTCATCCGGCTGGCACAACTGGAAGGCACTTAAGCCATCCTCTGGCCTTGAACCCTAAACTTGTCCAACAAGCTTGAGCATTGGTTCTCTATAAGAGAAAACCTTCTCCTCCCTCCTCCAGGTTGAGTCCTTGAAGCTTGAGAGATATACATACATACTTGTATCTATCTTGCTATTGTTCTTGATTTTTGTGCCTTAAAGTGTAGCTTTATCATACTTTAACACACAAGCACACACTCAAACACCATCCTTTTGTTGTTGAGGCTTCTTGAGGTTGTTTTTGGTGCTTGTGGACTGGTTTTAATCCAAGAAAGCTACTAGAGTGGTAGCCTTGAAGAGGTTCTACATGGGTCAGCCTTTAACCCCTTAAACCCCTAGTTTTTCTTAAGCTTTTAGACCAATTTGCATGTTGATTTAAGCTTAACTTCCTACTGCAAAAAGTTCTATTTTTCAATCCTTAAAATGTTTGTTTAAGGTCACTTTTGTGTTGGGGGTGGTCTACACCCACTTAGGCCTTGTTAGGCCTTGTTTTGAGCCATCCCTTTACGCTTTTGTTCTAGCCTTTGCATGGCCTTCTCACCACTGAAATCCAGACGATTGTCAGTGGTGGAAAGGTCGTTTTGGGGTCCCAAATAGGAGAGGGTCATCCCCTCTCCTTGTGTTTTGAATGCTTGCTTTGAATGCCTCATGTTTAAGCATGGTTATTAAGCTTGTGTTGGATTATTCTTAGCATGTATTTGGGGTTATTTCAGCATGTCATACTGCTGTTTTAACTTGGTTTTATCATTCTATGCATGCCTTATACACTTGTAGTGTAAATCTTACAAACTAGCTTTGTGTGCCCCATGTTTGAGCATGTCTTTCTAGCTTGTTTTGGAGCCATATCAGTAGGTTTTTGGTGTTTTTTTTAACATGCCTTAGATCTGTTTTGGGTTGGTTTGGTTGGCCCTTGCATGCCTAATACACTTGTAGTGTAAATTTCATAAACTAGTCGTGTATGCTTCATGAAATAGCATGTCTTTCTAGCTTATATTGACTCCATTTCAGTAGGTTTTTAGTGATGTTTTGCCATGTCATACCTCTCTTAAGGTTTGGTTTGGTTGTCCTTTGCATGCTCCATGCACTTGTGGTGCATTTCCCTTTAATAGCCTAATGTGTATCATGCTTTAACATGTCATTCTAGCATGATTTTGGCTTAACTTCAAGAAGCTTTTGTCCATGTTTTAGCATGTTTTAGCTCTGATTTGTGTTGTTTTGGTCATGCATGACTTGCTTTGTATGGCTATAATGCATTCTAGATTATTAGCATTATGTATCAAGTCCACTAGCATGCATTGCTTAGCCTATTTGAATGATTTGGCATCATTTGAAATGTGATTTCAGTGCATGTTTAATGGTCATACACTTGCATCTTTCACTCATTCATTGCGTTGGAGGGTTTGCCCTTTACACCTTAACATGAACCATTGTGTATGCCTTCATGCCTAAGCTTGTGAGCTATCATTTCAATGTGTTTTTGGGGTTATTTTGCCATGATATAACTCTGATTTTTGTTGGTGAAGCCATCCCATGCTCGGTCTCGATAGGTGCAGTGTAATCCACCTTATTTGCCTTGCATATCCCATGCCTTATGCCCTTCATGCTAGCATACTTTGACTTCTTTCCATACATGTTTTAGACTCATTTTGACATGTTTTAGGATTGTTTTGGGTTGCCCTTGCCATATGCTTCATGTTTTGCATAGCTATGGTGTAAGTGCCTATGATAGTTTCAAGTTTTGGGTACCACAGCATGCTTCATTTGTGTTGTGTACATGATTTGGCATCATTTACCCTGACATTTCAAAGCATGTAGCATTGCCATGTTCCCGCTTCATTCACTCTTTAAGTGCCTTTGAGTGTTATGCATTGTTGCCTAGTTTGTGGCCTAGCATGTATACCATCTTGCCTAGGTGCTTGAGCCCTCATCTCAGCATGTTTTGATCTTTGTTTAGGCCTAATTAAGCTCTGTCCATGATTGGTTCATGCATTTGTGCATGTTGTGCATGCCTCCTATGTGTTGCTCTCTGCTAGCCTTATACCTTAAGGACTCTAGTATGCTATGCTTGCTTTGTTTGAATGATTTGGCATCATTTCTTACCATGTTTTAGAGCTTTTAGTGTTGTTACACTTCCATGTTTATCACTTCTTGAGCACTCTTGAGAGTTGTGCTCTTAGGCCTAGTCGATGGGCCAATGCATGTGCATGCTTTGTTTTGCATTTCATGCCTTTGTTTCGGTGTTATGGCCACTGATTTGGGCATGGCTGAGGTCTGTCCATTTTTGTTTAAGTCCATCGAGCATGTTATGCGAATGTTGTTACATTACACCATGTTGTTGCATGCTTATGTTACCTCGCATTGTGTATACCATGTTACATCGCATCGAGCATGTTTGTTTACATATTCTTAGCATTTAGTATGCCATCCTCTGCATAACATTGTGCATGCCATGTTGTTTGCATTGTGTATATCATGTTGTTCTTAGCATCGTGCATTGTGCATGCCATTAGCCTTGTTACGTTGTTCATGTTGCATTGCACGTTTGCATGCTTAAGTTGCATTGTTGTTGTTGCATTTGTTTGGAATAGGTGTTAGTCCAAACACGAGAAGCGAGGGACGTTTCATACTTAAAATTGATGAAACGTGCCTCAATTCTCGGTTGCCGACGCTCTTGATCATTCATGATAGAGTTCTGGACCTTATGTGTTTATGTATGCATTCATTTTACATTGAATTGTGCAATCTTGCTTCTCGGTGATCACGCATCAAGATGCGTGATTGGTTGCTATGGAGAAATGGTTTAGAAATACTCTTCTGATCCTGGGGGACGCTAGTGATCCTCTTCTGGTCACCTGAAAAGAAATAAACACTCCGGTCGGGGGTGCCGGAATTAGCACTCCGACGGGTAAGTCAGTCTTTACACTCAAGTTTACTTATATTCTCAGTTGAGTACAATAGTTCTCACATACCTTTCTCTGATGGGTGATCCCGTATTTATAGTATTTTCTTTGGGCCTTTGGGCTGGGCCCTCCTTGCTCCGTTACATGTACCTATACTCGGCGTCTATTCTATTGGCTGGGATACTGGTTATTTTATTCGGCTCCTTGATTGGCTGGGGTATATGCCGAATAGAGGTTACATTTCGGACTGGACACGCTCATCCGTCCCTATGGATCTAATATTATTCGGCTCCCACAATTGCCCCCCAAACACCCTACTAACATCAGTTAGTCGGCGTGTTTGGCTCTTAGCCTGGGAAATCGAAAATTCGGTGGTTAACGCTCTTCCCAATGCGTATCAGAGTGCGCACACGCTTCTTAGTCATTGTATCGCTTTCCCGCCCCTTCGTACACTACTTCCATTTAATATGATTTGAAATTCACTTCGAGTAAATGTCCTGAATGTTCAAAAGATATCTTGCTCGCCCTTAAGTGCAACTCTATCTCTTCGCGGCTTCTACAATTCCTTGTTTCTCGCTTCTCCCTTTATCTCTTGTAAGTCTTCTTCTCCTTCATTTTTGATCCCGCTTCTTTGTTTGCTTTTAACTTTCCGTAATCCTTGGGTTTGGCTTAAAGAGAATGGCAAAACATCTGAAAGAGCTCCTTTCGGCGGATTGAATCTCCGGCTTTCGACGCCATTTATCCATCTCTGATGACGTCCATCTGTCACTTTTGGCAGACAGCATCACCGATATGCAGAGGGAAGATGAGAGCACAATCGTCTTTCCTCTCCTATTAATTGCTGAGGGCGGAGTCTGCTTTCCTCTTCACCCACTTTTGAGGGTCATTCTAAGATACTGGGGTCTAATCCCTTCCCAGCCCAACGTCAATTTCTTTCGCATCATAATGGGGATCGTACAACTAAATCGTCGTCTTAGGGCCAACTTAGGTATTCCTGCCATTTGGCACTGTTACACCCTTGCCAAATCTACTGGCCGGCTAGGGCGCTACTTTCTCAGAGCTAAGGATACTGACCACCACTTAGTGACTATGCTCGCTAGCTCTGGTAAGCGTGTCGATGACGTGATGGTCGTTGTTTGCGGCAACTGGGAGTTCGGCGCAGGCGAAGATTGCCTAAACCCGGTGTCGAGGAAAAAAGGCGAATCAGGTGGCCAATTAGATCACTTTGCTTTTCATATTTGCATGTATATGTATTCGACACTATGTTCATCTTATCGTTTTATTTGTGCAAGCAGTGATTTGAAGAGAGTGTTGGTTTCAGACGATGACGACGTGCTCGCAGAAATCAAAACCGCACTACTATTCATCGACCGTCCAAACCTTCAAAAACAAGGGAGGGCAGCCCACATTCTCCTGCGGTACGAGCCGACTTATACAACGTTCTCGGCGGCAGACAACATTCCGATCGCTCGCGACGATAGTCAACTTGCTGCCCTCATCTTCCCCAGCTTCAAAAACTTGAGGCAGATCGGTTTAGAGTTATCTGATTCTGAACACGCGGAAGAACAGGTGGCCAAACCAATCGCTGAGGATTCGAACCGGTTGGCCGCAGAAGTTGATGAAGCGATTAATTCGGCATTTGAGGAAGCCGAATTGAACTCTTCTGACCCTCCGTCTACATCAGGCCGAAGGGACGCCATTGAAGATATTTTTTCAAACTTGGGAGACCTTCCCGGCGATTACTCTGAAGATATGGCTGCGGAAAATCTTACGCAGATGGCACGGAAAAGGAATGCCAAACGCATGGCTACCCGAAAAAAGGCCGAGGCCATCCGTTCTGCACTTGTCCCGACTGAATCTGTTCAACCTACTATTCTGCAACATACTGTTGTAGAGTAATCGGTTCAGGTTGTCGTCGTCGAGATGGAAAAGGATGTCGAGCTCCCAGTTATAGAAGAGCGGCCGATTTCGGAGGAACGAGGCAAAAAAATAAGCGCCGAGGACAAGGACGGCTCCGAAGTCGGCTGTGGTTGCTCCTTTCATCATTGAACTAAAGATAAAAAACATGCCGATCTCGGAAGTCGATTGCCAAAGGAGCAAGGCAGAGTTTGAGGCAATGAGGGCCACAATGCAAAGTGCACGGGCGGAGGCTGAGAAGGAAAGGGCCAGGACTGCTGATTAACTCAGGTCTGACGCCGAGGAGAGGGCAAACGCGAGCGAAGAATCGATCAAGTTAGCCAAGGAGGCGCTTGCGAAACTGGAGGCCAAGTTGGAAGGGTTGAAGCAGGCCAAGGAAAAAGCCGAATCTGAGGCTTCTGTGGCGTTCGAGGCTGGGAGGAGCGCCGCTTTCAATGACTACGTAGAAGAAGTCCCCAAATTTGAGAATCGGGGATTCAGACATAGCTGGCTCAAAGCCCTTGCTGCCGCTGGAGTTACATTCGCCACGCCAATTCCATACGAGCAAGTGGACGTTGAGCCGCTTGAGTTTGATCCTGAGACTTAATTTGGGTGACATTCTAGTTTTGTTAGGCTTTACTCAATTTCAATGTATGTTTTTTGTTAGTTGACTTTCATCTTTTTTGAATTTTCATATGTAAAATATCCGCTGGTAGCGCCCAATTTATGAATGACAATTTTATTATGCTCTCAGATTATTTCTCGTATTGTTTGCTGTATGAGTATATAGTTAGGAGAATCAGCAGTTAGAACAAAATGTCAAGATTACATGAGACGGCAGACTTAACAGCCGATTAAAATTAGGGATCTAATTTAATCATAAACCAAATGAATTCATGACGACTGTAGAGAAGAATCGATTCGTGGAACGGCTGGGGCACTCAAGCCATCTAGATTGATGAATCTGCCCTTGCCCCAGTTGGTTCATTAACGTAGAACGCTGAATAACACGTTATAAATCTTGTACAGAAGAATCGATTCGTGGAACGGCTGGGGCACTCAAGCCGTCTAGATTGATGAATCTGCCCTTGCCCCCGCTGGTTTATGAACGTAGAATGCCGAATAACACGTTACATATGAATCTTATACAGAAGAATCGATTCGTGGAACGGCTGGGGCACTCAAGCCGTCTAGATTGATGAATTAATCATAAACCAAATGAATTCATGACTACTGTAGAGAGGAATCAATTCGTGGAATGGTTGGGGCACTCAAGCCGTCTAGATTGATGAATCTGCCCTTGCCCCAGTTGGTTCATGAACGTAGAACGCTGAATAACACGCTATAAATCTTGTACAGCAGAATCGATTCGTGGAACGGCTGGGGCACTCTAGCCGTCTAGATTGATGAATCTGCCCTTGCCCCAGTTGGTTCATGAACGTAGAACGCTGAATAACACGTCACATATGAATCTTGTACAAAAGAATCGATTCATGGAACGGCTGGGGCACTCAAGCCGTCTAGATTGATGAATTAATCATAAACCAAATGAATTCATGACTACTGTAGAGAAGAATCGATTCGTGGAACGGCTGGGGCACTCAAGCCGTCTAGATTGATGAATCTGCCCTTGCCCCAGTTGGTTCATCAACGTAAAATGCTGAATAACACGTTATAAATCTTGTACAGAAGAATCGATTCGTGGCATGGTTGGGGCACTCAAGCCGTCTAGATTGATGAATCTGCCCTTGCCCCAGCTAGTTCATGAACGTAAAACGCCGAATAACATGTTACATATGAATCTTGTGCAGAAGAATCGATTCGTGGAACAGCTGGGGCACTCAAGCCGTCTAGATTGATGAATCTGCCCTTGCCCCAGCTGGTTCATGAACGTAGAACGCCGAATAACACGTTACTTATGAATCTTGTACAGAAGAATTGATTCGTGGAACGGCTGGAGCACTCAAGCCGTCTAGATTGATGAATCTGCCCTTGCCCCAGCTAGTTCATGATCGTACAATGCAGGATATTGGTGGTTGATGGGGCGATTGGGGCATATGACTCAGTCGGAGCCAGGTTATTGACACTTCAATATTAATGAGATTGCCTCAGAGGTGCTACCCTCGTAGGGAATAAATGGGCGTGTACTTCGTGAATGAGGGTCCTAATTATGTGCTCAGTCAGTAACTCAGTCCAGCTCTTTGAGGAAGATTAAACAAGTGCGAATGTCAAATAAGCTTTTCTTCAACAGCAGAGGTGAAGCGAAGACGTTAGCTGAGCTGGGAGGTGCCATGAGTCGAAGTGGTGAACCTTCACGCACGGGCAGTAGGACTTCGAGGGATCGGGAGAGACACCAATCTCCTCGTCGTCGAAGTAGATCGCCCAGGAGGGATAAACAGCCACAACGTAAGTCTCCTGAACCCCGTCCTGGAAGGGAATCTGACGTGACTCCTCGCCCATTGAGTTTCGTGGTCTTCGTGGGTAATAGACCAATGATAGAGGCGGATTCGATCATTCGAGATCCAAACGTGGCAGTCGAATTTGCTCGACAAATTTTTCCACCCGAAGTTCAGCAGTCGATGGTAGGTCGGCCAGACTTCGAAGTGTTTCGTGAAGGCGTTCACGGGGCGATGAGGGGACTGTACACGGCTTATGAGATCGGCATGCATCTCCGCGCCGCTTGCAGCGACATAGAACAGAGAGATGAACGCATTTGGAAGTTAGAAGCTCACGCCGAGAAGGTCGAGCATGAGCTAAGGAAAATCAAGTCTGTCGGGCCCCAATCAACCAGCCACCCCAACCCAGTTGTCGAAGAGAGGGTTACTCAAAGGCTGATTAGTGATGCGATCGCCGATCGTAGTACGGCTAGTATGTTCACGATTGAGACTGCGAGAGCCGCGGCTTATGAAAAAGGCTTCCACAACGGCCGAATGGTCGAAATTCAGAAGACCAAAGAGAAACTCGCCGAAGAAGTTTGCTGATGTGAAAATCGTGGCTTTAAGTACGGTTGGATCAAGGCATCTCAAGCCGCGGAAGCTCTCCGAGCGTCGGGCATTGATTCAGCATTGCCACTCTACCAACGTAATCATTTTCCATTTTCCACCTTTGAAGTTGAGAAGAGTGAGGATTAGGGCGATGCCATATAAAAATACTATGTAATTATGTAATTGTTGCCTGATTGAATAAAACGTCCTATTTTAAATGTTTCATTGCAATTTTCATTCGGCACACACGTGTTTGCATGTGTTTCATTGTGTAAACATTGACTGGCCCGAGTCAACTAGGCATTTAATTCCGTTCGGTTATATGCCGACCTGTCGTGAGCATTCACTAAATATATATTTGGCATACGTGTCACGCACAGTCAAAGCGCCGATGAGGCTCCGAATTCGGAGGCTTTTATCGGGCCAAAGGTGTCATGCACCAGGGAGGCTTCGAATCCGAAGACTGTCAGCCCATCTATAATTGCCGTTTAGATAATTAGGCCATTTTAACTCCAAAAAACCGATCGGCGTTTAGAGAAGAGTGGTCGTGGCCAATATCGATCGGCGTCCATCTTTTGGAGTTCATTGTTAATGAAATCACCTCGGGGTCACTGCAAGTATTAGAAATAAATTGCCTCGGACTCTTCGCGCTAGTAACTTCACTTACTGTGTTCAGACTCGATTTAAAACAATCTTGTTGTATGGGGTTAGATAAGTGTGAACGTCAAATGGAGTTTTCTTTGACAGTAGAGGAAAAGCTCGAACTCTGGCTGAGTTTGATATTGCAATGAATTGCAACAGAGAACCCACCCGTGCGAGAGGTAGGGCGTTCAAAGAACGAGAAAAACGTTAGCCTCCAAGTCGTCGTAGCAGATCACCCTGAAGGGAAAAACAGCAACGGGGAAGTTCTCCGCAACCGCGACCGAGAAATGAGGCCGACGTAGCGCCGCGACCGTTGAGTTTTACTGTTTTCGTGGGGAGTTCCTTTCTTGTCTTGGATCTTGGCCTTGACGTTGTCTATGGTGTCAAAGCTCTCCACCTCAAGGGTGATTGTCTCGCCGGTGTGATCATCGTGGATTCAAGAGTGACCAGACCAAAGCATTTCAAGGTGCGGATGTCCTCCGAGCAGCGGGTGTTAATTTGGCGCTGCCGCTATACCAACACAACCACTTCCCCTTTTTCGCCTTCGAAGTTGAGAGGGGTGACGAAGGCAACGCCGTATGAAAATAGATATTGTAATGCTCGAACGCAGATTGCGTTTCTGTAATTACTGTTGAATCGAATAAAATGTTTTATTTTAAAAGTTTATCTCATTCTGAATTTTTATATGCTTAATGAAGTATCTTATTTCGAATGTTGGCACGTTTTGTTTTGTTCATGCGGTTGTGCCGGCTTAACTTACATATCCTTGCTTTGATGTGTAAATGTTTTTTGATTCTCGAGGGCGCTCTAAATTCGGAATATTAATCGGCCCTTGAGCGTCTCCCAGTGGGACGAATTTGGAGGCTTTATCGGCCAAAGACGTCATGTGCCAATGGGGCTCCAAACCCGGAGGCTTTTTGGCCAGTCGTGATATCCACGAAGGGGGACTCCGAATCCGGAGGCCTAATCGGCCCAAAGACGTCATGCGTTGATGGGGCTCCGAATCTGGAGGCTTTTTGGCCAATCGTGATATCCACGAAGGGTGCTCCGAATCCAGAGGCTTAATCGGCCCAAAGACGTCATGCGCCGATGGGGCTCCGAATCCGAAGGCTTTTTGGCCAATCGTGATATCCACGAAGGGCGCTCCGAATCCGGAGGCTTAATCGGCCCAAAGACGTTATGCGCCGATGGGGTTCCGAATTCGGAGACTTTTTTGGCCAATCGTGATATCCACGAAGGGTGCTCCGAATCCGGAGGCTTAATCGGCCCAAAGATACCATGCGCCGATGGGGCTCCGAATCTGGAGGCTTTTTGGCCAATCGTGATATCCACAAAGGGCGCTCCGAATCCGGAGGCTTAATCGGCCCAAAGACGTCATGCGCTGATGGAGCTCCGAATTCGGAGACTTTTTCGACCAATCGTGATATCTACGAAGGGCGCTCTGAATCCAGAGTCTTAATCGGCCCAAAGACGTCATGCGCCGATGGGGCTCCGAATTCGGAGACTTTTTCGGCCAATCGTGATATCCACGAAGGGCGCTTCGAATCCGGAGGCTTAATCGGCCCAAAGACGTCATGTGCCGTTGGGGCTCCGAATCCGGAGGCTTTTTGGCCAATCGTGATATCCACGAAGGGCGCTCCGAATTCGGAGGCTTAATTGGGCCAAAGACGTCATGCGCTGATGGGGCTCCGAATTCGGAGACTTTTTCGGTCAATCGTGATATCCACGAAGGGCGCTCCGAATCCAGAGGCTTTTCAGCCAATCGTGATATTCGCGAAGGGCGCTCCGAATCTAGAGGCTTAATCGGCCCAAAGACGTCATGCGCCGATAGGGCTCCGAATACGGAGACTTTTTCGGCCAATCGTGATATCCACGAAGGGCACTCTGAATCCGGAGGCTTAATCGGCCCAAAGACGTCATGCGCCGATGGGGCTCCGAATACGGAGACTTTTTCGGCCAATCATGATATCCACGAAGGGCGCTCCAAATTTGGAGGCTTTTTTCATCGGAGCACTTTTTAACTAGATTTCGCCGTGGGTGGGACTACAACTTTTCAACAAGGACCCTTGCATTACAAAAGTGGAATGTGTACATGGTGAATCATTTAGAACTAGGATCATTCCCCACAAGTCGGGTTCAATGACAGAATTTTCGCAAGTGCGTCGAGTTCTCGGGCCGTGGCAGACTCCTCCCTGACATATTTCTGAGCCGATATGGACTCTATCCGATAATGGCCGTCTCAGTTAGGACCCAATTTTCCATCAATCGGCTTCTTGTCATCCGGAAGTACCTTCAGGATCAACTCTCCCAGTGTGTAGCGGCGCAGCTGGATGCGTTGACTGTACAACTTGGCAAGCTGTTGCTAGTATCGCCTAGGCCTTTCATGGCTTTTTGCTAGGGAGCCGTCCGACATCGTCGGGGCTATTTCAATTCGGCACTTCTAAAAAGGAGATAACATGCTTGTGCGGATTGCTGGGAACCACGAATTTGCTCAATGCCGTGTTCGGTCGGGAAGCGTAGCAGCTGATGATAGGTGCTTGGCACGGCCTGAATAG
This sequence comes from Camellia granthamiana, assembly GCA_036172215.1. Lineage (NCBI taxonomy): Eukaryota > Viridiplantae > Streptophyta > Magnoliopsida > Ericales > Theaceae > Camellia > Camellia granthamiana. Next base: position 28,464,297 of record CM069915.1, on the reverse strand, counting down.
TATGCAACCAAGTTTGCCCCATGATGAGATTATACGACGAAGGGAGCTTGACGACGAAGAATTCCACATCCACTGTTCGGGAGCCCGCTCGAACGGGTAGTGTGATTTTTCCCAATGGGTACTCTGGATTTGCGATGAAGCCGAATAATGGATAAGGAGCCGGAGAGAGGTCTAATTCGTTGAAGCTGAGTTTGATGAAGGTCTCAGAATACATAACCTCCGAAGTGCTCCCCTGGTTATAAGGACGCGTTCTACGGAAAATCAGTTTACGTGTAGTTCAATGACCAATGGATCAATGTGGGGGAGTGTTATGCCGATAAGATCGGAATCGTCAAAGACCATACTCGGAGCTTCGAGGGGTCGTTTCGTTGGTGTGCGTTGCTTCTGGGGAGCTGACTGAATTGCGTGTACGGTAAGAGGCGTTTGAAGGCTGTATATTGTATGAATGACACCGAGCGGAGGTGAATCCTGCCGAAGGGCAACTGTTTTGATTGTGCTCTTTCAGACATGTTGTTGGAGCCGACCATCTTGCACCAATTCCTCAAGGTGGTCTTTCAAAGCATAGCAATTGTCCGTATCATGACCGTGATCTTTGTGATATTCACACCGCTTGTCCCGCCTTCTTATGTCAGGAGGTCCCACCATTTTGGAGGGCCATTTGAAGAACGGAAGGTGTTGGATTTTGGACATAACCGAGCTGATTGGCTCTGACAGTTTCGTATATTTCTTGTCGGCGCACTTTGTGCACCTACTATCAACTTGCAGTTGCTCATTTGCTCGGTGTGAGCATTGATCGCTTAATCGGCGAGAATCCCATCTCTTGTCTCGTTTAGCTCGCTGCCGTGGTTCAGGGCTCTGGGGTGGCGCGGAACTTATTGGCTCAGCAATTTCAGGAGGGGCCATTTTGTTGGCCATGTGTCCGGCTTTAACCCGCAAGGCGTCGTCTTCCACTTTGCAGTATTCCTCTACTTTCTTCATCAACCCCCAGACTGTTTTGGGGGGTCTTCTAGTTAAGGAACTGTGGAGGGCACTATCTTGATGTAATCCCATTTTGAAGGCAGTGATGGCCATGGAGTCATTGCAAGCGTCATCGACAAGATTAAAGCATTCCCAATATCGCGCCGAATATGCTCTTAGCGTTTCTCCTGGCAGGATTTGCATTGCCCAGAGAGAGTCGGCTTGTTTCGGCTGGACCTCGTTGGTGATAAATCTGGCCCTGAAGGATTTCTGTAATTGGTGGAAGGCTTTGATCGAAGTCGACTCCAGTTTGTAATACCACCTGACAGCTAATGGTCCCAAACTACTAGGAAATAATCGGCACATGAGGGCCTCGTCGTCTGCATGCAATGTCATGGCTTGCTTGTAGTGGCGGATATGGTCAGTGGGGTCTGATTTGCCGTCGTACAGGGTGAATGACGGTGCTTTGAATTTCTTGGGTAGTACTGCCTTTGCAATCCGTTGTACGAAGGGATCGTGTTGATCTTCGTCCGAACTGTTCCTTCTTTGCTTGTGCCTTATACGGGGACTTTCTTCGGAAGAACTGGTCATTTCAGGTCACCCCTTCTTCCTGGGCTCCGGGGATAACGAGTCGGAGTCGCTATCGATGTCGTCTTGTCAGGCTCGAGGTCGTCGACCACCTGCCCTCACAAGTCATTCCAGGCCTTGGTGTGCAGCTTGTTTGGATTTCGCCACCTCCAAGGCCAAATCCTGACGGAGGCGTTCGTCCTCTGCAATCATGTTCTCCAACCTTTGTTCATTTTACTTTGCTTGTTCCATGATCGCTTGCATTGCTTCATGCTCTGGAGTCGAGGGTGAGGCGAAGTTCAGAGCGCGTCTCACAGGGATGGTCTCCGGTCCAAGCATGTTTGATGGAGTGAGGTCGTCTCTCTTTGTGGTTTCATCAGCGACTATCAGAGGGTCTTCTGTTACGTCCGCCATGGATGTGTTTGAGTATTCCCACAGACGACACCAATTGTAGAGAAGTGGTTTAGAAATACTCTTCTGATCCTGGGGGACGCTAGTGATCCTCTTTTGGTCACCTGAAAAGAAATAAACACTCCGGTCAGGGGTGCCAGAATTAGCACTCCGACGGGCAAGTTAGTCTTTACACTCAAGTTTACTTATATTCTCAGTTGAGTACAATAGTTCTCACCTACCTTTCTCTGATGGGTGATCCCGTATTTATAGTATTTTCTTTGGGCCTTTAGGCTGGGCCCATTCTTGCTCCGTCACATCTACGTATACTCGGCGTCTGTTCTATTGGCTGGGATACTGATTATTTTATTCGGCTCCTTGATTGGCTGGGGTATATACCGAATAGAGGTTACGTTTCGGACCGGACACGCTCATCCGTCCCTATGGACGTAATATTATTCAACTCCCACAGTGGCCCAAAGGTTGAGAACCACACTCCTTTAAGCTCATGAAATGATAGGGAGGGTGGTTGTGCACATATATCTTGCAAATACATTACCATACCCTTTCTTGCTCTCTGTTGCAACAAAGTAGAGTTTGGCAGCAACGACTGGTCGGCCAGCCAGAAAAACTAGCTGGCCGACCACTTTTTCTGGTTTTCAACAAAGAAAAGTGGTCGGCAGGTGGCCTCCCACATCAACAACTGGTCGGCCACCCTCCCACAGGTTCCCATGTTAGAGTTGAAGCTTTCAGGAGCTTGGTGCAAGGTTCTGAGAATAATTGAAAACAGAGGCAAATCGGGGCATCGCGATGGATTTCTGAACGAGGCGACCGAGCATGCATGCATTCTTCTCTCTCTAAGGCCCCTGATTTATCGCTTTACTTAGCTAATTTGCTTAGCTAGTTTATGCTTTGGTTCTATACCTAATTAGTTAATGCATTAACTATTTGATTTGTGTTGTAATAGCTTAATTAGTTAGCTTGTTAGTTAATTAGTTGGCTTGTAATAATTAGTTTAATTAGCTTAGATTAGCTAGTTAGCTTCTTATTCGGACCCTCCGTCGAGAGGGCCAATTGTTGTAATAAGCGTGCATGTGTGTGATGCATGTCTTCTAACCTCCATTTCTTTCTCCCTTTTACTTAACCGCTTATGATGGTTAGTTTTAGGGCATATTTTGTTTAGCATACCTTATGCTTTGCATGTGTGAATCATTCATCTGTATTGTATGCACCGGGCTCTGCGCATCATGCTAACTGCATTGTATTTCAATTCCAAGATGAATACATGTATCAAATTGTTGCATTTCACATACCATTCTAGAATAGCCGAGCCTATTTTAGCTGCATTTTTGCATGTGTTGCATTAGCCATCTTAACATGAACTAGGATCATGCATGATTTCTAACTAGTTCCACGTTTTGGCTCGGAGTACACTGTGAGTGTTTACGCTTTAGCATACTGCATGTGTGTTAAGTGTTGCCATGACAGCATGTTTGCCATGAGCCTAACTGCTTAAGTCATTAACTGCTTGAATGCCTCTGGGTGAAGGTTGGATTGCTTGAATTGGAACAATTCATTGAAATCCGCATTTTTAGCCTACTTGCGAGTAGCAAACTTCAAACCATTTTTAAACAAGCGAACATGCAATGTTTTGTTCCAACTTAGGCGATCTAGTTTATACTTGTATGTTGTGCGCATCACATAGTAATTCTAGGTTAATAACCGGAATAAGAACACATGTGTTTTCAAAAAACAAAATATCATGCTTAGTACAGGCCGATCTTTGATCGGGCGAGTGGGGGTGCTCATTGCATGACCTTCCCCTCTCGTACCCAAGTTCCCGAGCCGAGGTAACTTTGGTGATGACAGACACGTGGCCTTAGGCACGAGTTAGGGTTTCCTAAATTCCCCCAAAATAAAATATTTAGGTGGCGACTCTATATCTGGCAAAGTAGTCCATGTTTATCACTTCTTTATAAAAATAAGTTTTCCAAAATGATTTGCCGGATTTGGACTCTTTGGTGATTTATCGGTCTCACATTGCACTTTGTGAGACTAGATTCAGAATCGTGACATTGAGTCCGAACTGTAGTAGCTAGAGAACAAAACGGAATTCGTGCCCTCGCAGCGCGGAGCCCGGGCAGTTCTCGGGGCGATCTACAGTTTCTGGCGACTCTGCTTGGGACTTAGAGAACTTGACTCGAACTCATGATATCTTGTTTTGATTACACTTATGTGTCTCTTTGCATTACATTTGCATTGGTGTGCCTAGGACACCGTGTTTGCCGTATGCTATTCCTGAACGGTTTGTCGGAGGCTTGCTTTGAGAAGCGTGCCATAAGCCTAACCGGTTGCGGGCTCTGCCACGACGGGAACACAAACCTCGGTTGTTACCAAGGCACCCTTTTTGACCATTCGACCTAGTGCGTATCAGAATCCATAATGACCATTTGAAACTAGGACAGGTTGCTTACTCGATTATAGGTTGTTTGAAAGCGCTGTGTGCGTAGTGAAACCCTAGCTCCTGACAAGATAGGATAGGGAAACCCTACCCTTCCATAAGGGTGTTTTGGCTCTTACTTGCTTGATATGTGCTGTCAGAGTGTGTCTCTACAGGGTTGTACGTATCAGTTTGCAAGTCTGGGTATCAGGCCTGAGGGCATCAGTATTTTGGGGGAATCAGTTTTACCTGAGAGTATCAGTTAACAGGCAGAATTTTGGGTAGAATTCAGTAGAGAGCACAGTTATTCAGCTATGCTTATATCTATTCTGGTAAAATTAGGGCTGAGATGCTGCCTGCTTTCTTTTTTGCAAGGTAGGGTTCTGGAACTATAGCTTCAGAAGGCTCCAACATCCCCCGGGTACATTGGACTTGTGTTGATAGACTTTGTCAGGTCAGAGATTCAGTTCAAGGGTGATCAGTGTTCCTTCGCCAGGGGCAGGGTAGAAAAGCCAGTCAGGCACAGTTCACCAGTTCAGCAGTCTCTGGATCAGCAGTCATTATCCACCTCACATGTGCGCAGTTGGGCTGAGATATCTGCTTCCACCTCAGAGAGGGAATACACACCTGTTTAGTCAAATCCGTAGTTTTTAGTTAATATGGAGGACATGATGCGTCAACTCCAAGAAACCATGCAGGCTATGCAGCGGGATGCTGCATGCCAGACCGAGGTCGTGGCCTAGCAGGTCGAACTCATCGCTAGGCTTCAACAGCAACAACTACAAACACAACACGGAACAGCTTCTGCGTCCCACCCACCTCCAGTAGAAACTCTTGCACCAAGGGCTCTTGCCCCTACCACTAATGCCCAAGAGAATACAAATGTCCTAGTGGACCCCACTCCACCTCAGACTTCCGAAGCACAGGCCTACCCAATTGAGGCCCCTTTCGAGTTCGAAGTGGATCCAACTGCGTTAAAGGTGAGCAAGCTTGAAAAGCTGTTCAAGAAGGCTCAAGGCATGAAATCCATTCTAGACATAAAGGATGGATACACCGATTCGGCCGTGACTCTGCCGAACCGGTTCAAGATGCCACATATCGATCGCTTCGATGGCTCTGGAGACCCAATGGTGCACCTCTACCTGTTTTCTGATCTCCTGAGGCTAATGGGCTTGACCACAGCCCAGAAGCTATCACTATTCGGCTGAACCATGTCTGGGATAGCCGCAATCTGGTATGCAAAATTGGAGAACTTCATGAAACAGAACTGGGAAGAGATGGCTAAGGCCTTCATTGCTCAATACTCCTACAACACACAGATTGAGGTCACAACTCATGATCTTGAAGTCATCCCCCAAGAGCCAAAGGAGTGTTTTTCCGAGTTTGGGACGAGACGGAGAGCAAAGGCCTCAATGGTGACTACAAGGCCTTTCGACAAAGATCAGATAAGAATGGTTGTGCGCAACCTCCAACCCAGGCTGATGCAAAAAATGATAGTCTTACCCCTCCCTACCTTTGCCGACTTGCACGAGCTTGGGGTACAGATCGAGGATGCCATGAAGTAGGGCCTTATTGACTAGGAGAAGGAGCAGCCCAGGAAGGCGTTTACCCGTAGTTTGAATGTGACCACCAGTGGTGATGCAGTTGCTAGAACTTCAGACGTGGGCATGGTCACCACCACCACACAAAAAATAGCCACCGCATTCACCGGTGCGTTCGGAACTAGCTCGTAAACAGCCAAATACCCACCTCGGGGCCAAAGGGTGTTTACCCCACTGTACATGTCTCTGTCAATGGCCCTGAGGGTCCTGATCGAAAAGGGGCATCTGAAGCCCCTGGAGCCTCAGCCATTACCAAAGAACCTCCCTCTCTCACACAACCCAGCCAACTACTATGCCTTCCATCAGCGAGCTGGCCATGACACTGACATGTGCTTTCGTCTTCGCCACGAAATACAAGATCTGATCGACAACAAGGTCATCGCCGCACCAGTCTTGCAAAGTCTATCGGCACTTGATCAGTGAACTTGTGGAGGATAATGTGACCATGTGATCGTGGAATGAACCACCTGCGGATGGCGCCTGATTTACTCCAGATGTAGTGGATAGCACGCACTGTTTTGAGCATTTGCGAATGCTGCTTATTTTACTTCTTGACTTGGGTATTGGGTCAGTCTTGTTATGTTGTGTAGAGTCAGTCTTTTTGTACTGAGTCAGTCGGGTCTGTCTTGTTATATTGAGTCAGTCCTGTTTTGTTAGAGTCGGGTGATTTCGGAGGTGTTACCTCGGACATCACTTGCTTGTTTTGTGTTTGTCTTTTCGTTTCCTTTTGAGTCTGCTTTTGCCTTGGAGCCAGTTGTGCCAACAGATTTGAATGAAACAGCAGTGGTTTTCACACTCTTGTGTTTGCTTCTGCCTTGTGCCAATTGTGCCAGAAGTTCTGAATCAGATGGCAGTATTTGACTAAAAACTATGTCTTTTCTATGCCTTGAAAATTATTTCATTGACCTAAGTTTTCAAAACTTTTTAAACATTGTGATGAAAACAAAGAGGAAGGAGTTCCTCAGGATTTGCAAAAATCTAATCAATTGAGAGAAAGAGAGGCGTGCTAAGCCCTTAATGAATGAAATCATGCTTGTTAACGTGAGTATTGAGAAGGATCCTGGCTTGATCCAGATTAGTTCTACATTATCTTCCGCGCGAGCGATTAGTCGCTTTCTTAAAAGATTTCAAAAAATATTTTGCGTGGTCCTACGAAGACCTGTGTGGAATCGCTCTTGAGATTGTGCAGCCTAGGATCGCTCTCAGCCTTGAGACTCGACCCCTTGCTTTTAAACCTTGAACTTGGATTCAGAATGCTCAACGGTCAACCACAATGTGAGGCCTGTGTGGCCAGATTCGAAGCAGCCCTCGAACTAAGGGCAAGAAAGTCAGATCAAGAATGTCAGAACGGCGTCAAAAGAAGCTTGCAAAGCTAGATCAGAAGCACCCCTTGAACTAGGGGCAAAAATTTCAGATGTGCTCGCAGAGTCAAAAATTGGGACTTTTCTCAAGCTAACGAAGATCGTCAAGAATGCCAAATTCTAGAAGGGAGGAAAAAAGAAAGTATTGCTGAAGGACAACCAAGTTCCTATCCGTAACACTAGGGGCAAATTCAGCCCCCATTGGATGGACTTCTACATCATCAACAAACAGCAGCCATTCTTTTGGATTCAGATGGCTTCGAGATTCTAAAACCATTTGACATGGACGAAGCTACACTTTTACCCTTGAGAGGCTCACTGGGCCGAAAATCCGGAAGGGCGACCCAAGCAAAAGTTAGAGCAAATGAAAAAAGAAAAGAAAAAAAAAAGAACAAAAAAGAAAAATGCAAAGAATGAAGAAAAGATTTAAAAAAAAAAAGAAAAAAAAAGAAAAATAATGAAAAGAGATGAAAAGAATGAAAAGAAAAGAAAAACAGAGCTCGCAAGGTTGAAAACCTGGAAGGGCGGCCTTGGCAAAAGTTAGAGCGTAAAAGCAGAGGTTAATACCCGAGTGTATCTTAACCCCGAACTACGTAAGGCTTGATTCCCATGTTTGGGATATGTAGGCAACTTCATTCAGAAGTCCAGCCATGAACACTTTTAAAATCGATGGTGCCTATGTAATGGTTCTGATCATCTTTCTCATTTCTGTATCCAAGAGTTCGGTTGTAACCTTCATTATGAGAACTGGTTACAGTGTCCTGCGGTACTATTCAAACAAGGGGCAACTTTCCGTTGCCGTTCAGTGTGCTGCAATGCTATTCAAACAAGGGGTAACTTTTCGTTGCCGTGCAGTGTCCTTCAGACAAGGGGCAATTTTCCATTGTTTTGGATCTGGGGTTGTGCATCCCAAGAGTAAATTCTGAGTAGGTCGAGCAGTGGCCATTTGTAAAAACTGTTTTTGAGAATTTTTACTGAGGTTGACTAATTTTCTCAAAAATTATTCCATTTTTCCAAAACTGGACCATTTCTTGGACTGAAAAAGGAAAATTTTCAGTGCTCATAGCCTAACTTGCATGATTTTGAATCAGAAAATCGAGCAAGTGTGTTAATCTAACTCTCATATTGGTCAAAAAATTTTAGTAGAAAGCCAAAACAAAAAAATGGTCAAAATGATGAACTAGGGGCACAATTGAGTTAGGTGTTCTGTCTTTTTCCCATTGTTAACATACTTGCCAGAAAGGGCACCGTATTTGCCAGAAAGGGCACAACTGAAGCTAACAACAAAGCTCTCTCATCCTCTGAGCAGCAAGGTATCAAGCTAAGTGCGAAGCACGAATTGGAATGGATCAAGATACTCTACTCCCTCATCTAGGGCATCGACTAGACGTCGTCGGAAGAAATAGCCGAGAGCTGAAAATGTTGGGCATGAACCCACAACTTCCTGTTTATCCATCAACCACCCAGGGGAGGGATAAAAAATCAGAGAGATTGAAGAATAGAGAGATGTGCGCTGAGAGAAAAAGTGAGAAAAGGGCTTTTTCTTCAAAAAAACAAAGCCTGAGGGCCGAGTGATTGAGAATCACAAATGAGAAAAGGATGGGAAACAATACCCGAAGAAACTAGCTCCTCGCGAACTAAGAGGTCTCTCGCCTTTGTAATACGTCTGAGTGTCGTGTTTGTTGTTTTGCTTGTCTCGATTCTTGTTTTGAGTCGTTTCGAGTGTTACTCGATGTGTTTAGGTTGTTTACCTTTTGTTTTTCTTTGTTGAGTCATTTTGACTGTGGTCAGTTGTAGGCTTAATACCCGGTTGAGAACCCTTTTCTCATTTTAATTTCAAAAATAAATCGTTTTGTGCTCAGAGTGCTGTGCCATTCTCCACATTTGTGCAAAACAGGATTTGTTCTTTCATAAAACTGCAGGGTTCAACCCAGGTCAAGTGAGAATAGTAAAACTAGGACCTATCTGAAGCTATGGGTTCCAGACTGCAAAGCAAAAGAAAAGAGGGAAAATCGAAGCATCTGAGTGTGTTTCACCTTCAGCAAATTCCGTGATTGTATTCCGGATGTACCTCTTCAGGCCTTGTCAATGCTCTGAGGAATGAGTGTGTCTCTACCTCAAGCTCAAGTTCAAGCCTGCTTCAAAGCCAGAACGGCGATCAGAAGTGCTCTCCCTGAGTACCATTCCTGGCCAGAGTTATCTTGGCTATGTTTACAATGAGGGAAAGTTGTGAATATGATCAGGAAGAAAAACGGCATCCGTGGCTTCTACATGCAGATGTCGTTACTTGTCAGCATTTCAGAACCTTTGTACTGTGAGTTGAAGGTAAGAGTTCGAGGAACACAAGGGGAGATTCCCCGTCCGAGTAGAGTAATTCATCGCGACTCATCCCACGAGGTGCTTTGTAAAGCGCCGTTTTGTTTGTTTATTGCATTCCCTAAACATCATGCTCTACATTGCTTGTAACATGTATCATGTCATCACACATATTGCATAAATGCATCTTATACTATACTTATTCTTGTTGTTGCATAGAATATACACGTTACATTAGATGTACGTCGCTGATCTTTTGCATAGAGTATGAACATTTCATGGAGCACGTTTTAACCTTGCTTATATTGAATGTGCACTTCTCACCCTGGCATGAAATGTGCATCTTAATGTTCCATGGAGCATACATTTCTTGCAGTTGCATTGTTTTGCACGTTCCACTTGCATTGTTATGCACTCTTCTACTCGCATTGTCACGCATATTCCACCCACATTGTTATGCACCGTTCTACTTGCATTGTTATGCACACTTCACTTGCGTTGTCACGCACACTCGTTGCATTGTTATGCACCCTCATTACTTGTGTTGTCACGCACGTTCTACTTGCATTGCTATGCACTTTTCACTTGCATTGTTATGCACTTTTCACTTGCATTGCTATGCATATTCCCATCGGCATCATATGTGCACGTGTTTATCTTGTATTGAAATTGTATCTTGATATAGCGTTGATCATATGTTCCTATTATATTGTACTTGTCAAAATCTCTCTCTTGTGCAGGCACGACATTGTATGTATGGTTCATTCGGACAAGTTTCGGTTCAGTTTGACTGATACATTTCCTCTCTCGCGTGTGATACGCTGAGAGGTTTTACCTTTCCTCTCTCGCGTGTGATACGCTGAGAGGTTCTCCCTTTCCTCTTTCGCGTATGATACACTGAGAGGTTTACCTTTCTTCTCTCACGTGTGATACGCTGAGACGTTTACCTTTCCTCTCTCATGTGTGATACGCTGAGAGGTTTTCCCTTTCCTTTCTTGCGTGTGATACGCTGAGAGGTTTTCCCTTTCCTCTCTCGTGTGTGATATGCTGAGAGGTTTTTCCTTTCCTCTTTCACATGTGGTACGCTGAGAGGTTTACCCTTTTCTCTCTCGCGTGTGATACGCTAAGAGGTTTACCTTTTTCCTTCTTTTGCATGTGATACGTTGAGAAATGTTTCTCTTTCATCTCCTGCGTGTGATACGCTGAGAGATGTTGCCCTTTCCTCTCCTCCGTGTGATACGCTGAGAGATGTTGTGTTTGAGACTCCGGGTATTCTCGGTAGTCGCTTTTAGCCTTCTCTGCGTGAGACGCAGTGAGAATTGCATAATTTTTTTACATCCTTTCTGTTGGAATGTGTGAGACTATTGTTTCATTCACTTAAACTGCTGCATTTATTGTGTATAATTACTTCATTACAGCTTTCTTTGCATAATCATAAGTTATGTTCGGCATTGTGCATGTCATTTGCATCTTGCCCATGCCTACGGGCACATCTCTTTATTATCTTGCCTGTTTGTCTAAGTCTTTGGCCTTGTCAAAAATGGGTCGTCTCTGGGCTTTGACATTCACTCCCGTCACTTATGACTTCTGAGTTCTGTCAAAGAGGGGTAACTGTAGACACCCCATGTTGTGCTCGTTTCGAGGTTTCGGAGTTTTTGGCCGAGTGCCTTGCCTCCAGGCCTCTGAACTCTTTGTGCTTTGGCTCGGTTTGTGGACCGAACCTTGTTTCTCTTCCCTGGAGGGAGGGAGTGGTCTTTAGACCACCTTTTTGTGGTCGTAGACCACTTTTCGCGTTTGGAGACCAATTTCTGGTTTTCGGAGCCTTCGGTCGCGCGCTTTGACTTGGGACCGCTTAATGTTCTCCGTTTGGCTTGGTTTTTGAACCATACCTTGTTGCCTCTATCTAGAGGGACACTATGGTCCGGGAGACCACTTTTGATGCCTGTAGACTAGTTTTCGAGGCTTTCAGCTGCATGCTTTGCCTCCTGAACTTTTGTCTTGCATCCATTTTGGTTTTTTTTTGGTACAAACCTTGTTTTCCTTGTTTGGAAGGTGGTACACGGGTGGGAGACCAGTTCTTCCCCTTGGAGACCACTTTTCCTCCCGCCAACCAGTTTTCTGGTCAGCCAACTGGTCTCCTTGGTCTTTAAGCCATCTTTTCTGGTCGGCCACCACACCACTGCATTGTTTTCATGCTCTATACTCTCTCCCACCATAGCCAACCGCTTTTTATCTGGGGAGACCACTTGTGGTGGTCGGCCAACCACTTCAAGTAGCTGGCCGACCACTTGAAGTGGTCGGCTGCTTTTTGTCACTTTTTTGGAGATATTTTCATCCAGCTGGCACAGCTAGAAAGCACTTAAGCCATCCTCCATACACGTGTATGGAGGGATGGCCTTGAACCCTAAGCTTGTCCAACAAGCTTGAGCATTGGTTCTCTATAAGAGAGAACCTCCTCCTCCCTTCTCCAGGTTGAGTCCTTGAAGCTTGAGAGATATATATACATACTTGTATCTATCTTGCTCTTGTTCTTCATTTGTGTGCCTTAAAGTGTAGTTTTATCATACTTTAACACACAAACACACACTCAAACACCATCCTTTTGTTGCTGAGGCTTCTTGAGGTTGTTTTTGGTGCTTGTGGACTGGTTTTGATCCAAGAAAGCTGCTGGAGTGGTAGCCTTGAAGAGGTTCTACAGGGGTGAGCCTTTAACCCCTTAAACCCCTTGTTTTGCGTAAGCTTTTAGACCTATTTTCATACTGATTTAAGCTTAACTTCCTACTGCAAAAAGTTCTATTTTTCCGTCCTTAAAATGTTTGTTTAAGGTCACTATTGTGTTGGGGGTGGTCTACCCCTTCTTAGGCCTTGTTAGGCCTTGTTTTGAGCCATCCCTTTAGGCTCTTGTTCTAGCCTTTGCATGGCCTACTCACCACTGAAATCTCGAGGATTTTCAGTGATGGAAAGGTGGTTTTGGAGTCCCAAATAGGAGAGGGTCATCCCCTCTCCTTGTATTTTGAATGCTTGCTTTGAATGCCTCATGTTTTAGCATGTTTATTAAGCTTGTGTTGGATTGTTCTTAGCATGTATTTGGGGTTATTTCAGCATGTCATACCACTGTTTTAACTTGGTTTTGTCATTCCACGCATGCCTTATACACTTGTAATGTAAATCTTACAAACTAGCTTTATGTGCCTCATGTTTGAGCATGTCTTTCTAGCTTGTTTTGGGGCCATCTCAGTAGGTTTTTGGTGTTTTTTTAACATGCCTTAGATCTGTTTTGGGTTGGTTTGGTTGGCCATTGCATGCCTAATACACTTGTAGTGTAAATTTCATAAGCTAGTCTTGTATGCTTCATGAAGTAGCATGTCTTTCTAGCTTATGTTGACTCCATTTCAGTAGGTATTTAGTGATGTTTTGCCATGTCATACCTTTGTTAAGGTTTGGTTTGGTTGTCCTTTGCATGCTCCATGCACTTGTGATGCATTTCCCTTTAATAGCCTAATGTGCATCATGTTTTAACATGTCATTCTAGCATGATTTTGGCTTAACTTCAAGAAGCTTTTGTCCATGTTTTAGCATGCTTTAGCACTGATTTGTGTTCTTTTGGTCATGCATGACTTGCTTTGTATAACTATAATGCATTCTAGCTTGTTAGCTTTGTGTATCAAGTCCACTAGCATGCATTGCTTGGCCTATTTGAATGATTTGGAATCATTTGAAATGTGATTTCAGTGCATGTTTCATGGTCATACACTTGCATCTTTCACTGATTCAATGCGTTGGAGGGTTTGCCCTTTATGCCTTAACATGAACCATTGTGTATGCCTTCATGCCTAAGCTTGCGAGCTATCATTTCAATGTGTTTTTGGGGTTATTTTGCCATGATATAACTCTGATTTTTGTTGGCGAAGCCATCTCATGCTCGGTCTCGGTAGGTGTAGTGTAATCTACCTTATTTGCCTTGCATATCCCATGCCTTGTGCCCTTCATGCTAGCATACTTTGACTTTTTTCCATATATATTTTAGACTCATTTTGACATGTTCTAGGACTATTTTGGGTTGCCCTTGCCATATGCTTCATGTTTTGCATAGCTATGGTGTAAGTGCCTATGATAGTTTCAAGTTTTGGGTACCACAGCATGCTTCATTTGTGTTGTGTACATGATTTGGCATCATTTACCCTGACATTTCAAAGCATGTAGCATTGCCATGTTCCTACTTCATTCACTCTTTAAGTGCCTTTGAGTGTTATGCATTGTTGCCTGGTTTGTGGCCTAGCATGTATACCATCTTGCCTATGTGCTTGAGCCCTCATCTCAGCATGTTTTGGTTTTTGTTTAGGCCTAATTAAGCTCTGTCCATGATTGGTTCATGCATTTGTGCCATGTTGTGCATGCCTCTTATGTGTTGCTCTTTGCTAGCCTTATACCTTAAGGACTCTAGTATGCTATGATTGCTTTGTTTGAATGATTTGGCATCATTTCTTACCATGTTTCAGAGCTTTTAGTGTTGTTACACTTCCATGTTTATCACTTCTTGAGCACTCTTGAGAGTTGTGCTCGTAGGCCTAGTCGATGGGCCAATGCATGTGCATGCTTTGTTTTGCATTTCATGCCTTTGTTTCGGTGTTATGGCCACTGATTTGGGTATAAATGAGATCTGTCCATTTTGGTTTAAGTCCATCGAGCATGTTATGCGAATGTTGTTACATTACACCATGTTGTTGCATGCTTGTGTTACCTCGCATTGTGTATGCCATGTTACATCGCATCGAGCATGTTTGTTTACATATTCTTAGCATTTAGTATGCCATCCTTTGTATAACATTGTGCATGCCATGTTGTTTGCATTGTGTATGCCATGTTGTTCTTAGCAACGTGCATTGTGCATGCCATTAGCCTTGTTAGGATGTTGATGTTGCATTACACGTTTGCATGCTTAAGTTGCATTGTTGTTGTTGCATTTGTTTGGAATAGGTGTTAGTCCAAACACGAGAAGCGAGAGACGTTTCATACTTAAAAGTGATGAAACGTGCCTCAATTCTCGGTCACCGACACTCTTGATCATTGATGATAGAGTTCTGGGCCTTACGTGTTTATGTGTGCATTGATTTTACATTGAATTATGCAATCTTGCTTCTCGGCCATCACGCATCGAGATGCGCTATTGGTGGCCTGAGGGTCAAGAACCACACTCTCTTGAGCTCATGAAATGATAGAGAGGGTGGTTGTGCACACATATCTTGCAAATACATTGTCATGCTCTTTCTTGCTCTCTATTGCAGCAAAGTAGAGTCTGGCAGCAACAACTGGTCGGCTAGCCAGAAAAACTTGCTGGCCGACCACTTTTTCTGGTTTTCAACAAAGAAAAACAGTCGGTAGGTGGCCTCCCACATCAATAACTGGTCGGCCACCGTCCCACAGGTTCCCATGTTGGAGTTGAAGCTTTCAGGAGCTTGGTGCAAGGTTCGGAGAATAATTGAAACCAGAGGCAAACCGAGGCATCGCGATGGATTTCCGAACGAGGCGACCGAGCATGCGTGCATTCTTCTCTCTTTGAGGCCCCTGATTTATCGCTTTACTTAGCTAATTTGCTTAGCTAGCTTATGCTTTGGTTCTGTACCTAATTAGTTAATGCGTTAGCTATTTGATTTGTGTTGTAATAGCTTAATTAGTTAGCTTGTTAGTTAATTAGTTGGCTTGTAATAATTAGTTTAATTAGCTTAGATTAGCTAGTTAGCTTCTTATTCGGACCCTCCATCGAGAGGGCCAATTGTTGTAATAAGCGTGCATGTGTGTGATGCATGTCTTCCAACCTCCATTTCTTTCTCCCTTTTACTTAACCGCTTACGATGGTTAGTTTTAGGGCATATTTTATTTAGCATACCTTATGCTTTGCATGTGTGCATCATTCATCTGTATTGCATGCACCGGGCTCGGCTCAACATGCTAGCTACATTGTATTTCAATTCCAAGATGAATACATGTATCGAATTGTTGCATTTCACATGCCATTCTAGAATAGCCGTGCCTATTTTAGCTGCATTTTTGCATGTGTTGCATTAGCCATCTTAACATGAACTAGGATCATGCATGATTTCTAACCAGTTCCACGTTTTGGCTCGGAATCATACTGCATGTATGTTCAGTGTTGCCATGATAGCATGATTACCATGAGGCTAACTGCTTAAGTGATTAACTGCTTGAATGCTTGTGGGTGAAGGTTGGATTGCTTGAATTGGAACAATTCATTGAAATCCGCATTTTTAGCCTACTTGCGAGCAGCAAACTTCAAACCGTTTTCAAACAAGCGAACATGCAATGTTTTGTTCCAACTTAGGCGATCTAGTCTACACTTGTATGTTGTGCGCATCACATAGTAATTCTAGGTTAATAACCGGAATAAGAACACATGTGTTTTCAAACAATAAAATATCATGCTTAGTACAGGCCGATCTTTGATCGGGCGAGCAGGGGTGCTCATTGCATGACCTTCCCCTCTCTTACCCAAGTTCCCGAGCCGAGGCAACTTTGGTGATGACGAACACGTGGCCTTAGGCACAAGTTAGGGTTTCCTAAATTCCCTCAAAATAAAATATTTAGGTGGCGACTCTATATCTGGCAAAGTAGTCCATGTTTGGCACTTCTTTACAAAAATCAGTTTTCCAAAACAATTTGCCGGATTTGGACTCTTTGGTGATTTATCGGTCTCACATTGCACTTTGTGAGATTAGATTCAGAACCGTGACATTGAGTTCAAACTATAGTAGCTAGAGAACAAAACGGGATTCGAGCCCTCACAGGCGCGGAGCCCGGGGAGTTCTCAGGGGCGGTCTACATGCGGTGTTGTGAGATGCTCAGAATATAAAAATATAACACTTTTTCAATCAAAAAGCTGTTTTCATTCCATCATGGTTTTTTTTTTACAAAAGTACAAGTTTTAAAGAAAATAAAACTGTCTGAGGCTGTACAATGTGCGAAAACTACTAGCAAAAAGAGAACAAAGCAAAAGCATCTGAATCGATGCTAACAAAGCTCAGGATCGAGAGGCCCTCTTCGTCCTCTTCCTCGGCAGACTCTGCACCATCGCCGTCAGCACCGCTATCTGAACCAGAGCTGCCATCCTCAGAGCCCCTTTCAGCATCGTCGCCACCCTCAGAACCTGAGCCAGTGCCATTGCCTCCACCCTCGGATGACTCTGATTGAGGACTCGCTGGCTCCTCCTCCCTACTAGACTCGTCATTGTCATCGCGTATGATAGGTGCCCGATGTCTCCCTCGACTGCGTGCCAGAATCCCTCTCTCTATCGCTCGAGAAGGCTTAGAGGGTCCTGTCTGCAAGGGTGTGACCTGAAAAAGACTTTTTGAATTTATCAACAAGTTTCAAGTACAAGTGCGGTATGCAGAGTATGTGCAAAAGTCAAATACAATGTGTGCATGCAGTTTGTCATGTCAGATGTGATCTATACATACAATGAATTAGTACAATGAAGTGTTCAGTTTCGGTATATCAGCAGAAGTATGATAAATGCAAGGAAACTGAAAAGTACCGAAATGCCGTGGGAGTGCAGCATTGTCTCTCTCCGCAAGACCATACCCTCAAGTGAGGCTATCGCCTCGAGCAGCCCCTCAACATATCCTATGGAGGGCTGTAAATACAAGGTGAAGCCATGAGTGAATGAATGAACAAATATCAGAGCAAAGTTGAAATGCATAAAAGCTGTAAAATGTACCGGTGGTGAGCCAGGCATCCTCATGTATAGGTGATCAGGCAATGGAGGCTCAAGTGGAATCTGATAAGGTGTCCCATACCGCCAACCTGTCAGCTCAGTCGGGGGATCCGGCCATCCAACACACTGTCTAGTAGAAGGCATCCCTCTAGTCTCACCCCTCAGTGCCTGAGCTCTGCTCGTCGAGGGGGCGTCAGCAGCCCGAGCCCTGCTCGACGAAGCAATGCCAGCTATCCTACCCATGGGAGCACGAGCACCTACTAATAGGGACATGAGGTATACCTCGATGTAAGCCGTGTAGTCCCCCTTCCCAATGTACCGGTCAGCATCTGCGTCTCTCATGACGTCGATAAGCTCTTGAGAGAAGAGGCTCTCTGTGGCCCACATAGATGGTGGAGGTGGCAAAGGAACCGACTGTAATGGCAAGCTCAATATCTGGCGCATGAAGCGCTCACCTAAGAACCAGGCGCGGCCTACCGGTCCCTTGAACAAGATCCGATATCGGGAGGCACCCCGAGCTCCGGCAAAATGAAACCGGGCAAATTCTGGCATCACCGCCCAAGGCTACCATGTGATCTGCAGACAGCAAGTGCATAGACTGATAAGTTGCCATTAGATATGCAAAGTGAATCGAAATTAAAAGCAGAAAAAACTGTGAGTTTTGGATTACCTCCGTCGTCCTCACTATGTCAAAGTACTGCCGCAAGTATGAGAGGGTCTCCCGGGGCCTAGGCTGGCACCGACCATCATATCGGCGTGAGTAGGGGACCTCAAAGGGTGTCTCAACCTCTGGCTCAAGAGCGAGTGCTGGGAAATAAGCGCATACCCATAGCTGTGAAAAGCGAAAGGGTGGCAGTGAAAATACAGATAAACACAAAAAATACAGAATGCAACAAATACATAATACAGAAAATGCAAAAAGCAAGGTGCATGGCATGGTGTATAAAAAATAAAAATTCAGAACAAAGATTGGATTTTGTATGTGCAGTGTACAGTATACAGAAATGCAAAGCAGAAAACATAGCAGAAAATGTAAAGCTGAACAGTAAAGCATACCTCCCAGGCTTTCCAGTAGCCGCCTACTATGTTCCCGCTCCTGCGGGAGGTCGAGCTCATATAGCAGTAGAGGGTAGCAAGGCCTGCGCCCCCTCAATCATAGTGCCGCACCTGGGACAGGTCCACTAATGCGCTCAGCAAGTATAGCCCCACTGTGTTCGCTCTGTCGGCGAACAGGGTAGTGCCGAAGAGGAACATAAGGAAGCCTCGAGCGTACTGTTCTGTCTCCTCTACCGTCGTAGGCTCTCCCCCTCTGAAATGGTCGGCGAACCAGGTATATCGGACCGAGCCCGATGATCGATAGACGGGTGGGTGTGCTCCTAGTAGATGCGTCCAAGCTGCCTCCCTCTCACCTCAAGGCCTGTCAGCATCGCGAAGTCGAACGGGGTCATCGTCATGTCCCCGATGGTAGACAAATGAAAGGAGTTGGTGGTGTCCTACCATCTCTCTACCAATGCGCCCAAGATAGTCCGACTCACGAAGAGATGCGATAGCCCCGAACAGAATATGCGAAACCCCGCCTCGTCGATGATCTGCTGGACACTGTCAGGGAGGTCCAAGTACCACTCCCTCGTCGTGGTGGATCCGTACCCACGGGTGAAATGGGAGTTAGCCTGTATGGATGAGCAGAGATACAGTATGAATATGTTCAGGAAATGCAGTGTGCAGTATGAATATGTTCAAAATAAGCAGGAATACAGTATGTATGTGTGTTCAGAATGAGCAGGAATATAGTATGAATATGTTCAGGAAATGCAGTGTGCAGTATGAATATGTTCAAAATAAGCAAGAATACAGTATGTATGTGTGTTCAGAATAAGCAGGAATACAGTATGAATATGTTCAGAATGAGCAGAAATATAGTATGTATGTGTGTTCAGAATGAGCATGAATACAATATGTATGTGTGTCCAGAATGAGCAAGAATACAGTATATATGTGTGTCCAGAATGAGCAGATGAGCACAATGAGCAGATGAAATACAGTGCAAAAATGCGAACTATGCAAGAAATGTAAAGTACATCGCAGAAAATGTGAAAGTGCAGTGTGTACCCCTGGTGCGCCGTGGGACAAATGGGACTCCGGCTCCCGTAACAGTAGATCCACGGGTGTGCGTCGTGCAAAGTCAGTGGAATGATGGACCGTACTAGGTGGTAACACATATACCTCAAGATGGTACGTCGCGGGGTCGAATGGTCGGATCCTTGGCGGTAACGGGATGTGCTCCGGCTCCCCCTCCATCCTCAGAGGACCTCCGTCGTCTGGCGTGTCATCAGCCATATGGAAAGCATGTGAAAAATAGGCGAAAATGAGCAAAATAGGACGAAAGTACAAAAATTCAACAAAAGTTAACTCTCGGGAAGAGAAAAAGTCAAAAAAGTCAAAGCCCAGGAAAAAGGCGCCAAACTCAAGTCAAAGTTGAGAGAAACAAACCTCAAATGGTGAAAATGGAGAAAAAGGCTCCGAAAACAACTTTTGTTCGGTTCAAAACGAAGAGAATCAAAAGTTTTTCGAAAATCAACTTCGCGGGCAGCGTTGGAAAACGCTTGAAAAGCCCTGATCTAAGAGGAAAATGGCTCTAGGAAGGAAGAAGAGTGTATTTTGGCAATGGGTGTGTGAGGAAAAGTGTTTTGGAGTCGGGTTTTTAAAGATCTCCATGTGAAAAGCCCAAACTGCCCCGACTTTCCCTAACTAGCCGACCGGCTAGTTTTTCTGGCCGACCGGCCACTTAACCAGCTGGCAGCTTTGTCAAGTGGCTGGCAGCTTTGGAAAGTGGCTGGCAAGCTTCCAGGGTGTTCAGCAGGTGCCTAGTATTCCCCCTGTGTGTTTTCAGACTGTTGTGAGTTCTTGGTTCCCAAGAAAGTGCAAGAAAAGCCCACTTTTCAGCTCAAAATGTTTCTGTGGAAATTTCAACTCATGTCTTCAATGCGTAGCTCATCGTCAGCTGGCATGCACGAGGTGTATCCTTTTAGAGGACATTGTAACCCCTCCAAGAGGTAAATCAGAGATCACAACTAAATCGGTCTTGCCAAGATGCGCATTTCTTCATTGAGCATATTACATCGAATATGCATTGATTATTGTGCACAGAATATGTTATGCACCTTTTCACTTGCATTGCTATGCACGTTCCACTTGCATTGTTATGCACCATTCTACTTGCATTATTATGCACCGTTTCACCTGCGTTGTTATGCACGTCTCCCATGCATTGTTATGCACCTTTTCATTTGCACATTGTATATGCACGCGTTTATCTCGTATTGAAATTATATCTTGATGTAATGTTAAACATGTGTTTCTACTATATTGTACCTGTCAAAGTTTCTCTTTTGTGCAGCCACGATATTTTATGTACGGTTCATTTGAAGCTGGCACAACTAGACGATGTTGTATGTGTTTCAGTCAGAGGAACTCCAGGTAAGATCATTCCTGCCCCCTCGAACTCTCTTGGTTCAGATAGAAACATTGGGATGAGTGTTCGATGTTCGTAACACCCTCCAGTGTTCGCACTGCAGCTTTCTCCTCTCGCATTTGACACGCGTTTGGTTACCTTTTCTCCTCTCACGTTTGATATGCGTTTGGATGCCTTTCTCCTCTCACTTTTGACACGCGTTTGGCTACCTTTCTCATCTCGCATTTCACACGCATTTGGTTATCTTTTCTCCTCTCGCATTTGACACGCGTGCGGTTATCTTTCTCATCTCGCGTTTGACACGCGTTTGGATGCCTTTCTCCTCTCGCGTTTGACACGCGTTTGGATGCCTGCGCTTTATTGCACAGTCCTTCTCCTTTCGCGCTTGATACGCTATGAGGTGTTTCGTTTGAGGCTTTGGGTGTTCCCGATAGTCGCTTTTAGTTTTTCTTGCATGAGCCGTAGTTAAGATTGCATAATTTTCTTACATCCTTTCTGCATGAGATGTGGTTTGGTTTGTGTTTACTTGCTTGTGTGCGAGTTTGCTGTAGCATTTCTTTGCATAACATTTGCATCTAAATGTTTCATTACAACTTTCTTTGCATGATCATAAGTTATGTTCTGCATTCGGCATGCCATTTGCATTTTGCCCCTGCCTGCGGGTGCATCTTTTTCTTATCTTGCCTGTTTGTCTAAGTCTTCGGTCTTGTCAAAAATGGGTCGTCTCTGGGCTTTGATATTCACTCCCGTCATTTTATGACTTCTGAGTTCTATCAAAGAGGGGCAACTGTAGACACCCCATTTTTGACCGACCTTAAGACTCAAACGCCATCGTTTGTGCACTCGATGATTGCGCATGTTTGTGTTAGTTTTGGGTGCCCAAAGGTCTCGGCCGAGTGCCTTGTCTTTGAGCCTCTAAACCCTCTGTGTTTTGGCCTTGTTGTTAGACCAAACCTTGGTGCCTCTTGGCTGAAGGAGAGTGAGGCCTTGCCGGCCACTTTTGGCATTTGCCAGCCACTTTTTATCCTTGCCAGCCAGTTGGGGTGGCCGGTCAGCTAGTTTAAGTGGCCAGTGGGCCACTTGAACAGGCTGGCAGCCAATTTTCTCATTTTTCTGATATTTTCAGATCTTTTGAGCCAGCTATTGGGCATTGAAGCTATCCTGCATACACGTGTATGGAGGGATGGAGACAAGCTTTAAGCTTGTCAAGCAAGCTTTTGCTTGCATTGCCTATATAAGGGGAGGTCCCTCCCCCTTGTTTGAGGTTCAGAAATTTTGGAAGCAAATTTTGACTCTCTCTCTAGAATTCTCTCTCTCTCTCTATATATATATATATATTATACTTTATAGTGCTTGAAAGTGAGTGTTCTTGACATATTTGCACACAACCCTCTTAGCCAAACATCTTGACCTTGGAGCTGAGATTCCTTAAGACTTGTTTGGGCCTCCTAAAGCTGGTTTTTGGCTCAGAAGTTGTCATTTTGCTGCTGTGCTTCAAGGGTGAGCATATTCCGTTTTTAAGCTTATTTTTGTATACCATCTTAGCCACCTTTGCATGCTGTTTTAGGCTTGGTTGTTAACTACAAAAAGCTTTATTTTTAAGTGTTAAAAATGTTGGTTTGAGTCCTTGTTGGGGTTAGTGGTGGTCTATCCTCTTTGGTTGCTTATTTGCTAAGCTTTTGTACCACCTTTTAAGGCTATTCAAACTATCTCTTTTTGGCCTTTTAACCACTGAATTCCAGAGGAATTTCAGTGGTGGAAAGGTGGTTTTGAGGTCCCAAATAGGAGGGAGTGGTCCCCTCTCCTCTTGTCTTGCCTGTATGTGTTGATGGTCTACTAAATGAGCATGTGTTTCTAGTTCTTTGTTGCTTTGTTCAAGCATGTTTTTGTGACTTTTTAGACCTGCCATAACTCTGTTTTTGGCTTGTTTGATCATTGGTTGCTTGCTCTTTACACTTGTAGTGTTATCTTGCTCACTAGCCTTGCATGCCTAATGAGTTAGCTTGTTATTCTAGCATGTGTTGGCTTAATCTCAGCCCATTTTTGGTCTTATTTCAGCATGTTGTAACTCTATTTTGGCCTGGTTGAGTGACCTCTTGCATGCTTCTTACATTTGTAGTGTGACCTTGCTCACTAGCTTTGCATGCTTGCTACTTTAGCCCATTATTCTTGCTTATTTTGACTACACTCCAGCATGTTTTTGCTCATATTTTAGCATGCTTGAACTCTATTTTGAGCGGTCTTGGCCCTTTGAGGCTTGCTTTGTATGGCTATGGCATGATAGGCTTTGATAGCTTTGTGTTTTGAGTCCTCTAGCATGCTTTGCTTGGGTTGTTTGCATGATATGGCATCATTTAATATGTGATTTCAGAGCATATGTGACTGTCATACTCTCATATGTATCACTCTTTCAATGCTTTTGGGAAGTTGAACCCCATGCCTTGTTTGCAAGCCAATACATGAGCATATTTTTCTTGCCATCTATGCTGCAAGTCTAGCATGTTTTTGCTACTGTTTCAACCTGCCTTAGGTCTGTTTTGAGTGCTTAAGGTCATTTGAGCTTTCTTACTATGGTTGTAGTATAAAGGACCTTGACTAGCTTTGAGTTTTGAGGCCTTTAACATATTGTGCATGTGATGTTTGCATGGTATGACACCATTTGGCATGTAATTTTAGTGTATATAGTGTAGTCACACTCTCATATATTTCACTTCTTTATAGCTTTTAAGGGTTGCGTATTATGCTTTGCTTATAGGCCAACATGTCTGCATGTTCTTCTAGTATTTTGAGCTTCCATTTCAACATGTTTAGGCCATTATTTTGGCATGATTGAGCTCTGTCCAGGGCTGGTTTGGACATTTGTGCTATGTATTGCATGCCTCTTGTGTATTGCTGTTTACTAGCTTTGATCTTTTTGGTCCTCAACATGCCATGTTTGCATTGCTTGCATGCTTTAAGGTCTTTAGCATGCCATTTCAGCACTAAACATCTGCCACCTCCCTCATTTCTTCATTCTTCCATTTCATTTGAGGGTTGTTTGGCCTTGAGATTGTGTTTGAGCTTAGGATTGAGAGTTATGCTTAAATGGCTGTAACCCTCTTTTGAGGGTTCCTCCTAGTCACAGTCATGGTCTCTCCTATGCCTTAAACCATTCTTTTGGTTGACCTCCTCTCCTTAGAGGACTTGCACATTGGACTTAACCAATTAAAGAATGGATTGGTAATGTAAAATGTGTAAACAAGAATTGAGTCAACTAAAACATGCCAAGATAACATGTGTGTTGCATTGCATGTGTTTGGATCAGACGTTAATCCAAACACAAGAAATATGGGACGTTTCATACTTGAAGTGATGAAACGTGTCACATTTCTTGGTCGCTAACACCCTTAATCAAGCATGATAGGGTGGAGGCTCTTTGTGTGTTGTTTGTGCATTCATAAACATGGTATAAGCTTGGTTCTTGGCCACCATGCATTAAAAGTGCTTGGTTGGTGGCTTGAGAGCCGAGTGCCACACTCCTTTGAGCTTGAGACATGATTGGGAGAGTGGCAGTGCCTACATTGTCTTGCAAATACATTACTATGCTTCTATTGTTCTCTGTTGCAGCAAAACTAGAAGCCTGGAGAAGCAACTAGCCGACCCGCCAGTAGCACTAGCCAACCGCCAGTTTTAGTGGCTGGTGGCCAGTTTTAGTGGCTTGCAGCCACTTTTTCTGGCTAGCAGCCCACCAGCAGATCCCTATTTTAAAGTACAGGCAGTCTGGAGGTTGGCACAATTTTCAGAGATTAAGGCAAGTGCAAACAGAGGCAATTGACAACATGGTAATGGATTTCCGAGCGAACACCAACCGAGCATGCATCTTCAACCTCTTGGAACAGAGCTAAGGCAGTGTACTTTGTAATTAGCTTTACTTGTTAGTTAGCTTAAATTTGTAGTTTAATTAATTAGTTTGTTAATTAATTAAGTGTTGTAATAATTAGTAAGTAGTTTACTAGTTATTCGTTTTGTTGTGTAATAATTAGTCTAATTAGCTTAAATTAGATTAGTTAGGTAGCTTAGCTTAGCGTAGCTAGTTAGCTTATTATTCAGACCCTCTTTTGAGAGGGCGTATTGTTGTAATAAATGTGCGTATGTTTGTGAATGTCTTCCAACCTCACGTCTTTCTCCCTTTTATTTACCCGCTTTCGGTGATTAGATTAGGACACGTTTTGATTAACATACCTTATGTTTGCATGTTTGCATCATTCATTTGTCTTGCATGCACCGGGCTCGGCGCATCATTCAAACTGCATTGTATTTCAATACCTATTTGAATACATGTATCAATTGTCGCATTCATATGCCATCCTAGATAGCCAAGCCTATTTAGTTATATTTTTGCATGTGTTGCATTAGGCATACTAGCATAGTTAGGATCATGCATGATTTCTAACTAGTTTCTGTTTTGGCTCGGAGTACACTGTAAATGTTTATGCTTTAGCATCTTGCACGAGTGTGAGTGTTGCCATAACAGCATGCTTGCCATGAAGCTATTTTCTTAAATGCTAAATTGCATGAATGCCTATGGATGATGGCTTTATTACTTGAATTGGAACAATTCATCAAAATGTGAGTTTTAAACCCACTTGGAGTGGCAAATCATCATGTTCTAAGCCCACCTTGTTTGGTGGCAAATCCGCATTTCTAAGCCCACTTGAGGGTGACAAATTCAAACCATTTTCGAAAACAAACATTGAATTGTTTTGTTCCAATTCAAGCGATCTAGTCTATACTTGTATGCTGTGCGCATCACATAGTGATATAACTAATAACCGGAATAAGGACACATGTGTTTTCAAAACAACATATTATGCTTAATATAGGCTGATCCTTTGATCGGGCGAGCAAGGGTGCTCATTTCATGACTTTCTCCCCTCGTACCCAAGTTCCCAAGCCGAGGCAACTTTGGTGATGATGGACACGTAGCCTTCGGCACGAGTCAGGGTTTCCTAAATTTTCCAAAAATGAAATATTTAGGTGGCAACTCTGTAATCTGGCAAAACAGTCCATGTTTGGCGCTTTTTGATTCAAATCGATTTTCAAAAACGATTTGCCGGATTTGGACTCTTTGGTGATTTATCAGTCTTACATTGCACTTTGTGAGATTAGATACAGAACCGTGACAGGAGTCCGAACTGTAGTAGCATGAACCAATTCGCGCCCTCTCCGAAAAAGGGGGCGTGTGGAGGAAGTTTGGGCGGTCTACACACGTATTCAAAGAGGTATTGAAATATGATGCAATTTGAATGATGCGCTAAGCCCGGTGCATGCAATACAAATGAATGATGCAAACATGCAAGCATAAGGTATGCTAATTGAAAAAATGCCCTAAAACTAGCCATCGAAAGCGGTTAAGTAAAAGGAAGAAAGAAATGGGGTTGGAAGAAATGCACACATACACGCACCCTTATTACAACATTGCACCCTCGCGAAGGAAGGTCCGAATAAATAAGCTAATCTAAGCTAAGCTAAGCTAACTAATCTAATTAGACTAATCAGACTAATTATTACAAACCAAATGAATAACTAGTAAACTACTTACTAATTATTACAACACTTAACTAATTAACAAATTAATTAATTAAATCACAAATTCAAGCTAATTAATAAATAAAGCTTTAAACTAAGCTGCCCTAGCTCTGTTTGAAGATGTTGAAAAAGCATGCACGCATTCGGTTTCTCGCCCCGAAAAGCCTTTTGATTTGCTCTTTAGAGGCTCTGTCTGCAGGGTGTCTTCAAGAACTTGCTGTTGAAACTTACCAAACCAATGCTGGGGAGTGCACTAGTGGCCTGCCGGCCATGAGGAGTTGCTGCCGGCCATCTGCCGGCCAAGAGTGTGCCTCTGCCGGCCAAAAATGCAAGGGTGCCAGCCATCAGTGTGGCACTGCCGGCCACTGGTGTGCTGTGACGCCAAACTGCAACATAGCACAAAATAGAGGAAAATAGAGGGTCTCCCAAGAACATATATGTACTGTACCACTCCTTATCATCTCAAAACATCAAAGGAGAGGTACCATTGGATCCAAAACCATCAATCAAGTATGCAATGCATGGTGGCCAAGGATTCAACTTGCACAAATTCAATAAATGCAAGACAAACAAGACTCTAGGACCATAACCTTATTATGGATGATCAAAGGCAATGGAGACAAAAGGAATTGGCCTATTTTCATCACTTTGAGTATGAAATAGACCAATTCACCTTGTGTTCAATATAATGTCCGATTGAACACAATGCAATGCACATGCAACATGCTTATCTTGACATGTTTTACTTGATTCAATTCTTGTTTACACATTTTACATTACCAATTAGTCCTTTAACCGGTTAAGTCCAATGTCAAAAGTCCTCTAATTGGAAAGATGGCCTTAGCCACAAGCACCTTAAGCATGAAAGAAGCCTCATGTTGTTGGTTAGTAGAAACCCTCAAGAGGAGGTTAAAACCATTAGGCATGAGAGCCTTGATTCCTTGCTTAAGCCAACATGGGGCTTAAGACCACTTTCAAAATCAAATTCAAGAGTGAAGCATAGAGGAAGATTGCAGATATTCAGTGTTGATATGGCATACTAAAGACACTAAATCATTCAATCAACAAATGCTTAACATGTTAGGAGACTTAAGCATCAAAACTAGTGAAGTGCATTACACTAGAACCATGCAATATCAAGCACAAAGGACCAAACTAGCTCTGGACAAAGCTTAAACTTGCCAAAACAGTGGCTGAAATGAGCTGATATGGTAGCATGAAAAGCAAGAAAAACATGCTCATGTATTGGCTCATAAACAAGGCATAAGGCTCAACTCTCAAACACAATTAAAGAGTGATATATGCGAGAGTATGACAGTGATATATGCTCTGAAATCACATGAGAAATGATGTTATATCATGCAAACATCACAAGCAAAGCATGCTAGAGGCCCTAAAACTCAAAGCTAGTTAAGGCGCTTGCACTATAGCTATGCAATACATGAGCCATATGACCAAAACAATCCAAAACAGTCCTAAAACAGCCTAAATGGAGTTCTAAAACATGCTTGAAACAAATCAAGAAAGTCTAGACTTAGAGGCCAAAACAATAGCACATATTAGGCAATTTAGCACAATTGCACTACAAGCATACAAAGCAAAGCTCGAGTGATCAAACCGGCTCAAAAAAGAGCTTAAACATGCCAAAATATTAGCAAAAATGTGCTAGAGCTAAGCCAACACAAGCTAGATCGATAGGCTAAATCATCAAATATGCTAGGCTAGTAAGCATGGTTGCACTACAAGTACCAAAATCAAGCCACAAGTGACCTAACCAGCTAAAAATAGAGTTACAGCAGGTTAGAATATAGCCTAAAACATGCTCGAACTAAGCTTCAAAAAGGTAGAAATACATGCTCATTTGGTAGGCAATCAACACATACAAACAAGACAAGAGGAGAGAGGACCACCCCCTCCCATTTTAGACCTCAAAACCACCTTTCCACCACTGAAATTCCTTTGGAATTCAGTGGTTAAAGGGCCAAAAAGACATGGTTTCAAAAGCTTTATAAAATGGCACAAAGCTTAACAACCAAAGAGACAAGAAGGGTGGACCACCCTCAAACTCAAAAGGGGCTTAAACCACCATTTTTAGGACTGAAAAACAGAGTTTTCTTCAGTTCAAAACCAAGCCAAAAATAGTTTGCAAAGGTGGCAAAACAAGTGTGCAAGACAAGCTTAAAAAGGACAAGCGCTTACCCTTGAAGCACAACAGCAAAACAGGTGCAAATCTGAGCCAAAACCAGCTTTGAGAGCTCAAATAGGACCTCCAAGAACCTCAGCAACAAGGTAGAGGTGTTTGGTCAAGGGTCTCTTTGCAAGAGTGTAGGAAGTTCTAAGCTTAAGGCACAAAACAAGAAGAGAGAGCGGCTTCTAGAGAGAGAGGCTGAGATTTTGCTCACAAAATTATAGAGAGAGAGAGAGAGAGAGATTTTAGGGAGAGAAGCTCCTAAACTTGCCAACCTTGCAAAATGATATATATGGCCTTCATATATAGCAAAAACAAGAGCTTGGTCGAAATATCTGAGCTGGAGCTTGTGTAGAATAGCTGGAGGGAAAAGATCTGCAAAATATCTGATTTTTGACATTATTGGCTGGCCGACCATCACTGGTGGCTGGCAGGGGATCATTGATGGCCGGCACCCTTCACCAGTGGCCAGCAGAAAATTCTACTTTCCAAGTCCAACTTCAAATGGGATAACTCCTTCATCTAGACTCCTTTGCAGGTCATTCTTGTGTCTAAATTGAAACCCCGGAAGTAATATTTCCAATGGTGGCAGTCTCACATCAAAATGACAAGTGTGCTAAGAGATATCGCTCTTTTAGTGAAGATTGCTCATTTCCAACTCAATCAGATTGATGCCTAACTTCAACCAACCATATCTCCCCCATCCGGACTCGGCTTTAGGAGATTCTTGAGTGCAAAATGAAGCCCCGGGAGTCCACTTTCCAACAATGGTAGCCTCATAGCTGAAATCCAAGTGTACAAATGGATTGACCTAATTTAGCGAGGGCCGCTCGACTCTCCCTTAACGGTTCATGCCCAACTTCTTCTCCAACTTGGTTTCTTCTCTCCTCTCCCATTTTCTTCAAATCCAAACCCCTAAATAAGGTGTTTTGAAAGATTTTTCTGAGAGTTCATCTCTCTTTCATTCATGTCTACTTTGTCCTTGCTCGATTTACCAAAACGCACAACATTTAACAAAATGCGAGCGTCGGAACATCGTAGGAACTTTTTTTCAAAAATGTTTTGAAAGAGAGGGTTTTAAGGTCTAAAAATCATTTTGGTCAAAATGATTTTGGTCCAAAAGGGGGTGTGAAGTTGGGATATGACTCTCTCCTTGCCGAAGAAATCAAACCTTTGCACTACACATCTTTCATCACTAAGGAAACAATCAGCGGCGCCCAAGTCTTAAGGGCGGTCAAAAATGGGGTTTCTACAGTTGCCTCTCTTTGACAGAGCTCAGAGTCATGAAATGACGTGAGTGAATGTCAAAGCCCAGAGACGACCCTTTTTGATAAGGCCGTAAGACTTGGGCAAACAAACAAAATACAGATGCAGTTGGTTGAACCCGAAGGTTGCCTACGTATCCTTTTGCAAGGAATCAAACCAGCGTAGTTCAGGGGCAAAATGCAAAATGATACATAATACAACAAAACAATGTAAATGATATACAATGTAACGAAACAATGCAAATGACATGCAATGTAATTGAAATAATCAAACCACAAATAGTGCAAAGGCACACAAATATCATAAAGGGATGGAGATGCAAAATCAAACTATGTTTAATACAGAAAAGGTGCCGGAGCCCTCAAACCACAATTCTCTTAGTGGAATAGGCGTGTGCATAGGCAGAACTATGTGTTTCGCAGAAAGAATATAAGTAATTGGGTGGCATGATATAAGTGAGGAGTGATCTATTGAGGAAAGATCGTGATCCTACATACTGAATGCAACAAACTACGATGCAATGGATACAATGGGTGAATTGAATAAGGCACGCAACCAAACCACATTTCTACTTAGAAAAGGTATGGACACAAAACAAGCCACGTCTAACACAGAAAAGGTGCCGACACCCTCAGACCACAATTCTCTTAGTGGAATAGGCGCGTACACATTATCACAGAACCATGCTTCAACAAAGGAGATGTATGAGCACATGCCAAACTAAGGTTAACATGGAAAGGATGCAGGCGATAAAATGGATAATGCAGTAGATGTAACAGATAATGCAGTAGATGCAAAGGGTGACATACTACAACCATGCTGGAATCATAAGAGGAAGAACAAATCCCAAACACACTGAAATCGTGTGAGGAAGGGAATACTCAAATCACGCTGAAATCGTGAGATGAGGTCTAAAGAAAACCACTCAGGCGCGTTCCACGCAACCTGAGATAAATTCCAAACACATCGAAATCGTGTGAGGAATGGAACACTCTAATCACGCTGAAATCGTGAGAAGAGGTTCAAGAACCAACCAATCAGGAGCGCGCTCAACGCGTCCTGAGATAAATTCCAAACACGCCGAAATCGTGTGAGGAAAGAGACACTCTAACCACGCTGAAATCGTGAAAAGAGGTGCGCGCTCGATGCAACCTAAGATAAATTCCAAACACGTCAAAATCGTGTAAGGAATGAGACACTCTAACCATGCCAAAATCATGAGAAGAGGTCTGAAAACAACTACACAGGGGCGCACTCGATGCAACCTGAGATAAATTCCAAACACGCTGAAATTGTGCGAGAAATGGGACACTCTAACCACGCTAAAATCGTGAGAAGAGGAAAACAAATTCCAAACACGCTGAAATCGTGTGAGGAAGGGCACACTCTAACCACGCTGAACTCGTGAGAAGAGGAAAACAAATTCCAAACATGCTGAAATCGTGTGAGGAAAGGCACACTCTAACTACGCTGAACTCGTGAGAAGAGGAAAACAAATTCCAAACACGCTGAAATCATATGAGAAAGGGCACACTCTAACCACGTTGAACTCATGAGAAGAGAAAGACAAACAATCAGGAGAGCGCTCGACGTAACCTGAGATAAGTCCCAGGGGACAACGATCCTAAACGCTGCTCAGCGTAAAAGGATAATTGATACAAGATAGCACAAGATGCAAATAAATGCAATAAGTGCGATGATATGATACACATTACAAGCAATGTAGTGCATGATATTTAGAGAATGCAATAAACAAACAAATCGGCGCTTTAGAAAGCACCTCATGAGGCGAGTGGTGATGAACTGCTCTACTCTGATGGGGATCTCCCATTGTGTTCTCCGAACTCTTACCTTCAACTCACAGTACAAAGGACCTGAAATGCTGACAAGGGGTAACCTCTGCATATTCACAACTTTTCGTATTCTCCAACGGGGTGACAGATTAGGTTGGTTCAGTATCCAGAATTGAGGCGCATACCCGCTACCTCAACCTATGGGGCTTCCATACAGATTTCAAGCCAGGGACACACCCCTGGGTATTTAAACCAGACTTTAATCTCGGAAATTCCAAACCTTTGCATTCTAGGCATCAGCCATTCGAACTCTAGTTTCCACCGTCGCAGTTGATCTCCTAGGAACTCATTGCAAACACATCCAAGATGTCTCTGACAAAGAATGGTACTCAGGGAGACAACTTCTGATCGCTATTCTGGTTTGAAGCAGGCTTGAGCTTGAGGTAAAGGCACACTCATACTTCGGAGCATTGACAAGACCTAATAAGGTGCAAATGGAATGCAATCTCGGAACTTGCTGAAGGTGAAACAAACTCAGATGCTTCTATTTTCCTTCTTTTCTTTTGCTTTGCAGTCCAAAACCCATATAGCTTCAGATAGGTCCTGGTTTTACTGTTCTCACATGAACTGGGTTGAACCCTGCAGTTTCATAAAAGAATGAATCCTGTTTTGCGCAAATGTGGAGAATGGCACAGCACTCTAAGCACAAAATGATTTGAAATTGAAATTGAGAAACAAGTTCCCAACTGGGTATTGAGCCTACAACTGAACGTAGTCAAAACGACTCAACAAAGGAAAACAAAGGTAAACAACCTAAACACATCTATTGACACTCGAAACGACTCAAAACAAGAATTGAGACAAACAAAAACAACAAACACAACACTCGAATGTGTACCACCAGTAGGAGACCTCTCAGTTCACAAGGAGCCTATTTCTTCGGGTATTGTTTCACACCCTTTCTTATTTGTGATTCTCACACCACTCTGGCACTCAATCTCTATTTTTCTGAAAAAGCCATTTCCTCACTTTTTCTCTCAGCGCACATCTCTCTATTCTTTAATCTCTCTTCTTTTTTTATCCCTCCCCTAGGTGGTTGATGGATAAACAGGAAGTTGTGGGCTCTTACCCCTAGTATGCTTACTAGATTCTCCTTCTTCTACTCACAACAGTGAGCTTTCCCACAGAGAGGTTGTGATGCGACTGGATGTGCAGCAGATCTGCAACTGACATCGATTGATGATGCCCTTAGCCATTTTGGATGTGATCAGACCTGTCCAGATGAGGGAGTGGAATATCCTGCTCCCTTCTAACTTGTGCTTCGCACTTGGCTTAATACCTCATTGTTTGGAGGATGTGAGAGCTTTCTGCCCTTTGCTGGTTAGCTTCAGTTGTGCCCTTTCTGGCGAATACGGTGCCCTTTCCGACAAGTAGAGTGCCCTTTCTAGCAAGTATGTTGACAACGGGGAAAAGACAGAAAACCTGACTCAACCATGCCCCTAGTTCATCATTTTGACCATTTTTTGTTTTTTGGCTTTCTGCTAAAACAATTTTGATCAATATGAGAGTTAGATTAACATACTTGTTCGATTTTCTGATTTGAAATCATGCAAGTCAGGCTATGAGCATTGAAATTTTTCCTTTTTTGGGTCCAAGAAATGGTCCAGTTTTGGAAAAATGGAAAAATTTTCGAGAGAATTAGTCAACCTCAGTAAAAATCCTCAAAACTATTTTTACAAATGGCCACTGCTCGACCAACATAGAATTTACTCTCGAGATGCACAACCCCAGATCTGAACTTCGAATCGTCTTGCAGCTAAATCTTCTAATGGAATAGGACAATTGAATTTGAACGAAGATGAGCCAATTTGTACATGGACAAGATAGCTGAGTTGAATAAGGATAAACCAATCAACATGGATGAGCCAAGCAGGCTGAATATGATTGGGGCCGAACTTCATGATGAAGTTGCCTACGTATCCCAAAGATGGGAATCAAGCCTGACGTAGTTCCTAGTTGAGGTACACTCGGGTGTTGACACTCTCCTTTTACGCTCTAACTTTTGCCAAGGCCGTCCTTTCGGGTTTTCAACCTTGCAAGCTCTGTTTTTTTTTTTTTTTTCATTGCATTTCTTTTCTTCTTTTCATTTCATTTCTTCTTTTCTTTTCATTTTTCTTTTCTTTTTTTCCATTTTTCTTTCATTTTTTCATTTTCTTCTTTTTCTTTTTGCTCTAACTTTTGCCTGGGTCGCCCTTCTGGGTTTTCGGCCCAGCGAGCCTCTCAAGGATAGAAAAGTGTAACTTGTCCATGTTGATCAGTTTGAGATCTCGAAGCCATCTGAATCCAGTAGAATGGCTATTGTTCGTTGATGATGCAGGAGTCCATCCAATCAGGATCTGAAGTTGCCTCTAGTAGTACGGATAGAAACTCGATTGTCCTTCAACAATAAACTTTCTTCCCTCCGTTTCTCGAATTTGGCTTTCTTGCCAGTCTTCATTGGTTTGCAAAATGATCCATCTTTTGACTCTTTGAACACATCTAATATTTTTGCCCCTAGTTCAAGGGATGCCTTTGATCAAGCTTTGCAAGTTTCCTTTGATAATATCTGATCTTCTTGATCTAACTTTCTTGCCCCTAGTTCAAGGGCTGCTTCAAATCTGGCCTAGTGGGCCTCCTTTGATGTCATACGACCTTATTGCCCCTAGTTCATGGGCTGCTTCAAATCTAGCCATACAAGCCTCACATTGTGGTTGGCCGTTGAACATTCCAAATCCAAGTTCAAGGTTTGAAAGCAAAAAGGGTTGAGTCTTGAGCCTGAGAGTGATCCTATGCTGCACAATCTCGAAATCAATTCCACACATGTCTTCACAGGACCACGTAAAACATTTTTTGAAATCTTTTAAGAAAGCAACTAGTCGCTCGTACTGAAGACAATGTAGAACCAATCTGGATCAAGCCAGGATCCTTCTCAGTACTCACATTAACAAACATGATCTCATTCATTAAAGGCTTAGCACGCCTCTCTTCCTCTCAGTCGATCAAATTTTTTCAAATCCCGAGGAATTCCTTCCTCTTTGTTTTCACCACAGTATTAGAAAAGTTTTTGAAAAACTTAGGTCAATGCAATGATTTCAAGTAACAGAAAAGTAGGTGAAAATCTCTGCCATTTCATTCAGATCTTCTGGCACAACTGGCTCCATAGCAGAAACAGACTCAAAAGAAAGAGTATAAAAGACAAACACAAAACAAGCAAGTGATGCCCGAGGTAACACCCCCGAAATCACCTGACTCCAACACAATCGGATTGACTCGATACAACAAGATAGACCCAAAACAAAACTACAAGACTCAATACAATACAACACAACACAACTGACTCAATACCCAAGTCAAAAAGGAAAGTAAACAACATTCGCAAATACTCAAAATAGTGCGTGCCATCCCCATATCTGGAGTAAACTAAGCGCCATCCGCAGGTGGTTCATCCCCCTTTCACATAGTCACATTATCCCCCAAGTTCACTGATCCAGTGCCGATAGACTTTGCAGGACCTAGCGCGACAATGACCTTGTTGTCAATTAGATCTTGTATTGCATGGCGAAGACAAAAACACATGTTAGTGTCATGGCCAGTTTGTTGATGGAAGGCACAGTACTTGGCAGCATCATGCTTAGTCGAAAGGGGATTCGGGAGAGGCCGAGGCTCAAGGAGTTTGAGATGGCCTTGTCCAACGAGGATTTGGAGAGCTTTGGACAAAGTCATGTAAAGGGGATTGAAGACCCTCTAGCCTCGGGGTAGGTACTTCGAGGTTTGTGGAGTTTTGCTGGATGCACCAGCGAAAGGGTCGGCAGGTGCTGACTGGGTTTGCTGATCTCATCCGAGTGTAGGATTGGAGCTGAAAAGGGTGTTTCTGGTACGACATCCCTTTTCTCGGCTTGCCCCTTGATTCAGAATGCTCTCACCATGAGCAGCAAAAGTGTCATCCACAGTTTTTGCAACAACTGCGAGCACTTGCTGTTTGTTCAGCCCTTCAGCCTTCAAGGCCTCAACAACCCACTAAAGATGTTCATAGGGACCAATGCCTGCCCCTACCTTGTTCTTATCACTGGCCTCCACTTTGCTGAGAGATTGGCCTTCTTCCAATGCAGCCCATCCCAAGATTGGGGATCCTTTTGACATGAAATCTGTGATAACCCTGTTCCGTTTTATGTTAATTGGTCTTTATTATAAATGTGATTATGTGTTTGATATGATTTTGTGTGCCATTATGTGAAAATATGTGGTTTTGAATTTCTATCTGTTCACTGTAGGAATATATGTTGAATTATCTGCTTTGGAAAGTAAATTGAAGGCCTTATCGGCCATAGAAGCCAAAATTGATTACGCCATTGTGATTGGCATAATTTTTAGAGCCTACGGTGAAATTTACTCGAAAATTGATTCAGATCAAAATAATTAGATTCAGAACGATTGATTAAGTGCTCAATTATTTGATATTAAAATAATGTGATCTAGTGGGGCTATAAAAGGGCCACTATGCGTTCAATTCCTCTCTTTGATCCATTTTGGCTGATTTTAACTCTAAGAATAGAGAGGGTCGGCTAGAGAAAGAGGAAGAA
Source organism: Camellia granthamiana (assembly GCA_036172215.1). Classification (NCBI taxonomy): domain Eukaryota; kingdom Viridiplantae; phylum Streptophyta; class Magnoliopsida; order Ericales; family Theaceae; genus Camellia; species Camellia granthamiana. Next base: position 28,428,030 of record CM069915.1, on the reverse strand, counting down.
GGAGAGTTGGGTGTTTAGCTCAAGTTTGTGAAGATTGAAAGGCCAACTCTAGATTTGACCATAATTTGGAAAAGATTAAAGCCTCTAGGTAAGTGAATTCATGAACTCTAATTTGTAATTTTGTGAGTTCAAGTTTGATTAATGGTCAAGAACATGAATTTAATTGAGTATGATGAAATTGGGTTGGTTTTGTTGAATTGAAGGTCAATGTATGCATGCATCTGTGTAATTGCTTTGAATTTGCATGTTTGACCACAAAATGTATGATCCATGTAAGTTTTTGGTTGAAGTCCATGTATTTGATCATCTCTTCACCAATTAAGTTGAGGATAATGGGTATCTCCCACATGCAAGCACAAACCATGGAAGTGTTAGTCTTGAATGTTTGAATTTAATGTGTTGGTGATGAGTCTGGGTCAATTTGAGCCATGCATGTGAGTAATTCATGGAATTGGACTTCATAATGTTATAATTTTGTATTTGTACCATGTTAGTACATGTATATGTGAAGTTTGAGCTGAAATTATGTGTTTGGAGCCTTTGAATGTCAAGTTGAAGCTCAAGAACAAGTTCTGGAAAATCCAGAAAATTTGCTGTCCGCTCGAGCGGGAGAACCTCCGCTCGAGCATAAAATTCGAGCTCCCAGTATTTTCTGCAGTCATGACGTCCCGCTCGAGCGGGGGGGAAGTTCACGCTCGAGCCGGGAGCTATGTAGATCGAGTTCGCGCTCGAGCATCCGAGTGCAGCGGTCGAGCGTAAATTTGATGCATCCAATACTTTTGCAGACCTCATGGGTCCACTCGAGTGGGGACCCTGTTTCTGAAAATTTTATAAAGGCATTCTATGTTTCGTTTTCTGTTCTCTTTCACTTCTAAAATACTATTAGGCATACATTGAGCATTGTAATTGAGTTAAATAGATAAGAATGAAGCCTAAAGAGGAATATGTGAATTAAGGAACAGATTAAATTATTTGTCACCTGTAACAAGCCCGTGGGGGACCTCGCTACAGCTCGAACTCGATTCGTGTCACGGTTCTAAATCTTGAACCAAAGAGTCCAAATCCGGCAAATCATTTTGAGAAAACAGATTTTTGAAAGAAGTGCCAAATATGGACTGCTTTGCCAGATACAGAGTCGCCACCTAAATATTTTATTTTTGGAAAATTTAGGAAACCCTGACTCGTTGCCGAAGGCCACGTGTCCGTCATCACCAAAGTTGCCTCGGCTCGGGAACTTGGGTATGATTGGGGAAGGTCACTTCGTGAGCACCACCGCTCGCCCGATCAAAGATCGGCCTCTACTAACCATGATATCTAGTTTTGAAAACATTATGCGTTCTTATTTCGGTTATTAGCCTAGAATTACTACATGATGCGCACAGCATACAAGTATAGACTGGATCACCTGAATTGGAACAAAACATTTCCTGTTTGTTTGAAATATGGTTCGCTACTCGCAAGTAGGCTTAAAATGCAGATTTTGCCACCCTCGGGTGGGCTTAGAAAAGATGGTTTTGCCACTATCTAGTGGGCTTAAAACTTACAGTCAATGATTTGATCCAATCCAAATAACCCAACCTTCACCCACAGGCATTCAGGCAGATATATCACATAAGCACATAGCCTCATGGTAAGCATGCTATCATGGCAGTCACTCACACGCATGCAAGGATGCTAAAGCATAAAACTTACCGAGTACTCCAAGCCAAAGAAAGAAGCTAATTAGAAATCAATGCATGATCCTAATTATACAGAAATGCCTAATGCAACACATGCAATAATGCAACTATAGCAGGCTCGGCTATTCTAAACATGGCATATGAGATGCAACAGTTAACAAGTATTCAATTTGGAATTGAAGTACAATGCAGTTAGTATGATGCGCCGAGACCGATGCATGCAAGACAGATGAATGAATGCAAACATGCTATCATACTGTATGCTAATTGAAACATGCCCTAATCTAACCATCATAAGCTGGTAAATAAAAGGGAAAGAAAGACGTGAGGTTGGAAGACATACATCACACGCACGCACACTTATTACAATATTGCCCTCGCTCGGAGGGTCCGAATAAATTATTACAGTCCGAATAAATACAAAACCCTAATTAATTAACAAATTAATTCTAGGAAAGCAATAAACTAGCATGCAACCTAGGGAGTGCCTCGACTCTGCTCCGGATGATGGATGATGCATGTTTTGAGTTGCCTTGCGCAGAAATCCACTGCGATGCCCCGATTAGCCTCTGTTTGCAATTGTTCTTGGAATGCGTGCCAAGCTCTGGAAGGCTGCTGATTCTTGATTTGTTGCAACAGAGAGCAAGAAAGGGGCATGGCAATGTATTTTCACATATGTATGCATGCCTCGATCCTCGTGCCACCAATCACGCATCTCGATGCATGATGGCCGAGGAGTCGAATTGCACAACTCAATATGAGATGAATGCACATAAAAAAAAAACAATAAGACCGAGACTCCATCATGGATGATCCGGAGTGTCGGTGACTGGGAATTGAGACACGTTTCGTCAATCGAAGTACGAAACGTCCCTCGTTTCCCATGCTCGGGCTAACTCCTATCCCAAACACAATGCAATATGCATGACATGCATGAATGCAACTAAGATACAACCTAACATGCACAATGCTATGAAATGGCATACACGATGCGCGAGGTAATATGGCATACACAATGCTATGAAATGAAATGGCATACACAATGCATAATGTAACATGGCATGCACGATGCTCTAACATACAACCTAGCATACGCAATGCAAAGGACTGAGATGGCATACACAATGCAATATGGGCTTACACTAACATGAATGGACCTCAGCCACACTCACATCAGAGGCCATTAGATAAAAAATGAGACTCTCGAGATGCGTGCACGCATGCACGCAAACCGAGGACCGAACCTAAGGCACGAATGCCACTCTACCAAAGCATGGTAAGGCAAGGAACATGGTATGCAAACATGCAAATTTCAGCACTGAAATATGATACAAAATAGTCCCGAATCATGGAAATATGGCACCCGATGCATGAGGTGAGACCCAAAACTCAAAATTAGGCACATGGAATGACTTACAGCTATACAAAACATGCATTATTTGATCATGAAGCGTGAAGACAGAAGCAAGGCAGTCCCAAAACATGCATATTTCCAGTTTTAAGTGTGGTCAAAAAGTGCTAGCAAGATGGCCTAAAATAGTATGCAAATTTGACCAACAAACACGGTTTACATGGCAAGTGTAAGATGCACATGGAATCTAACCAAACCATCAAAAACCAGTGAATAAATCATATGAAAATAGGCCTAAATAACCACTGATATGCGATCATGGCATGCCAAAAGGGTGAGTTGCTTTAGAGGGCCATACAAGGGACTCTTAAGCACATATAAAATGGGCATGTGGCAGCCCTACACCCACTTTCAAAATCAAATATGGTAGTCTCAAAACTCACCAAATTGACCCCAAAATCAATCCACAAAGTATGCAAGATAGGGTCGCTTTGAAGGGCCAAGATGGCCATCAAACAAGCCAAGGTGAGAGGGGGGCACCCCCCTCTAATTTGGAACCTCAAAATTGTGGCCAAGCCACCAGAAATCCACTGGATTCCAGTGGCTAGAGGTCCAAACAAGGCGTGCAACAATAGCTAGGATATAAAGCTCAAAATAAGAGGCAACCAAGCATACAAGATAGCATATGACCTCAAACAAGAATGGAACCTTAATAAAACATGAAGATACTGTCAAAAAAAGCCTTTTTCTAGTTTACAACAAGTCTCAAAAATGAACACAAATAAGGCTAATCTATCATGCAAAAATGGGCTTAAAAGAGGGAATAGAGACAAGGGGCAGCAGCCGGCCCCAAATGGCAAAGAGCCCTTCAAAAAAGATGAAGAGGGGCTCAAAATAAGGCACTTCACAGTTTGTATCAAGCCACGAAAATGAACATAAGCAAGGCTAAACTAACATGCAAGAAAAATGCCTAAAAGATGGATAAAGAAACAAGTGGCAGCAGATGGCCTCAAACAGATGAGAGCCCTTCAACAAAGTTGAATAAGGGCTCAAAACAAGCCACTTTACAGTTTATAATAAAGCCCAAAACAGTTCACAAATAAACCTAAAATACTATGCAAAAATAGGCCTAAAAGGGAGTTTAAACACAAAGGGTGAAAAGAAGGCCTCAAACAGAGAAAGGCCCTTAATCAAACATGAAAAAGAGCTTAAAATAAGACTATTTTCAGTTAGGGTCGGAGCCCAAAAATGTAAGCAAAAGGAGTTAGGATATAGACCAAAAAAATGCACAAAAGAAGGAAAATGGGACTCACCCTTGTAGCCTATGTCTTCAACAACTCTTGGTCCAAGAAATGGTGCTCCTAGCCTCTGGAAATGGCCTCCAAGCTGCTGGAATGGAGTGAGGAGGTGTGGTGCTATGCGTTGGTGTAGAAATGTTGCAAGACTTGAGAGGTTTTGAGGGTTGAAGTGTAGAGAGAGAGAGATTCAATGCAAGAGGCTTAAACCAAATTTTGTAACCCTTAAAACTGAAGGGGAGGGGCTGGTTATATAGGCACAAGAGTGGAGAAAAGGGGGGGAGATTCAAATTTAAGTTTCCCCCCCAAAAGTTCCCCCCCTCGGATACAGAATCTGGGGGGAAAAAGAGGTCACAGCTAGAAGGAACAGGGTGCAAGGATCATGACCGGCCAGTTATCTAGGGTTTAGGTGGGCGGCCAGCCCTCCCCATGGCCGGCCGGCCAAGGGTCAAAAGGGTCAATGAAGATTGCTGGCCGGCCACCTCAAATTGGTGGCCTCCCATGTGTGCACAACACAACTATGTTGTCAAAAACTGGAAGAAGTGAACCAGGAGAGAGAAAAACTCATTTTTTAGAGGGGTTCAAAAGGGTCAGAAGCAATTACTGGCCGGCCATATCATATTGGTGGCCTCCCAGGTGTGTACAACACAAATATGTGGTTTAGGGATAGAAAAAATGGCCCAAGGGTGGTCAACATTGGCTTTCTGGTGAGAAAAACGGGCGACGGAGGGTGATGAAGAAATAAAACTGGTTGTCAGAACAATTACTGGCCTCCCACCCTTCTACAGCCTTCCTAACAATGAAAGTAAGGCCTCCACCAAAAATGAACCAAAACCGATGCAAAACGAAAGCTCGGGGGCCGAAACACGCAGCCCGAGGCCCCGAAAACTGACTGTTAGGCACCGGGAGTGGTGTTCGACCAGGAAGTTGGTCTCTCGGACCACAGTATCCCTCGAAAGGGAGTAAACAATATGTATGCCAAAAATCGGAGCAAACGGAGGTGGTTAAGCGGTCCCGAACCGAGGCATACGGCCGACGGCTCCGAAAACCGGGAACCGGGCTCCGAAATGGAAAAAATGGCCTACGACCACGAAACGTAGCCTACGGCCACTGAGAGATGATCTACGAGACCTCTCCCTCCCTTCGGGAAGAGAAAACAGAGAAAACGGAGCCTGGTTCGCAAATCGAGGCAAAGCACGAAAGAGTCCGGAAGTTCGGAGGCAAGGCTCGCGGCCGAGACTCTGAAACTTCTGAACGAGCACAATATGCAGTATCACCAAGCGCTCAATTGGTGACGTTTGAGTCTTAAGGTCGGTCAAAAATGGGGTGTCTACAGTTGCCCCTCTTTGACAGAACTCGAAAGTCACAAGTGACGGGAGTGAATGTCAAAGCCCAGAGACGACCCATTTTTGACAAGGCCGAAGATTTAGACAAACATACAAGATATCAAAGAAACGTGCCCGCAGGCGTGCCCGCAGGCAGGGGGGGCAAAATCCAAAGTGATATGCACAAGGCCGGATGTAACTCAATGACCATGCAAATGCAGCAAGCTGTAATGAAGCAAGTATTCGCAAATAGATGCAACAGTTTTAAGCAAGAATGCAAAGCAACAACTACATTTCATGCAGTTAGGAATGTGGAGAACTTATTCAATTCTCGTCGCGTCTCACACGGAGAAGATACGATACCTGCGCGATTCGTCTGGTCGCACCAGCTTCAAATGAACCGTACATACAATATCGTGCCTGTAAAAGAAAGAAACTCAACAAGCACAACATGGTTAGCAATATATGTTCGGTGTGATATTAAGCGCAGATAAACACTGTGTCGATGGGTGAGTGCAACGCAATGCAAGAAGCAACGTGCGTGACAACGCAAGTTTAAGCAAAAAGGCATGACGATATCAAGGAGACGTGCATAATAGTGCAAGTATATGCATGAGAATGCAAGTTATGTGCACAACAATGCAGAACAAGTGTAAACTAGAATGCACGTTTGTCACAAAACAACGAGCAAGGAGGTGCGCGTTTCGGCGAGGGCGACTCGATCGCGGCCTCCGGTTCACCTCCCGGAGGGGTCACAACACGTTCAAAAGAAGGATACACTTTGCTTTTGACGAGTAATGATGAGACACGCATCGAAGGTTGAAGTTGAAGTTCCGGCGGGGCGATTTCGCGACGGAAAGTGCACTTTTCTTGTACTTTTTCAGGTCTCGGGGACTCCAATCATCACCAAAATTTGCAAAGACCTTGGGGCCCACCTAGGGAACACCACCGGCCAGCTTTATTGCAAGGGGGAGGCCACTGGCCAGTTTTTTGAAAAGGAATGGCCGGCCTGCCAGAAAAGGTGGCCGGCCGACCACTTTGTCAAATCCGCGGGCATTTGGTCTTTTTGCTCTCTTTTCTTTAAATGTGCTTATCCAAAGCACTTTTCCTCATAAGTGCAGCTCCGAAATAGCCTCCTCTACCTTCCCAAACCATTTTCTCCTTCAGATCTGTGCTCTATACGCGTTTTCCAACGCCCCACGCAAGTTGTTTTCGCGAAAACTTTCAGTTCTCTTCACTTTGAATCGATTAAATTTTGATTTCGAGGCTCCTTTTCTCATTTTCGCCACTTGAGGTGAGTTTGTCTCAATATTTGGAAGATTTTCTCGAGAGTTGACTTTTGTTGACTTTTTCATTTCCCGAGAGTTGACTTTTGTTGACTTTTTCCAATTTCGGCTCATTTTGCTCATTTTTGCTCCTTTTTGCAGATTTTCTGAAATGGCTGGTCATTTCCCTCACGGTGGAGGTCCTCCAGGCGCCGGGGATGATCCTGACATTATGGCTCTGTGTAGACACCCCATTTTTGACCGCCCACAAGACTTGGGCACTACTGTTGGTTTGCTTGGTGGAGAAAGGTGTGCAGGGCACAGGTTTAGTTTCCTCGGCAATGAGAAAGACAAATCTTAACTTCACACCCCATTGTGGACCAAAGTTATTTTGGACGGTTTTTAGACCTTAAAACCCTCTCTTTCAAAACATTTTTGAAATAAAATTCCTACGATGTTCCGACGCTCGCATTTCGGTAAATGTTGCGCTTTTCGGTAAATCGAGCAAGGACAAAGTGGAGATAAATGAAAGAGAGATGAAATCTTTGAAAAATCTTTCAAAACACCTTACTTCGGGGTTTGAAGTTGAAGAAAAGAGGAGAGGAGGGGAGAAAATAGGTTGGAGAAGAAGTTCGCCATGAATCTGGGTAGAAGAAAGTCGAGTGGCCCTCGCTGAATCAGGCTTATTCAATTGCATACTTGGAGTTAAGCTATGAGGCCACCATCGTTGGAAAGAAGACTTCCTGGGCTTCACTTTGTACTCAAGAATCTCCCAAAGCCAAGTCCGGCTGGAGGAGATATGATTGGTTGAAGCTGGGTATCATCCCGGTTGGATCGAGTCTGTGCGGCTTCACCAAAAAGGGCATAACTTTTTTCACAAGAGGAATTTTGATGCAAGGTTTGCGCCATTGGAAAGCTAACTTCCGGGGCTTCAATTTGCATACCCACCGGCCATTTTTTGACCTTAGAATCATCTATCGGCAATCTATTTTTCCGACCGGCAGAAAATAGTGCCGACCGGCACTTTATTTTGGCCGACGACCAATTTTTCTGGCCGGTTTGCACCCTTTGCACCCTCCAAGGCTGGTGCATCCCAGCTGTGCCAGTTGGAATGCACTAGCACACTCCCCCGTGCCTATATGTGGCTATTTTGCACCCTTTTGCACCTTTGAACCCCCTAAAGCTTCTAGAAGCTTGAACCCTTTGGCCAAGCTTCTTGGGGAAGCTTGGCCAGCTGTATTAGCTTCCTCTAGAAGCCTAGAACCCTTTGCACCCTTTGCCCCTTTTGGCATAGCTTCTTGGAGAAGCTTGGAGCACTTTTTGTTGCCTATATAAGCACCCCTCCTCTTCCTTTGTGTAGGTTAGAGATTCTTAAGCAAAAAACCAAAGATATAGATACATATCTGATATGGATACATATATCCCTCCATCTCTCACTATATCTCTCTCATTCAACCTCCAAACACCCTTGTTCTTGGGCCATTCCTTCACCAACCCATAGCACAACACCACCACTTCCATTTCCAGAATTTGGGAGGTCATTTGCAGAGCTTAGGAGCACCAAAACTTGGTCCAAGAGGTGCTGGTTTGTTGGTCTACAAGGGTAAGCACACTTTTCCCCAAAACTAGCATTTTCTTGGTTCATATCTAAGCCATAGTTGCATGTATTTTTGAGCTTCGATATAAACTACAAAGAGGCTTATTTTGAGCCCTTCTTCAACATTGAAGAAGGGCTCAACACTGTTTGGGGCCTCCATGCATGACTAACTTCAATACCCTCTTTGGTCCCCATTTTTTTGCATGTTTCTTTACCCTGCCATGCTTCTGTTTTTGGGCCTTCGACAGGCCTGAAAAGTGTCTTATTTTTCCCCCCTCTACATGTCTCATGAAGGGTCTTTGGCTGTTTGGTGCACCCTTTTGGTACTTCATGTTATACCCCTTTGTGGGCCCTTAATCTTGCATTGCATTTTGAGCATGTTTGTATATTGATTTGGGGCTTGTCATCTACTGTGGGTAGTCATATTTTTGGTCCCTCATCAGTATTGTAGAAGGGTATTTTTCAGTTTGGTGCATGCTTAGCATACCTACCATGTGATGCCTTGTAATTGCCTTAATATGCCTTAGGTTGTTAGCCTTTGTGTTCGAGCATGTTTTAGGCTTAGATTTGTGAAGCTTTTGTGTTTATTTTGCCATGCTTTAGGTCTGTCTTAAGTTGTTTGAGTCGATCCTAGCATGCATTATATAGCCTCTTTGCATTTTGTGGCTTGTATGCTTCAAGTATGTGAATGTGTGAGCATTGTTGCATGCTTTGTTGATTTATTTAGTTGGTTTGGAACCTCCTATAACATGATTTCAGAGCTTACGTTGCATGCTATATGTCCATACTTAGCCTCTTTAAGTGTGCTTAAGAGTTGCCTTGTTTATGCTTAAGGTGTTGGACCATGATTGCATGCATGTGTGTGTGCATTTTGTGCCTTCATTTCCATGATTATGGCCACTGATTTTGGCATGCTTGCGAGCTATCCATGTTAGTTTAAGTCCATCGTTGCATGTTGTTGCATACCATGTTTGTTTACATGTTTAGGTTGCGCGCCTAGCATACATTGTTCATTTGCATGCCCATGTTGCATACTAGATCACCTGCCTAGGTTGCATTACATTGGCATGCATGCCTTGCCTCTTGATCAAGTGATAGAGGTTGGGCCTTATGTGTTTGTTTGATTTGCATGACATTTGAAATCAAAGTGCATACTTGGTTTCTTGGGCCATCACGCATCGAAATGCGCAATTGGTGGTCCGAGGATCAAGGAACATACCCCTTTGAGTTAAAATCATGATAAGGGATGTGTTGGTGCACACATTCGCTTGAAATTTCATGCCATGCACTGTCTGTTCTTTGTTGCTGTCAAAACTGTCTTCTGCAGGAAGTTTCTGCCGACCGGCAACATACAGTGTCGACCGGCCATTTGTGAATGGCCGATAGCTTCATCAGCAGCCGATGGACATTCCTCAATGGCCGGTGGGAATTTCCTCCAGCCGATGGTATTCTACAGGTGTGCAAGGAACGTGTCCCCAGGACTTTGGCAGTCTTTGGAGAGGGCAGGGCAGTGTAAACAGAGGCAGCAGTGGCATGGTGCGGGTTTTCCGGGCGAGTCGGATTCGAGCATGCATCATTCGCGCATCCCGAGGCAGGGGCTGTGGCCACCTTTCCTTTTTTGCATTTAATTTGATAATTAGAATTCTGTAATAATTTATTCTGTATTCGGACTGTATTATTTGGGACTGTATATTCTTTTGGTCCCCCCTGTGTGAGGGCATATTTGTAATAAGTGTGGGTGAGTGTGTTGTATGTCTTCCAACCCCCATTTCTTTCTTCCCTTTTATTTACCTGCTTATGATGGTAGATTATGGCACGTTTATTTTAGCATACCTTATGCAATGCATGCGTGCATCCATGCATTTGTTTACATGCATCGGGCTCGGTACATCACGCTAACTGCATTGTATTCCAATTTCCAAATTGAATACGTGCTATTTGTAGCATTTCACATGCCATGCTTAGGATAGCCGAGCCTGTCTAGATTGCATCTTTGCATGTGTTGCATTAGCCATTTTTAACATGAACTAGGATCATGCATATGATTACTAACTGGTTTCTGTTTTGGCTTGGAGTACTAGGTAAGCTTTTATGCTTTAGCATATCGCATGCGTGTGAGTGTTGCCATAATAGCATGATTACCATGAGGCTAGCTGCTTATGTGATATAACTGCTTGAATGCCTGTGGGTGGAGGTTGGATTACTTGAGTTGGAAAAACTCGTTGAAATCCGTGTTTTAGCCTACTTGCGAGTAGCAAATTCCAAAGCGTTTTCAAAACCAACGGATATGCAATGCCTGTTTCCAAATTAGGCGATCTAGTCTATACTTGTTTGCTGTGCGCATAACATAGTAATTCTAGGCTAATAACTGGAATAAGAACGCATAAAGTTTTCAAACCCGGATATCACGGTTAGTAGAGGCCGATCTTCGGACCGGGCAAAAGGGGGTGCTCATAGCTGACCTTCCCCGATCGTACCCAAGCTCCTGAGCCAAGACCACTTTGGTGATGACGGACACGTGGCCTTCGGCACCGAGTCAGGGTTTCCTAAATTTCCCCATTTTAAAATATTTAGGTGGCGACTCTGTATCTGGCAAAGCAGTCCATGTTTGGCACTCCTTCTTCAAAAAATCTATTTTTCTCAAAACGATTTGCCGGATTTGGACTCTTTGGTTCAAGATTAAGAACCGTGACAATTTGAGTCCGAACTGTAGTAAACCCAAATGAACAGAACGGGGTTCATCCCCCCGGGGCGTTCGGGGACGTCTACACTCTGCCCCCGAGGGTTCGACCCTTCATACCCGAGAGGTACGACCCTCCAGCACATATTCTTCCGCAGGCTGTTTTCTATCACTTTACTGATTTTGACGATCGAGCGCCCGAGGATCTACTTTTGCGAGAGCCAGGGTCTCACCTTTCCCATGAGGCACGAGAGGTATTTACTCCACTTTTACATTTTATGCAATATATTCTGCATTTTTCGTGCATTTCGTGCTTTCGCTATGTTTATCTGTTCATTCGAGTACACAGTTCAATCACTTTGAACTTCTGAACACGTAACCCGTAAATTGATTGTGAACACCCGGCACACACTGGTTGAGAATAGAACACGCTGCCCAAACTCTGATTTTCTGAACACACAGCTCGAATTGAAGGTGAACACGCAGCACATACTGATTGAGAGTTGAACACGCAGCCCAAACTCTAATTTTCTGAACACACAGCCCATTGTTGAGGTCAACACACAGCACACACTGATTGAGAGTAGAACACGCGGCCCAAACTCTGATTTTCTGAACACACAGCCCGAATTGAAGGTGAACACGCAGCACACACTGATTGAGAGTAGAACACGCAGCCCAAACTCTAATTTTCTGAACACACAGCCCATTGTTGAGGTGAACATGCAGCACACACTGATTGAGAGTAGAACACGCGGCCCAAACTCTGATTTTCTGAACACACAGCCCGAATTGAAGGTGAACACGCAGTACACACTGATTGAGAGTAGAACACGCAGCCCAAACTCTGATTTTCTAAACACACAGCCCGAATTGAAGGTGAACACGCAGTACACACTGATTGAGAGTAGAACACGCAGCCCAAACTCTGATTTTCTAAACACACGGCCCGAATTGAAGGTGAACATGCAGCACACACTGATTGAGAGTAGAACACGCAGCCCAAACTCTGATTTTCTGAACACATAGCCCAAATTCTGTATCTGATTTGATTTTGCACACAGCTCATATATTTCGTTTGCACGCAGCTCATTCGTTTCATTTGCACGCAGCTTATTCATTTTATTCTAAAATGCTGAAACATGTATTCATTCTGAATGCAGGTGACTTCTCGCACTGTGCGGGGATATGGCTCTACTGCGGTGAGAGACTGGTATGTCGAGCTCCCGGAGGCTGTCCGGGATTTGGTTGACTTGGCAGGGTTTGGGCCCTTCTGTACTGGACTATCTCGTTGTCCTGCCAGGAGGACGTTGATGGGCGCCTTGGTGGAGAGATGGTGGGACACCACCAACTCCTTCCATTTCTCTGCCACGGGGGACCTGACTATGACCCCTTTTGACTTTGCCGTATTGACCGACCTTGACGTGGGAGGTTGGGCCATCCCTTACGACGAGGATACGGGCCAGTGGGAGGCCGCTTGGATATATTTATTGGGGGCTCGCCTGCCTGTTGATAGATCTTCGGGCAGGGTCCGATACACTTGGTTCTCTTCTCATTTCCGGAGGGTAGAGATGGAGCCTGAGACTCCTACGGAGGCAGCACAGTATGCTCGCGGCTTTCTGATGTTCCTCTTCGGGACCACTTTGTTTGCCGATAGGGGGAACACTGTCGGGCTGTATCTGTTGAGCGCTTTGGTGGACCTATCACAGGTCAGACGGTATGACTGGGGTGGCGCCGGCTTGGCTGCCCTTTATTGCTACATGAGCGCGACCTCCCGTGGACGGGGGGACTTACTTGGCGGCTACTGGAGAGCCTGAGAGGTACTTTCTGCCCTCTTGATTTACATTTCTGCTGTACATTACTTGTACATTGCACACATGGCGCACTTTACACTCTGTATCTTGCACTTTGCCCTCAGCATTTTGTGTTTACATTCTGCACTATTTTCCACAGTTATGGGTCTATGTGTACTTCCCGACATTAGCCCCAGAGTTGGTGGTGGAGGGGCCCCTCATGACCCCGTATTCACTCGTATTCGAGGGCCAGCACCGGCCGAGACCTCGGGAGTCTCTCCTTTATCTTCGGCAGTACTTTGATACGGTGCGGTCGACGGAGGTATTTCAGAACTCTCAGCTCTTTCTGTTTCCACTCTTCGAGTTACTTTGCACATTTACGATTTCTGATTGGTTTATGCATCGATTATCCACAGATCACATGGCAGCCCTGGGCGCCTTTAGGGGAAGATCTCCGATTTCAGTTCGCCAGAGCATGGGGTGCCTCCCGTCCAATTGGGTCTAAACTTGCCCCTTGGGTCATGGATGGGGGCTCGGTTGTCCTTGAGCACCAAATCTCCTTCCTTTAGATTCCTGGACTTAACTTTCTTGTTGAAGGCCCAGGCAATTCTGCGCTGATAACCTTGAACGTGGTACAGTGCTTTCAGTCTTCTTTCATCAAAGAGCATGAGTCCCTCAAACCTGCTCTGCTGCCAATCTGCCTCGGCTATTTGACACTCAGCCAATACTCGCAATGACGGGACCTCAATCTCAATAGGTAGAACGGCCTCCATCCCATAAACCAATGAATATGGAGTCGCCCCAGTAGAAGTTCTGATTGAAGTTCGGTAGCCCCACAGAGCAAACGGCAGCTTATCTGGCCAGTCCCAGTAGGTTTCCGCCATCTTCTGCAATATGTGTTTGATATTCTTGTTGGCGGCCTCAATCGCTCCATTGGTTTGCGGTCGATAGGTAGATGACTTATGAAAAGCCACGTTGTATTTTTCCAACAAGTCAATCACTTCCTTCTTGAAGTGGGAACCGTTATCTGAAATTATCTCATTTGGGACCCCATAACGACAGATGATGTTGTTTCTGATAAATTTTGCAACGTGCGAAGCCTTCAACACCGCATAAGATTGGGCCTCGACCCACTTCGTAAAGTAATCTATCGCAACCAGGATGAACTCATGCCCATTCGACCCCTTCGGAGTGACAGCCCCGATCACATCAATCCCCCAGACTGAAAATGGCCATGGCGAAGTCATATTATACAGCTTCGACGGCGGAATGTTCATGCGATTTGCATGGATCTGACACTTATGGCATCGCCGAACAAAACTGATACAATCCTCCTCCATGGTGGACCAGTAGTAACCCTGTCTGAGGATCTTCCGTGCTAGCATTACTCCATTCATGTGCGCACCACATTCCCCTCCATGGATGGCTTCCATTAGGCGCTTCGACTCTTCGGCATCGACACACAGCTTATGCATTCCCAGATGGCCTCTCTTATACAGCTTACCCCCACAGATGATGAACTGAACGGCCATTCTTCTGATCGCCCTTTTATCCTTGGCATTTACCCCTGGCGGGTATGTTTCCTTCTCTAAGAAATTCCAAATGTCGTAGTACCAGGGGTTTTCGTCCTGAACCTCATCTATAGCAGCAATCGACTCATAAGCTGGCGCAAATTTCTGGTCAATGATGACTGGACGCATCTGAACTCCGAATGGGATGTCTATCATGGAAGATAGAGTTGCTAAAGAATCTGCGAACCTGTTGTTCTCTCTTAGTAGATGAGTAAAACTTAGCTTCTCAAACCAAGGAATTAACAAATCCAAGGTCTGGTGATACATCATCATCTTTTCCTCTTTGACTTTCTAGTCTCCTTTTGCTTGAGACACAACAAGGTTCGAGTCCCCAATGACGTCCAACCGTCTTGCCCCTAGTTCCAGGGCTGCTTCTAGACCAGCAATGCATGCCTCATATTCTGCTTCGTTGTTCGAGACTTTGAATCGGAGTTTGAAGGCTAGAGGGATACAGGATTTGTCGGGCGCTATCAGCAACACTCTTATCCCGTACTCGTACTGATTTGATGCTCCGTCAAAGTACATCGTCCAAGTTTCATCGTCGATGTGCAAAATGGCCTCATCTGGGAATAAGTACTCGACTGCTTCACCCTCTTCTACTGGATGGTCAGCTAGGAATTCTGCTACTGCTCTTCGTTTGACTAACTTGCGTGTTACATACTTCAAATCAAATTCGGAGAGCAACAGCAACCAACGAGCTAGCCTACCCGTAAGTGCCGGTTTCTCGAAAAGATATTTGATGGGATCGAGTCGTGAAACCAACATTACGGAGTGAGCTAACAGGTAGTGCCGCAGCTTCCTGGTAGCCCATACCAAAGCTAAGCAAGCCTTCTCTAACGGTGTGTAGCGAGTCTCATACTCTAGCATTTTCTTGCTCAGATAGTAGATGGCTTTCTCTACTTTGTCCTCTGATTCTTGCGCAAGCATACAGCCCATTGTGCTCTCAGTCACTGAAAGGTACAATATCAACAGTTTCCCCGGCTCTAGTGGCGACAACACGGGCGGGTTCTGTAGATATTCTTTGATCTGTTCAAATGCAGCTTGGCATCGGCCGTCCCATTAGAATTTCTTGCCTTTCTTCAGGAGACCAAAAAGTGGTTCACAAGTCAAGGTTAATTTTGAGATAAACCGTCTTATGAATTGCACTTTACCCAGAAAGCCTCGCACCTCCTTTTCAGTCCTTGGTGGGGGCATTTCTAGGATGGCCTTGATTTTGGAAGGGTCGACTTCGATGCCTCTCTGTGTAATCAGAAACCCCAGCATTTTTCCCGCTGTAACACCAAACGTACATTTCTAAGGATTTAGCCGCAACCCGAATTCCCTGATCCTTTGAAAAAACTTTTGCAAGGCAGTGTAATGGCCCTCTCTTTCTTTGGACTTGACAATCATGTCGTCCACGTACACCTCAACCTCTTTGTGGATCATGTCATGCAATATTGTGGTCGCGGCCCGTTGATAAGTAGCTCCAGCATTCTTTAGCCCAAACGGCATGACTCTATAGCAGTATGTCCCCCACGGGGTGGTGAATGCAGTCTTTTCCCGGTCTTCGGGTGCTATCACTATCTGGTTGTAGCTTGAGAAGCCATCCATAAACGAAAGCAATGCGTGTCCTGGTGTGAAATCCACCAACTCATCAATATGCGGTAAGGGAAAGTTGTCCTTCGGACTAGCACTGTTCAAATCCCTGAAATCTACGCATACTCGGATCCTGCCATCCTTCTTTGGCACCGGAACGATGTTGGCCAACCAAGTTGGGTATTCTGATACCAGTAGGAAGCCTGCGTCGATTTGCTTGGTGACCTCTTCCTTAATCTTGAGAGCCCAATCCGGGCGGATCCTCCTGAGCTTCTGCTTGATGGGTCGGGCCTCGGGGTCGAGAGGGATCCGATGCTATACAATCTCAGGATCGATTCCAGGCATGTCTTCGTAGGACCACGCGAAAACATCTTTGAAATCTTTTAATGAAGCGACTAAGCGCTCGCGTTCCTCCAAAGACAACGTGGACCCGATCTGGACCAGCCGCGGGTCCTCCTCAGTACCAACATTCACGGTAATGATTTCATCCATTAGGGGTTTGACAAATCTCTCCTGCTCTTGTTCAATTAAGCGTTGCAAAACCGGAGGAATTTCTTCCTCGTCGTTTTCATCAAAATTTTGAAAGTCTGAGTTCATGCAATAAATCAAGGGCACAGAAAAGTACTCAGAAACCACAGATATTTGATTCTCATTAAGCACATCTAAATCGTCTGATCCCTCGGTTACAACAGACTCAAATGAGAAAGAAAAAGACGACCTGGACAAGACCGTGGCATCCGGGTTATCATCCCCAAGATTACCAGACTCAGACTCAGTCGAGCTGGAACCTGATTCCGACTCACAAGACTCGGTGGAATCAGATTCCAGCTCACTACCCGACCCGGTGCTGCTGGACAAAAATCCCTCTTCGTATTGCCAAGTGAGAGAGGGTGCGATAGATGCATCCAAAATTGTCGCTGGTAGGCCCGCAGCCATTTCATCCCCATTCATGGAAACTGAGAAGTTATCCCCCAAGCACTTTTGGTCGATCGGAGGATCTGAAAGTAGACATGCCAATGCTACCCCCATTTCAATTTTAGCGCCCACGGAGTCCACTGCCTTACACTGCTCAACCTCAGCTGATGGGTCTGTTTGCTCTTTGGCAACGTCATCCCCGGATAATTGCAGGTCGAAGAAGATCTCGAAGCCTGGCACGCACTTCTTCTCCTCGTTCAACCACGGCTCTGGGAAGCCGCAAAATGGAAAGTCCTCCCCGTCCCGGACGAAGCGTCCGTTCAGGGTACCCTGAATGGGCCTATGCATCAGCTCAAAAGGCTTCCCAGCCTGCTTTGCTCTGGCTCTTCCAGCCATTTCCTTTCCCTTCCTTACCCAGTCCTCTTTGGTGGGCAGATAACCCAAGCCAAAGTTATGAGGGTTGTGTGGCACTTCGGCCAATGCTGCGACGCCCTTCCGGCCGCTTCTTCCTAATCCCATCCCGGGGATGTATTGTAGCTTGTTCATGAGGTATACAGATTGAGCACTGACATATACTCCCTCATTGACAGCCATGATATTCTGCACAACCCGAGCCTTAGCCAGAGTAAACCCTGATAAGAACACATCCTCCATGCCGTGCTCGATTTCCAAGACTGGTGTAGACACTTCTGGCGGTGGATGGATTGATGAATTCCCAAAAACAATGGCCACCCCCTTCCCGTGAGGGTACTTCAACATCTGATGCAAAGTGGAAGAGACTGCCTTCACTTGGTGCAACCACGGCCGCCCCAAGAGTAGATTGAAGGTTGTGGGAACGTCCAAGACATGGAATTCAATGTTGTGTTGTCCTGGACTAACCTGGGTCTGAATTTTGACAATCCCCATCACCTCTCTGCTGGTGTTATCATAGGCTCTGATCACTTGAGTAGTCGGCACGAAGTCCGCGGGCTTCAACCCGATTGCATATGCCGTTCTTGACGGGCACACATTAATGGCGGATCCCGTGTCGACAAGAACCACTGGCACCCACTTGCCTCTACACTCCACAGAGATGTAAAGGGGTTTGTTATGATTTGCGCCCTCAGGCGGTAATTCCTTGTCTGAAAAGGTTAACGTTGGGGAACCTCCTCCCGGAAAGAGCAGTCCAACCAGCTGCTCTGGTGTGGTATCTATAGAGAGTTTGGCCTTGTCCATAGCAGATAGGACAGCCTGCCTATGCACTCATGAAGCCATAAGCAGTCCCCAGATGGAGATGTCTGCTTGTATCTTCTTTAACTTTTTGAGCACGGCTTCTTCTTCAATCTGTTTCTCCTTCCGTTTTTCGGCTTCTTTATCCTTCCCAGATGCCTCTAGCTGGTCCAAGTGCAGGGGCTTGAAATACCGCCCGCTTCTCGTCATATGGTCGACCTCTCCGACATACCAGGTGTCGTCTGGCTGATGGTTTCCCCAATCTTCATCTGTGTGGGCAAGACATAAATCATCGTCCTCCCACCACATTCCATCGGCCGCCGACAGACACCTGTCTGGCTCCGGTATGTTTGTACTCTTGGTATTTTCGGCCCACATGCCCGCAGCATCTTCTGTCTTTGTGCACATAGCACTTTCAATTCCTTCATGGGTTTTGGCTTTCCGGATCCTCTCAGAATCCCAAATCTTTTCTTGTTCTGCCTGTGTTAGCGCAATTTGTTGTTGAGCTTTCCCTGCATTCACACTGTCCCAGTTCCGAGCGAAATTCTTCGTACCGGCACTCTCTGGCAGTGTACTCTAACTTCCGGCCCTTCCGGCCACAGCTAATATTCCTGCCCCTGGTGGGCTCTGTTTTAGTTGGAACTCTTCCACCACATCTGGTTGATCATCCAGCCATCCAGTGGCCTTTGCTGATTCCTCATAATCAAACCAGTTGACTGCCGCGCCCCCTGATTCTTGGTCATCGAAAAACTGTAGGTTGGCAAAGTCCTCCTCCACAGCCGTCAAATCATTTGCCCCTTGCTCAAATCCATCCCCCCGGATCACACACAGCTCTGCCTTCTCTGGCAATTCTATACCTGGCTCGACCTGGCCCGCAGACAAGATGTACTCACTTGGATCATAGGCTTCCCCAACGAAACTCCCGGACTGTCCAATCCCAGACTCAATAATTCTATTCTTTTTTGAAATCTGCCCTGCCCCATCTTCGATGGTCACCACTGTCGGCTCTGGTTGGGTTGTGGAGATGTCCAACATGCACAAAGAGTCGGTGCAGTCGGCAAGGAGCACCTCCGGCTTAGGTAGGTGGGATGGGGTGATATAGATACTAGGATCGTAAGACACGACCCCAGTTTGGATAAAGTTGATTCTGTTAGGAGGGGGAGCTTGGTTATGTGGTGGGAGAGGATTAGTTGTGACATTGGGTTTGTCGGGAGACGCGATCACCTGCTTGTCAATAAGATCCTGGATCTCGTGACGCAATCTAAAACAACGGTCGGTGTCGTGACCGTGCTGTTGGTGATACGCGCAATATTTTGCCGGGTCATGAGAGGGAGGGAGTGGATTTGGTAGTGGCCTCGGCTCCAGGGGCTTCAAATGCTTTTTCCTTATTAAAACCCCCAGAGCTTTGGACAGGGGCATAAATAGGGGTGTGAAGGTTCTTTGGCCTCTGGGTTGGTATTTAGCGGTCTGCGTATTGCTTCCGGATGCATTGGAGAAGAGCGTGGCTGCCATGGGTCTCGGAAGGGGAGGGGGAATGGTGGTGACCATGCTCACCTCTGAAGTTCTTGCAGTTGCAGCGCCACTCGGGCCTGCATTGTTGTTACGGTTTGAAAGTCCTCCTGGGCTGTTCCCTATCTTGGTCAATCAGACCCTGTTTCATTGCATCTTCAATTTGTACCCCCATCTCATGCAGATCTGGAAAAGTGGGGAAGGGGAGTACAATCATCTTCTGCATCAATTTTGGCTGGAGATTGCGCACAATCATCCGAATCTGGTCCTTGTCGGTGGGCCTCAAAGTCATCATTGAGGCCTTCGCCCTCCACCGGGTCACGAAATCCGAGAAACTCTCTTTGGGCTCCTGCCTTGTTGTTTCGAGATCTCGGGTTGTAATCTCAATCTGGGTGTTGTAAGAGTATTGCGCAACAAAGGCTTCAGCCATTTCATCCCAACTCCGCTTGACATCATCCTCCAACTTCGCATACCAGATAGCGGCCACACCCGACAGGGTTCGGCCGAATAGCGAAAGCTTCTGGGGTCTGGTGAGGCCCATTGGCCGTAATATATTTGAGAATAGTCGGAGGTGGACCATGGGATCACCAGATCCGTCGAAGCGATCGATCTGCGGCATCTTGAATCTATCTGGTAATGTCACGGCCACATCGGTATATCCGTCCTCGATATCCGGAATAGCCTTTACCCCTTGGGATTTCTTAAAAAGCTTCTCGAGCTTGCTCAATTTCAGTGTTGTGGGGTCTATTTCGAACTCGAAGGGAGAGTCCGGGTGGTTGATGGGTGTAGGTGCTTTGGACAGTTGAGGCGGAAGTGGAGGCGGAGCTGGCCCCGTTGGAAGGTCCGTGTCCTCCCGGATGTTTTGGACATTTGGCAAGGTGTTCTGGGTGTTCGGCAAGGCATTCTGAACAGTAGGTGCCTGCTTGGGTAACGGGACCCCCGGCGGAGGAGGAGCTGGGTGTGAGGTTGATGTTCCGGCTTGCTGCTGGAGTCTAGTGATGAGCTCAGCCTGCTGGGCCATGATTGTGGCCTGCTGTTTAGAGAACTCCACTTGGCGGACAGCGTCCTCCTGCATTTGTCTCATGCTCTCCTGCATTTGGCGCATCATTTCTTCCATCCCGGCCATATTCTATTGGTCTTGCTGACTGACTGGTATGTGTATTTCTATGGCGGAAACTGAAACCTCAACCTGACTGTTCACTGCTAGGGTAGACCACTGTTCTGGTAACCTCTGCTCAGACACACTGCGCTTTCTTGGCCTTCTTCTAACAGCCGGGGGTAGAGAATGGAACACTGGCTGTCCGTCAACCAGATCCTCAGATCGATTGAGCCGACGACCTCTTGTCCAAAGTGCTTGGGGAATATCTACTAGGTCGGAAGCAATTGTGCTAAAACTGTCCTAGCAAAAAGATAAATAAAGCAATAAAGAAATAAATAACCAGACAAACGAACAGCATAACAGCTTAAAATAAATACACAACACACAGCTGGGCATAACAACACACGGTCGATAAGCTGAATACACACTGTCCTCAAACACTGATCATTATCCCTGAATCACTGTTCCCCAATACTGAATCTGATACCCGCAGATAGCTGATTCCCAAAAGAACTGAACTGATGCCCGCAGGCCTGATGCCCAAACTTATAAACTGATACATGCATTCCTGTAGAGATGCACTCTAAAAGCACATAACAGATAAGTGAGAGCCAAAACACCCCTATGTTGGGGTAGGGTTTTCCCTGTCCTATTTTGTCAGGAGCTAAGGTTTCACTATGCACGCAGCGGTTTCAAACAACCTATATCAGGTAAGCAACCTGTCCTAGCTTGGAATGGTCACTACGGATTTCGATATGCACTAGGTCGAATGGTCAAAAAGGGTGCCCTGGTAAAACCGGGGTTTGTGTTCCCATACTGGCAGAGCCCACAACCGGTCAGCCTTATGGTCATGCCTTGACATGACAAGCCTCCGGCAAACCGTTCAGGAATAGCAGATGGTAAACACGGTGTCCTATGCGCACCAATGCAAATGCAATGCAAAGAAACACGTAAATGTAGCCAAAAAAAGATAGCATGAGTTCGAGTCAAGTTCTCTAAATCCCCAGCGGAGTCGCCAGAAACTGTAACAAGCCCGCGGGGGACCTCGCTACAGCTTGGACTCGATTCGTGTCACGATTCTAAATCTTGAACCAAAGAGTCCAAATCCGGCAAATCGTTTTGAGAAAACAGATTTTTGAAAGAAGTGCCAAACATGGACTGCTTTGCCAGATACAGAGTCGCCACCTAAATATTTTATTTTTGAAAAATTTAGGAAACCCTGACTCGTTGCCGTAGGCCACGTGTCCGTCATCACCAAAGTTGCCTCGGCTCGGGAACTTGGGTACGATTGGGGAAGGTCACTTCGTGAGCACCCCCACTCGCCCGATCAAAGATCGGCCTCTACTAACCATGATATCTAGTTTTGAAAACATTAGGCGTTCTTATTCCGGTTATTAGCCTAGAATTATTACGTGATGCGCACAGCATACAAGTATAGACTGGATCACCTGAATTGGAACAAAACATTTCCTGTTTGTTTGAAATATGGTTTGCTACTCGCAAGTAGGCTTAAAATGCAGATTTTGCCACCCTCGGGTGGGCTTAGAAAAGATGGTTTTGCCACTATCTAGTGGGCTTAAAACTTACAGTCAATGATTTGATCCAATCCAAATAACCCAACCTTCACCCACAGGCATTCAGGCAGATATATCACATAAGCACATAGCCTCATGGAAAGCATGCTATCATGGCAGTCACTCACACGCATGCAAGGATGCTAAAGCATAAAACTTACCGAGTACTCCAAGCCAAAGAAAGAAGCTAATTAGAAATCAATGCATGATCCTAATTATACAGAAATGCCTAATGCAACACATGCAATAATGCAACTATAGCAGGCTCGGCTATTCTAAACATGGCATATGAGATGCAACAGTTAACAAGTATTCAATTTGGAATTGAAGTACAATGCAATTAGTATGATGCGCCGAGCCCGATGCATGCAAGACAGATGAATGAATACAAACATGCTATCATACTGTATGCTAATTGAAACATGCCCTAATCTAACCATCATAAGCTGGTAAATAAAAGGGAAAGAAAGACGTGGGGTTGGAAGACATACATCACACGCACGCACACTTATTACAATATTGCCCTCGCTCAGAGGGTCCGAATAAAAAATACAGTCCCGAATAAATTATTACAGTCTGAATAAATACAAAACCCTAATTAATTAACAAATTAATTCTAGGAAAGCAATAAACTAGCATGCAAGCTAGGGAGTGCCTCGACTCTGCTCCGGATGATGGATGATGCATGTTTTGAGTTGCCTTGCGCAGAAATCCACTGCGATGCCCCGATTAGCCTCTGTTTGCAATTGTTCTTGGAATGCGTGCCAAGCTCTGGAAGGCTGTTGATTCTTGATTTGCTGCAACAGAGAGCAAGAAAGGGGCATGGCAATGTATTTTCACATATGTATGCATGCCTCGATCCTCGTGCCACCAATCACGCATCTCGATGCATGATGGCCGAGGAGTCGAATTGCACAACTCAATATGAGATGAATGCACATAAAAAAAAAACAATAAGACCGAGACTCCATCATGGATGATCCAGAGTGTTGGTGACTGGGAATTGAGACACGTTCCGTCACTCGAAGTACGAAACGTCCCTCGTTTCCCGTGCTCGGGCTAACTCCTATCCCAAACACAATGCAATATGCATGACATGCATGAATGCAACTAAGATACAACCTAACATGCACAATGCTATGAAATGGCATACACGATGCGTGAGGTAATATGGCATACACAATGCTATGAAATGAAATGGCATACACAATGCATAATGTAACATGGCATGCACGATGCTCTAACATACAACCTAGCATACGCAATGCAAAGGACTGAGATGGCATATACAATGCAATATGAGCTTACACTAACATGAATGGACCTCAGCCACACTCACATCAGAGGCCATTAGATGAAAAATGAGACTCTCGAGATGCGTGCACGCATGCACGCAAACCGAGGACCGAACCTAAGGCACGAATGCCACTCTACCAAAGCATGGTAAGGCATGGAACATGGTATGCAAACATGCAAATTTCAGCACTGAAATATGATACAAAATAGTCCCGAATCATGGAAATATGGCACCCGATGCATGAGGTGAGACCCGAAACTCAAAATTAGGCACATGGAATGACTTACAGCTATACAAAGCATGCATTATTTGATCATGAAGCGTGAAGACAGAAGCAAGGCAGTCCCAAAACATGCATATTTCCAGTTTTAAGTGTGGTCAAAAAGTGCTAGCAAGATGGCCTAAAATAGTATGCAAATTTGACCAACAAACACGATTTACATGGCAAGTGTAAGATGCACATGGAATCTAACCAAACCATAAAAAACCAGTGAATAAATCATATGAAAATAGGCCTAAATAACCACTGATATGCGATCATGGCATGCCAAAAGGGTGAGTTGCTTTAGAGGGCCATACAAGGGACTCTTCAGCACATATAAAATGGGCATGTGGCAGCTGCACACCCACTTTGAAAATCAAATATGGTAGTCTCAAAACTCACCAAATTGACCCCAAAATCAATCCACAAAGTATGCAAGATGGGGTCGCTTTGAAGGGCCAAGATGGCCATCAAACAAGCCAAGGTGAGAGGGGGGCACCCCCCTCTAATTTGGAAGCTCAAAATAGTGGCCAAACCACTAGAAATCCACTGGATTCCAGTGGCTAGAGGGCCAAACAAGGCATGCAACAATAGCTAGGATATAAAGCTCAAAATAAGAGGCAACCAAGCATACAAGATAGCATATGACCTCAAACAAGAATGGAACCTTAATAAAACATGAAGATACTATCAAAATAAGCCTTTTTTTAGTTTACAACAAGTCTCAAAAATGAACACAAATAAGGCTAATCTATCATGCAAAAATGGCCTTAAAAGAGGGAATAGAGACAAGGGGCAGCAGCCGGCCCCAAATGGCAAAGAGCCCTTCAAAAAAGATGAACAGGGGCTCAAAATAAGGTGCTTCACAGTTTATAGCAAGCCACAAAAATGAACATAAGCAAGGCTAAACTAACATGCAAGAAAAAGGCCTAAAGGAGGGATAAAGAAACAAGTGGCAGCAGATGGCCTCAAACAGATGAGAGCCCTTCAACAAAGCTGAAGAAGGGCTCAAAAAAAGCCACTTTACAGTTTATAACAAAGCCCAAAACAGTTCACAAATAAACCTAAAATACTATGCAAAAATAGGCCTAAAAGGGAGTTTAAATACAAAGGGTGAGAAGAAGGTCTCAAACAGAGAAAGGCCCTTAATCAAACATGAAAAAGAGCTTAAAATAAGACTATTTTCAGTTAGGGTTAGAGCCAAAAAATGTAAGCACAAGGAGTTAAGATATAGACCAAAAAAATGCACAAAAGAGGGAAAATGGGACTCACCTTTGTAGCCTATGTCTTCAACAACTCTTGGTCCAAGAAATGGTGCTCCTAGCCTCTGAAAATGGCCTCCAAGCTGCTGGAATGGAGTGAGGAGGTGTGGTGTTATGCGTTGGTGTAGAAATGGTGCAAGACTTGAGAGGTTTTGAGGGTTGAAGTGTAGAAAGAGAGAGATTCAATGCAAGAGGCTTAAACCAAATTTTGTAACCCTTAAAACTGAAGGGGAGGGGCTAGTTATATAGGCACAAGAGTGGAGAAAAGGGGGGGAGATTCAAATTTAAGTTTCCCCCCCAAAAGTTCCCCCCCTCGGATACAGAATCTGGGGGGAAAAGGAGGTCACAGCTGGAAGGAACAGGGTGCAAAGATCATGGCCGGCTAGTTATCTAGGGTTTAGGTGGCCGGTCGACCCTCCCCATGGCCGGCCGGCCAAGGGTCAAAAGGGTCAATGAAGATTGCTGGCCGGCCACCTCAAATTGGTGGCCTCCCATGTGTGCACAACACAACTATGTAGTCAAAAACTGGAAGAAGTGAACCAGGAGAGAGAAAAATCCATTTTTTAGAGGGGTTCAAAAGGGTCAGAAGCAATTACTAGCCGGCCATATCATATTGGTGGCCTCCCAGGTGTGTACAACACAAATATGTGGTTTAGGAATAGAAAAAGTGGCCTAAGGGTGGTCAACATTGGCTTTCTGGTGAGAAAAACGGGCGACGGAGAGTGATGAAGAAATAAAACTGGTTGTCAGAACAATTACTGGCCTCCCACCCTTCTACAGCCTTCCTAACATTGAAAATAAGGCCTCCACCAAAAATTAACCAGAACCGATGCAAAACGAAAGCTCGGGGGCCGAAACACGTAGCCCGAGGCCCCGAAAACTGACTGTTAGGCACCGGGAGTGGTGTTTGACCAGGAAGTTGGTCTCTCGGACCACACTGTCCCTCGAAAGGGAGTAAACAAGATGTATGCCAAAAACCGGAGCAAACGGAGGTGGTTAAGCGGTCCCGAACCGAGGCATACGGCCGACGGCTCCGAAAACCGGGAACCAGGCTCCGAAATGGAAAAAATGGCCTACGACCACGAAACGTAGCCTACGGCCACTGAGAGATGATCTACGAGACCTCTCCCTCCCTTCAGGAAGAGAAAACGGAGCCTGGTTCGCAAACCGAGGAAAAGCATGAAAGAGTCTAGAAGTCTGGAGGCAAGGCTCGCAGCCGAGACTCTGAAACTTCTGAACGAGCATAATATGCAGTATCACCAAGCACTCAATTGGTGACGTCTGAGTCTTAAGGTCGGTCAAAAATGGGGTGTCTACAGTGACTCATATGTGTTATGTGATGTGTAGGGTCAAGCTCCAGGGCAAACCAACCAACCGATCACTGTGAGTAATATCTTGACAAAGAGATCTGAAATATGCTGTTGTCCAATTGCTTACTTCTATGTAAGTTTATAAGTTTGTTAATCTGATTGGTGGACAATGTTTGCTATGCCAAATGAATGGGCCAAAGGCCAGTTTGACATGAAAGTATGAATGGGCCAAAGGCCAGCTTGACATGAAAGTATGAATGGGCCAAAGGCCAGCTTGACATGAAAGTATGAATGGGCCGAAGGCCAGTTTGACATGAAAGTACGAATGGGCCAAAGGCCAGTTTGACACGAATGAATGAATGAATGGGCCGAAGGCTAGTCTAACATAAATGGATGAATGGACCAGAGGCCAGTCTGATCTGAATGAAAGAATGAATGGGCCAGAGTCCAATCTGACATGAATGAAAGACAAATGGGCCAAAGGCCAGTTTGACATGAATGGATTGGGCCCGAGGCCGTCTGAAGTGTTTGGAACTGAAGTCACTTGATCTATAGCTATTTATATACTAGATAGAAATATGAATTGGGCCTAAGGTCGTCCGATGTATATTGTTCCAATGCATCTTCTTCAATCGATTTTATTCACTGGGCTTTCGCTCACGCTCATTCATGTGTTTGTAGGTGAGCCAAGAGAGGTCCAGACCCAGCCTCAGTGAAGTCTGTGTGGAACAACCGAGGTTTTGAAGAGTCAGCCCTTGCGTCTCACGCACGAGACTTGTCTTCGCCCTTTTGTTATGTATTTATATTTTGTCATGTTGGCGAAGACTTTGAATCTGTTGTATATGGTTTTCATGGGTTGACTTAGACTTAAATGATCTTGTTTGTACAAAACCTTATGCTACTATATTTTCTGAAGTGAGTTATTAACAAGTATGTGTATGGTTTGTTATGACGTGCCATGTAAGCACAGCTCTATGGATAAAGTTTTAAATTTTGCTTCTGTTTGGCCCCATTTACTCTGATGAGTTATGTCTGGTTTGGTTTGAGGTCGTAGGTAATCTCATGATTACTGGCCAGTTATGTCCTTAACCCTTGGGGGCGGCTTCGGGTCATGACAAAATCCTTGGTATGTGATGTGGTCGATGACGGAGCCAATATCCCAAAGGCCAGATC
This sequence comes from Camellia granthamiana, assembly GCA_036172215.1. NCBI lineage: Eukaryota > Viridiplantae > Streptophyta > Magnoliopsida > Ericales > Theaceae > Camellia > Camellia granthamiana. Next base: position 28,400,289 of record CM069915.1, on the reverse strand, counting down.
TGCCACAGTTCTTTGCAAATCTTCAATCATTTTCATCAGCTTAGAAAGTAGTGGGTTCACGGGTTTGAGATGATTGGGGTTCAAATGCATCCATCATGCATAAGTCTATGCTTTCTGGGATAAACACCTCAGGTTTGGGTAGATGGGCTGGGGTGATATATATGCTAGGATTATAGGTGAATGGGAGTGTATGGATAAGAATGAGATGGAGAGGTGACGGGTCAATACTAGCCCGAGGTCCTTTTAGTGGAGCTATGGTCTCTTCATCAATAAGATCTTGAATCTTATGACAGAGGCGGATGCAACGGTTTGTATCATGACTGTGCTGTTGATGATAGGCACTGTATTTAGCTGGGTCATATCTTGGTGGAAGAGGATTTAGAAGGGGTTGGGGTTTTAGGAATTCTAGGTGCCCTTCTTCTCGCAGCATTTTCAAAGCTTGAGAGAGACTCATGTAAAAAGGATGGAAATTTCGGGCTTGGGGCCGAGTTGAGGTGGTTGGTTTTTGGCCATTGAAGGAAGTGGTGATAGTGTCTACTTCTGAGCATTTCGCAGCTATGCTACCATCAGTAGTAGCATTGGAACGGCGAACAATATTCTTCTTCACAGGCTCATTATCTTCCATAAAGATCCCTTGTCTAATGGCATCCTCGATTTGAACCCCCATTTCATGAAGGTCTGGAAAGGTAAACAGAGGTAGGACGATCATCTTTTGCAGCAACTTGCTATGTAGATTCCGAACAATCATCCTGATCTGATCTTTGTCGGAAGGCCTTGTAGTCACCATCGAGGCCTTTGTTCTCCATCTCGTCACGAACTCTGAGAAACCCTCCTTTGGCTCTTGGTGGGTGACTTCGAGATCACGAGTTGTGACCTCGATCTGTGTGTTATAGGAGTATTGAGCAATGAAGGCCTCAGCCAACTCTTCCCAGTTCTGTTTCACAGAGTTCTCCAATTTAGCATACCAGATTACGGCTATCCCAGACATGGTTCAGCCGAAAAGAGACAACTTCTGGGCTGGGGCCAAACCCATTGGCCTCAGGATATTAGAAAATAGGTGGAGATACACCATTGGGTCGCCAGAGCCATCGAAGCAGTCAATATGCGGCATCTTGAACCGCTCCGGTAAGGTAACTGCAGATTCAGTATACTCGTCTTCTAAATCTGGGATGGAGTTCACTCCTTGTGTTCGTTTGAATAACTTCTCTAGTTTATTGACCTCAAGTGCAGTTGGGTCAACCTCAAATTAAAACGGAGCTTCGGTTTAATAGACAGGAGCTTTAGAGTCTCGTGATGGGATTAGCTCTACCGGATTGCCCTGAGTCTCTTGGACATTAGTAGTATGGGCAGTGGCTCCGCGTGTCGGGTTACCCGTGGGAGGTGTATGAGATGTAGAAGCTGCGGCCGACTGTGGCTATTGTTGTTGTAAACGAGTTATCACTTCGGCTTGACGGGCCGTGACTTCAGCCTAACGGACTGCATCCTGCTACAGTGCCTCGATTGTCTATTGTAGGTGCTATATCTGTTCTTCCACACTGGCTGTGGGATATTGAGCCATGGGAATGGGTGATCGATCTCGTGCTAAGCTGAATGCAGACAACTGTTCCAGACCAGACTAGACCTGGGTGAACTGAAGGGTGACTACTATAGAAACTGCGCTGGCGAATTCTGCCTGAACCTCCTTCGTCTTGTAACCGGTGGGGGTGAGGTAAACACAGGTTGCTTCTGAACCAATTTCGACCTGACAAAGTCTATCGATACAAGTCCAGAGTACCTGGGGGATATTGGAGTCTTCTAAAGCTATGGTTCTAGGGCTACCTTGCAAAAGAGAAAACAAACAGCATCTCAGCCTAGTTTCGCTAGAACAGATATGCGCATAGCTGAATGACTGTGCCTTCTATACTGAAGTCTGCCCCAAAACAGATACCCTCAAACACTGATGTCCTCAGACTGATACCCAAACTTGCAACTAATACATACATTCCCTGTAGAGACACACCCTAACAGCATATATCAAGCAAGTGAGAGCTAAAACACCCCTATGGTGGGGTAGGGTTTCCCTATCCTATTTTCGTCAGGAGCTAGGGTTTCACTATGCACACATGCAGTTTCAAACAATCCTGCATTCAGGTGAGCAACATGTCCTAGTTTGGAAACGTCTCTATGGCTTCCGATATGCAACTAGGTCGATTGGTCAAAAAGGGTGCCTCAGCGGTGATCCCGATCCGAGGTTTGTGTTCCCATCGTGGCAGAGCCCGAAACCGGTCAGCCTTATGGCACGCTTTTCCAAGCAAGCCTCCGGCAAACCGTTCAGGAATAGCAGATGGCAAACACTGTGACATAGGCACACCAATGCAAATGCAATGCAAAGAAACACATAAATGTAGATAAAACAACATATCATGAGTTTCAAGTCAAGTTCTCTAAATCCCCAGCAGAGTCGCCAGAAACTGTAGACCCGACTTTCTTCGCGCGCCCCCCTTTCGGAGAGGGCGCGAATTGGTCTTACTACAATTTGGACTGTTATCACGGTTCTGAATCTAATCTCACAAAGTGCAATGTGAGACTGATAAACACCAAAGAGTCCAAATCTGGTAATTGGTTTTGGAAAATCAATTTTGAATGAAAAAGCGCCAAACATGGACTGCTTTGCCAGATTACAGAGTCGCCACCTAAATATTTTATTTTTGGGAAATTTAGGAAACCCTGACTCGTGCCAAAGGCCACGTGTTTGTCATCACCAAAGTTGCCTCGGCTCGGGAACTTGGGTACGAGAGGAGAAGGTCCTGAAATGAGCACCCCCGCTCGCCCAATCAAAAGATCGGCCTCTGCTAAGCATGATATGTTATTTTATAAACCATGTGTTCTTATCCCAGTTATTAATTTAACTTACTACATGATGCGTACAACATACAAGTATAGACTCAATCACAAGAATTAGAACAAAACAACTCGCGTTTGTTTTTGAAAATGGTTTGGAAGTGCTACGCACAAATAGGCTAAAGCGCGGATTTGCCACCCTCAAGTGGGCTTGAAAACATGATTTTGCCACTTCGCAAAGTGGGCTTAAAACTCACAGTCATCGAGTTGTTCCAATTCAGGCAATCAAGCCTTCACCCACAGGCATTCAAGCAGGTTAGCATTTAAGCAAATAGCCTCATGGTAAGCATGCTATCATGGCAACACCTACACTCATGCAAGGATGCTAAAGCGTAAAACTTACAGAGTACTCCAAGCCAAAACAAAAAGCTAATTAGAAATCATGCATGATCCTAACTATACAAGATGCCTAATGCAACACATGTAATAATGCAACTAAAATAGGCTCGGCTATCTAAGATGCCATATGAATGCAATAATTTGATACACGTATTCAAAGAGGTATTGAAATACGATGCAGTTTGAATGATACGTCGAGCCCGATGCATGCAATAAAATGAATGATGCAAACATGCAAGCATAAGGTATGCTAATTGAAAAAATGGCCTAAAACTAGCCATCGAAAGCGGTTAAGTAAAAGGAAGAAAGAAGTGGGGTTGGAAGACATGCACACATACACGCACCCTTATTACAACATTGCGCCCACGCGAAGAAGGGTCCGAATAAATAAGCTAATCTAAGTTAAGCTCAGCTAACTAATCTAATTAGACTAATTAGACTAATTATTACAACACTTAACTAATTAACAAATTAATTAATTAAATCACAAATTCAAGCTAATTAATAAATAAAACTTTAAACTAAGCTGCCCCAGCTCTGTTTGAAGATGTTGAACATGCATGCACGCATTCAGTTTCTCACCCCGAAAAGCCTTCTGGTTTGCTCTTTAAAGACTCTATTTGCAGGGTGTCTTCAAGAACTTGCTGCTGAAACTTACCAAACTAATACTGGGGAGTACACCAGTGGCCTGCCGGCCATGAGGAGTTGCTGTCGGCCATCTGCTAGCCAAGAGTGGCCCTTTGCCGACCAACAATGCAAGGGTGTCGGCCATCAGTGTGGCACTGCCGGCCACTGGTGTGTTGTGACACCAAACTGCAATAGAGCACAAAATGAAGGAAAATAGAGGGTCTCCCAAGAACATGTATGTACTATACCACTCCTTATCATCTCAAAACAGCAAAGGAGAGGTACCATTGGATCCAAAACCATCAATCAAGCATGCAATGCATGGTGGCCAAGGATTCAACTTGCACAAATTCAATAAATGCAAGACAAACAAGACTCTAGGACCATCACCTTATCATGGATGATCAAAGGCAATGGAGACAAAGGGAATTGGCCTATTTTCATCATTTTGAGTATGAAATGAACCAATTCACCTTGTGTTCAATATAACATCCGATTGAACACATGCAACATGCTTATCTTGACATGTTTTACTTGATTCAATTCTTATTTACACATTTTACATTACCAATTAGTCCTTTAACCGGTTAAGTCCAATGTGAAAAGTCCTCTAATTGGAAAGATGGCCTTAGCCACAAGCACCTTAAGCATGAAAGAAGCCTCATGCTGTTGGTTAGTAGAAACCCTCAAGAGAAGGTTAAAACCATTAGGCATGAGAGCCTCGATTCCATGCTTAAGGCAACAAGGGGCTTAAGACCATTTTCAAAGTCTAATTCAAGAGTGAAGCATAGAGGAAGATTGCAGATATTCAGTGATGATATGGCATGCTAAAGACACTAAATCATGCAATGAACAAATGCACAACATGTTAGGAGACTTAAGCATCAAAACCAATGAAGTGCATTACACTAGAACCATGCAATATCAAGCACAAAGGACCAAACCAGCTCTGGACAGAGCTTAAAATTGCCAAAACAATGGTTGAAATGAGCTGATATGGTAGCATGAAAAGCAAGAAAAACATGCTCATGTATTGGCTCATAAACAAGGCATAAGGCTCAACTCTCAAACACAATTAAAGAGTGATATATATATATATATATATGCGAGAGTATGACAGTGATATAAGCTTTGAAATCACATGAGAAATGATGCTATATCATGCAAACATCACAAGCAAAGCATGCTAAAGGCCCTAAAACTCAAAGCTAGTTAAGGCGCTTGCACTATAGCTATGCAATACATGAGCCATATGACCAAAACAGTCCTAAAATAGCCTAAATGGAGTTCTAAAACATGCTTGAAACAAGTCAAGAAAGGCTAGTCTTAGAGTCCAAAACAATAGCACATATTTGGCAATTTAGCACAATTGCACTACAAGCATACAAAGCAAAGCTCGAGTGATCAAACTGGCTCAAAACAGAGCTTAAACATGCCAAAATATTAGCAAAAATGTGCTAGAGCTAAGCCAACACAAGCTAGATCGATAGGCTAAATCATCAAATATGCTAGGCTAGTAAGCATGGTTGCACTACAAGTACCAAAATCAAGCCACAAGCGACCCAACCAGCTAAAAACAGAGTTAAAGCAGGTCAAAATATAGCCTAAAACTAGGAATGGCAACGGGGCGGGGCGGGGCAGGGCCAGGGATCACACTCCCTGTCCCTGATCTCCGATGGTCGAATTTCCCCCGGCCCCGATCCCCGACGGGGAACCTATCACTGTCCCCACACCCGCCCCCAACGGGGATCAGGTTTCCCCAACCCCAAGCATTCCCTGGCTAAAAAAAAAAAAAAAAATCAGAAAATACAACAACAACATCATCATCCGACAGATCTGAAACAGATCTAAAAACAAAAAAAAATAATTATGAAACAGATCTGTCTGATCTGAAACAGATCTGAAAACAAGAAAAAAAAATTCAGAAAATACAACAACATCATCATCATCCGAGACAGATCTAAAAACAAAAACAAAAAAAATTGTGAAACAGATCTGAGACAGATCTGAAACAGATCTGAAAACAAAAAAAAAAAAGATCTAATCTGATGAGAGATGCGGTGGTGGTCGGCGACGTAGAGAAGAGAGAGAATGGATGAGAGACGCGGTGGTGGTGGTGGTGGTGGTACGAGCTAGACGGCGGTGGTGGTCGGCGACGTCAAGAAGAGAGGGAGTGGATGAGATGAGAGACGCGGTGTGGTGGCGGTGGATCTGAGAGAGAGAGAAAGAGAAGTCAGTGAGCTTAAGAGAGATGAGAGACAGAGACGGGGTGTAGAGAGAGATGAGATCTGAGGTGAAATAAGGGTAAAGTCAGTGGTTTATATATATATATGTATATAAGGGTAAAATCGTAATTTAACATCGGGGATAAACCGGGCCGGGGATCGGGGGCGGGCCGGGCCGAGTATGGGGCTGGAACACTGATCCCCATCCCTTGCCCGAATCTGTTCGGGGATTGATTTTTAAATACCATCCCCGTCCCGTCGGAGTTATTTTTCGGGGAAAACCCGCTCAATTCGGGGTCGGGGGGTTGGGTCCCCATCGGGCCGGTTTCAAATTGCCATCCCTACCTAAAACATGCTCGAACTAAGCTTCAAAAAGGTAGAAATACATGCTCATTTGGTAGGCCATCAACATATGCAAACAAGACAAGAGGAGAAGGGACCACCCCCTCCCATTTTAGACCTCAAAAACACCTTTCCACCACTGAAATTCCTCTGGAATTCAGTGGTTAAAAGGCCAAAAAGAGATGGTTTCAAAAGCTTTGAAAGATGGCACAAAGCTTAACAACCAAAGAGACAAGAAGGGTAGACCACCCTCAAACTCAAAAGGGGCTTAAACCACCATTTTTTGGACTGAAAAATTGAGTTTTCTTCAGTTCAAAACCAAACCAAAAACAGTTTGCAAAGGTGGCAAAACAAGTGTGCAAGACAAGCTTAAAAGGGACAAGCGCTTATCCTTGAAGCACAACAACAAAACAGGTGCAAATCTGAGCCAAAACCAGCTTTGATAGCTCAAATAGGACCTCCAAGAACCTCAGTAACAAGGTAGAGGTGTTTGGTCTAGGGTCTCTTTGCAAGAGTGTAGGAAATTCTGAGCTTAAGGCACAAAACAAGAAGATAGAGAGGCTTCTAGAGAGAGAGGCTGAGATTTTGCTCACAAAATTATAGAGAGAGAGAGAGAGAGAGAGATTTTAGGGAGAGAAGCTCCTAAACTTGCGAACCTTGCAAAATGATAGATATGGCCTTCATATATAGCAAAAACAAGAGCTTGGTCAAAATATCTGAGCTGGAGCTTGTGTAGAACAGCTGGAGGGAAAAGATCTGCAAAATATCTGATTTTTGACATTATTGGCCGACTAGCCATCACTGGTGGCCGGCAGGGGATCATTGATGGCTGGCACCATTCACCAGTGGCCAACAGAAAATTCTGCTTTCCAGGTCCAATTTCAAATGGGCATAACTCCTTCATCTAGACTCCTTTGCAGGTCATTCTTATGTCTAAATTGAATCCCCAGAAGTAAGCTTTCCAATGGTGGCAGTCTCACATCAAAATGCCAAGTGTGCTAAGAGATATCTCTCTTTTAGTGAAGACTGCTCATTTCCAGCTCAATCGGATTGATGCCCAACTTCAACCAACCATATCTCCCCCATCCAGACTCGGCTTTAGGAGATTCTTAAGTGAAAAATGAAGCCCCGAGAGTCCACTTTCCAACGGTGGTGGCCTCATATCTGAAACCCAAGTGTACAAATGGATTGACCTGATTTAGCGAGGGCCGCTCGACTCTCCCTTAACGGTTCATGCCCAACTTCTTCTCCAACTTGGTTTCTTCTCTCCTCTCCCATTTTCTTCAACTCCAAACCCCTAAATAAGGTGTTCTGAAAGATTTTTTAGATAGTTCACCTCTCTTTCATTCATGTCTACTTTGTCGTTGCTCGATTTACCGAAAAGCGCAACATTTAACAAAATGTGAGCGTTGGAACATTGTAGGAACTCTTTTTCAAAAATGTTTTGAAAGAGAGGGTTTTAAGGTCTAAAAATCGTTTTGGTCAAAATGGCTTTGGTCCAAAAGGGGGTGTGAAGCTGGGATTTGACTCTCTCCTTGCCGAAGAAATCGAACCTTTGCACTGCACACCTTTCATCACCAAGGAAAAAATCAGCGGCACCCAAGTCTTAAGGGCGGTCAAAAATGGGGTGTCTACACCTATGTATCCCAAAGATGGGAATCAAGCCTTACGTAGTTCGATTAGGGTTCACTCGGATATTAACACTCTCCTTTTGCGCTCTAACTTTTGCCAAGGCCGCCCTTTCTGGGTTTTCAACCTTGCGAGCTCAGTTTTTCTTTTTTCAAATTTTTTTGTGCTCTAACTTTTGCGTAGGTCGCCCTTTCGAGTTTTCGACCTAGCGAGCCACTCAGGGGTAGTATATCTTCAGCTTGTCCATGTTGATTGGTTGGGAGAATTCGAGGCCATCTAAGTCCATAAGAATGACAGCTTCACCCAACCAGATAGATTTGATGATATAAGTACCAGTCCAATTAAGTCTGAACTTGCCCCTAGGGTCATGGATGGGAGCTAGGTTGTCTTTGAGCACCGAATCCCCTTCTTTCAGATTCCTGGACTTAACTTTCTTGTTGAAAGCCCTGGCGATTATGCATTGATAACCTTGGACATGGTACAATGCTTTCAGCCTCCTCTCGTCAAACAACATTAGTTCCTTGAACCTGCTCTGTTGCCAATCTGCTTTTGCTATCTGGCACTCATCCATAACCCACAGCGACAGAACTTCAACTTCAATCGGCAAAAGAGCCTCCATCCCATAAACCAGAGAGTACGGAGTTGCCCAGTAGATGTTTAGATTGATGTCCTGTAGCCCCAGGGAGCAAATGGTAGCTTATCTGGCTAGTCCCTGTAGGTTTCCACCATCTTCTGTAGAATGTGCTTGATGTTCTTGTTGGCGACCTCAACAGCTCTGTTGGTTTGCGGCCGATATGTAGATGACTTATGAAAAGCCACGTTGTACTTTTCCAATAAGCCGATCACTTCTTTCTTGAAATGGGAACCGTTGTCCGAGATGATCTCATTCGGGACCCCATAACGACAGATGATATTATTCCTGATGAACTTGGCTACATGTGACGCTTTTAGCACTACGTAGGATTGGACCTCGACCCACTTTGTAAAGTAGTCTATCGCCACCAGGATGTACTCATGCCCGTTTGACCCCTTCAGAGTAACTGCCCCAATAACATCAATTCCCCAGACTGAAAATGGCCATGGTAAAGTCATGTTGTACAGCTTTGATGGCAGGATATTCATGCGATTTGTATGGATCTGGCAATTGTGACATCGCCAAACAAAACCCATACAATCCTCCTCTATGGTTGACCAGTAGTAACCCTGTCTGAGAATTTTCCGAGCTAGCATCACTCCGCTCATGTGCGATCCGCATTCTCCTCCGTGGATGGCCTCCATTAAGCACTTCGACTCTTCAGCATCAACACACAGCTTGTACATTCCCAGATGGCCTCGTTTGTACAATTTACCCCCGCAGATGATAAACTGACCAGCCATTCGCCGTATTGCCCTCTTATCTTTGGCATTTTCCCCTAGTGGATAAGCCTCCTTTTCCAAGAAGTTCCAGATATCATGGTACCAGGGGTTCTGATCTTGTACTTCATCTATTGCGGCAATCAACTTATAGGCCGGCATATATCTCTCTTCAATAATGATCGGACGCATCCGAACTCCCAAAGGGATGTCTATCATGGAAGATAGAGTTGATAAGGCGTCAGCGAACCTGTTGCTCTCTCTTAACAGATGCGTGAAGGTTAGCTTCTCAAACCTAGGAATCAGAACGTTCAGGGTTTGGTGATAGATTTTCATTCTTTCTTCTTTAACCTTCTAGTCTCCTTTTGCTTGAGACACAACCAGGTTCGAGTCTCCAATGACATCCAACCATTTTGCCCCTAGTTCCAAGGCGGCTTCCAAGCCAGTGATACATGCCTCGTATTCTGCTTCGTTGTTTGATACCTTAAATCGGAGTTTAAAAGCTAAAGGTATGTGGGAATTGTCGGGTGCTATTAGCAACACCCCTATCCTATAACCGTACTGGTTAGACGCTCCATCAAAGTACATGGTCCAAATCTCTTCTTCGACCTGTAGAATGGCCTCATCCGGGAACAGTTACTCTACTACTTCATCTCCCTCCACTGGGTGATCGGTTAGGAACTCCACTACCGCTCTCCCTTTCACAAACTTGCGAGTCATGTACTTCAAATCAAATTCGAAGAGAAGAAGCAACCAACGGGCTAGCCTACCCGTAAGTGTTGGTTTCTCAAAGAGATATTTGATAGGATCCAATCTCGAAACCAGAATTATGGAGTAAGCTAATAGGTAGTGTCTCAACTTCCTGGTAGCCCATACCAAGGCCAAGCAAGCCTTCTCCAGCGGAGTGTAACAGGTCTCATATTCCAGCATCTTCTTGCTCAGGTAATAGATGGCCTTCTCCACTCTATCCTCAGATTCCTGCACAAGCATGCAACCGATTGTCGTGTCGGTTACTGACAGATACAAAATCAACGGCTTCCCCAGCTCTGGCGGTAACAACACGGGGTGGGTTCTGTAGATACTGCTTGATCTGCTCAAAAGCAACCTGGCATCAGTCGTCCCATTAGAATTTCTTTCCTTTCTTCAAGAGGCCAAATAGTGGTTCACAAGTCAAGGTTAATTTTGTAATAAACCGTCTTATGAATTGCACTTTACCTAGAAAGCCTCGCACCTCCTTTTCAGTCCTTGGTGGTGACATTTCTAGTATGGCCTTGATTTTGGAAGGATCGAGTTCAATGCCCCTTTGTGTAATCAAGAACCCCGGCATTTTCTCTGTTGTGACTCCAAAAGTACATTTCTGAGGATTCAATCGCAACTGATACTCTCTGATCCGTTGGAAAAATTTCTTCAAGGCGGTGTAGTGGACCTCTCTTTCCTTGGACTTGACAATCATGTCGTCCACGTACACCTCAACCTCTTTGTGGATCATATCATGTAAAATCGTGGTTGCAGCCCATTGATAAGTAGCCCCAGCATTTTTCAGACCGAACGGCATCACCAGGTAACAGTAGGTTACCCACGGCGTGGTGAAGGCAGTCTTCTCCCTATCCTTGGATGCCATCAAGATCTAGTTGTACTCGGAAAAGCCATCCATAAAGGAGAGCAATGCATGGCCTGCGGTGAAGTCCACCAATTCATCGATGTGCGGTAGAAGGAAGTCGTCCTTTGGACTAGCTTTGTTCAGATCTCTGAAATCCACACACACTCGAATTCTGCCATCTTTCTTCGGCACCGGAACAATGTTGGCCAACCAAGTAGGATACTCAAATACTAGCAAGAACCCTGCATCGATCTGCTTGGTGACCTCTTCCTTGATTTTCAAAGCCCAATTCGGGCGTATTCTCCGAAGCTTCTGCTTGACGGGTCGGGCCTCAGGGTCAAGAGGGATCTAGTGCTGTACAATCTCAAGATCGATTCCAGGCATCTCTTCATAGGACCACGCAAAAACATCTTTGAAATCTTTTAATAAAGCGACTAAGTGCTCACGTTCCTTTGAAGACAACATGGACCCAATCTGGACCAGACGCAGATCCTTCTCAGTAACAACATTGATTGAAGTGATTTCATCAATAAGGGGTTTTACAAACCTCTCCTCCTCTCGATCAATCAAATGTTTCAAAACCGGAGAAATTTCTTTCTCGTCATTTTTATCAAAGTTTTGAAAGTCCTGATTAATGCAATAAACAAATGGCACCGAAAAGTACTCAGAAACAGTAGTGGTACCATTCTCATTCACTACTTCCAATTCGTCCAATTCTTCAGTTACAACCGACTCAAAAGAAAAGGAAAAAGACGACCTGGACAAAACAACGGCATCCGGGTTATCAACCCCAGGAATACCGAACTCTGACTTAGAAGAACTAGAATTTGATTCCGACTCCACAGACTCTGTGGAATCAGATTCTGGTTCACTACCTGACTCAGAACTGCTGGACAAGAAGCCCTCTTCGAACTGCCAAACAAGGGAGGGTGCGATAGATGTATCTAGAATGCCAGAAGAAGGGCCCACAGCCGATTGATCCCCAATCATGGAAGCAGAAAAGTCATCCCCTAAGCTCTCTGGTGTGATCTGAGGATCTGAAAGGAGACAAGCCATCGCTGCTCCTATCTCGAATTCTATGCCATCGGACGCATCCTCCATACATTATTCGGCCTCAGCTGGTAGGTCAGTCTGCTCTTCTACATCCTCATCCCCTTGCAACTATAGGACAAAAAAGATCTTGAAGCCGGGCAAACGCCGCTTCTCAGAATTCAGCCATGGCTCAGGAAAGCCGCAAAATGGGAAATCCCTCCTCCTCCCGGACAAAGCGGCCGTTCAGGGTTCCTTGAATAGGTCTATGCACCAGGTCATAGTGCTTCCCAGTTTGCTTAGCTTTAGCCCTTCCTGCCATTTCCTTCCCCTTTCTTATCCAGTCCTCTTTAGTAGGTGTGTAACCTAGACCAAAGGTATAAGGGTTGTGTGGCACTTTGGCCTGCGCAGCGACGCCCTTCTAGCCGCTCCTTCCCAATCTCATTCCGAGTACATGTTGCAGCTTATTTATGAGGTAGATGGATTAAGCACTGACATATAACCCCTTATCAATAGCGAGAATATCTTGCACTACCCGGGCCTCAGCCAAGATGAACCCAAACAAAAAGACATCCTTCTCGCCGTGTACAATTTCTAGTACCGGTGTAGTGACTTCCAGCGGAGGATGTATGGAAGAGTTCCCAAAAACAATAGCTACCCCCTTCCCATGGGGGTACTTCAGCATTTGATGCGGAGTGGAAAAGATAACTTTCACTTGGTGCAGCCACGGCCGTCCAAGGAGTAAATTAAAGGTGGCACATCCAAGACGTGGAACTCAATGTCCTGTTGCGCCGGGCCAACCTGGGTTTTGATCCGAACTATACCCATCACTTCCCGACTTGTATTGTCATAAGCCCGAATCATCTGGGCTGTCGGTACAAAGTCTGTCGGCTTCAAACCAATAGCATAGGCCGTGCGCAACGGACACACATTAATTGCAGACCCGGTATCAACCAAGACAACTAGTATCCACTTCTCTTTACATTCGACAGAGATGTATAGTGGCTTATTGTGCTCGGAGCCCTCAAGCAGCAATTCTTTATCTGTGAAAGTCAAAGTCGATGAGGCCCCTCCCGGGAAAACCAGTCCCACTAACTGCTCATGGGTTATGTCAATAGAGAGCTTAGCCATATCCATTGTTGATAGAACGGCTTGTCTATGCACCCGTGAAGCCATGAGCAAACCCCAGATGGAGATGTCCGCCTGAATGTTTTTCAGTTGCTTCAGTACAGCTTCTGTCACACCCCAAAACCGCCCCTAAAAGTTTTGGGCATGACTACATCAGAAACGAACATAAAACCAATATATGTAACGTATGGGGCCTGAACGGAAGCACCTGATAACAAAAAAAAACTATTCCATTGAGCTACCACTATTATGCCAGGATCACACATCACATTAAGTAAATAATATACAAAAAACTTACACACATATACTTCGACTCAGCCCCACAATTAGGCGTATAACAAAAATATTAATGAAAGACAACCAAAGCATAAGCCAAAAAAACTAATAACACTTTACAAAATGTACGGGCTTCAGCTAAGTGCCTGGACACACTGAGGTTGATAAGAGAAAGACGAGCCTTAAGGGTTAGGACTGGTCTCCTGGTTGATTACTTACAGAAACAGACAAAATACAAGATGAGTGAAACTCAGTGAATAATAGTACATAAATAATGTAATGTTTAACTTGAGTAATAAAGCATATAACTGCAGAGGCATATGATTAACTACATTCTGTAATTACTTCCAGAACAACCATGGGTCCAGTTTTCTTAACAAAATGGCTTAAAGCCCACTAATGTACAGAACAACCATAGGCCTAATAGATACAGAACGGCCTACCGGCCCAGAAATAACAGAATGGCCTACTGGCCCAGAATTAACAGGACGGCCTAGCGGCCCAGAGTTAACAGAACGGCCTAGCGACCCAGAAATAACAGAACGGCCAAGCGGCCCAGAAATAACAGAACGGCGTAGCGGCCAGAGTTAACAGAACGGCCTAACAGCCCAGAAATAACAGAACGGCCTAGCAGCCTAGAAATAACATATGTATGGACTCAAGAGGTGGCTCGTACGGATTCTAGAGGTGGCTCCCACCAAAGTGTAGCACTTAGTTCCGTACAGCACTTTGCTCCATACCAGAAATCATCAGAACATATTAACTTCTGCATCATACAGAAAGTACATATATTCTTCCCATTATTCACATGAATTACCATCGGTAATATAGGTTTAACAAAACGTTACTGATATTTGTTAGCAAAAGGTAACACATTCCAAAGATACGGAGATACCATAGGTCCATAATGCACATACATTCCATTTATTCGTTGTGAATCAATATAGCTAGCTTGCAGATAATAGAGTATCAATAACATTTAGTAACGAAAGATGCATGTATCATGACAGTATGGTCAATAGAGACAGACTAATTCATATCAGAACATGGGTCATATAACGGTGGTAGACCTTTGTGTTCATATTATAAGTCCTGAATAACCTTAGATTCATGTATAATACAACCGAATAATCTTCGATTCACACAAGTACCATCCTTTCTGGATGAACATAAGTTCCATTTATTTCTTAAGAATAACGTAGTTTGCTTATCGATAACAGACCGTTAATATTCGTTATTGACAGAGTAGAAAGGTTCCAAAGTCATACCAATGTATGCAAATCTTCCAGCATTTATACAAGTTCACACTGATTCTCAACCGATATAAATGTTAATGTAATCATTTACACAGAATAGAGCGTTAGTAACCATAGTCATTAACGGTAAGTAAAATGTACATTTGCCGTACTATTACTCATAGTGCGTGGATGGAGCGATAATCCCTCCCGGTAGGTGCCCTACATATGCACGTCATACAAGAATTAGTTCGTTTCATTTTTAAACTATTTCCTGACTCGTTTTACTTCAAATAAGTTTACAAACATCAAAAAGCATCAAGTACTGATTTCAAACATATCAGAGGGTCAAGCACGTAAAACGGAGCAGACGAGGTTTCCCGACATGGGCCGCACATGCGGCCGTCCCTTCAGCACGTGCGGACATGGACCGCACGTGCGGTCCCTCCTCACTGCACAAGCAGCCATAGGCAGAATGCAAAATCTCATTTTTTTCTCTTGTCCGCACGTGCAGCCATGACCTCCGCACGTGCGGCCGAGCACCTGTTTTGGCAGTCCGAAACTCACACAAAACCCAACTTAGAGAATACATAGCGAGGCTCAAAATAGATCAATTTAACACAAGATTAAAGCTCAAAATCACATGAAAATGAATCATAAATCAACTTAGATTCTTAATCACTTTGAATTCATGAATCAATCACAATCCAATTCCATGGAATTTCTAACTTTCTTACACACACACACACACACACATGTAACCATATAATCCAACCACATAGATGAGTATTTACATGAGATTAACAAGAAAGCAAGGTGTAATTTCTCCATAACTCAAATTAATTTCCAAAACAACTACATGATAAGCATAATTTCCCAATTAGACAATCATCTTCTACCAAAATTCAACATAACCTCTAGCCCTCCCAATTAGAAGAGCAAACTCACTCAAACCCAAGAAAGAGCTTAATTTAAGATGGTGTTTACTTACCTTGATTCAATTCCCTACCAAGCCTCTCAATTTCCCCAATCTTCTTCTCTTCCCTTGAACCCTCTTCTTCTCTAATTTTTCTCTCTAGGAGATATTTTTTTGAGTGATGGTTTTCCCAAGTCAATATATAAGAAGCATTGGCACTTATATATAAAAAGTGAATAAGACGAAATTTAATCAGTTTAATCATTCCAAATTAAAATTTCACAGAAAATCATATTATGACTTAAAAATTATGCCGATCCCAAATGTAAAGTCAATTTCAGATAATTAAGTCTCCAAGGCTTCCAATTTCTGATTCAAACATTATACTTGTGACAGATTTTTCTCTTATTAAACAGATATGCATCCATAACCATAGGATTCACTGAATTAAAGTCAATTTCACAGAAATTTCACCGTAAGCATTTAAATGTTCAGAATAAGGGATTAAAAATATTCCAAAAACAGATACGAGGGTCAGGTTATTACAGCTTCTTCTTCTAGCAGTTTATCTTTCTGTTTCTCAACCTCCTTATCTTTCCCTGATGCTTCTGGTTGGTCCCGGTGCGAGGGCTTAAAGTACCGCCCACTCCGAGTCATGTGATTGACTTCCTCGGAATACCATGTATCATCTGGCAAATTATGTCCCCAATCCTCATTCGTGTGGGCAAGATGCAAATCATCATCTTCCCACCACATTCCTTCGGCAACCGACATGCAGCTATCCGGTTCCGTTGTAAGCATTCCTGTATCCGCAACACAGTCAGTCCCCACAGGGCTTTTGGCTTTTCTAGCCTTCTGATCAGTCTCATTTCTTTCATGCTCGAACCGCTTCAGCGCGGCCTCCTATTCTATATTGGCTGTACAAAAACTACCCAATTCTTGAGCAAAATTCTTAGTACCAGTGCTCTCCGGCAACTTCCCTTTGTTATCGACCATTCCGGCCATTGTGGCAATTCCCGTGTCCAGTTGTTCCTGCTTTGGTTGAGACCCCTCATCAACATCCGGCTCATTATTAAGCCACCTTGAATTATTCGTTAATCCGTTCATATCAAACCAGCCAATCTGTACATTCTCCAGATCATGTTCATCAAAGAACTACAGATTACTGATGTCATCCTCAAGCTCAGCTAAGTCATCCAATCCTTGGCTTGGTCCGTCCTCCCAGACTACATTAACCTTCATTCCCTTTGGCAATTTCACCCCATGGTTTGGCCTGACTTGTTGGCACAATGTAGCGATAGGGGTTGTACTCTTCTTCAGTTAAGCTCATGGAGCCCTCAGACATACCTTCTTCTACCACAGCCACTACCACGGGTTCAGGTTGGGATATGGACGCGCTCATCATGCACAAGTTTATGCTTTCTAGGATGAATAGCTCCGGCTTAGGCAAGTGGGAGGAGGTGATATATATGCTGGGGTCGTATGGGACGACCATTGTTTGGATAAGGTTTACTTGCCTGGGTGGTGGGGGTTGGTTATGTGGTCAGAGGGGATTTATAGTGACATTAGGCTTTTCAGGAGGCACTATCACTTTGTTGTCAATGAGATCCTAAATCTCATGACGGAGTCTAAAGCATAGGTCGGTATCATGACCATGCTGCTGGTGGAAGGCGCAATACTTGGCCGGGTTGTGTGTAGGAGGAAGCGGATTAGGCAATGGGCGCGGCTCCAGGGGCTTTAGATGCCCCTTTCTAATTAGGACCCTCAAGGCCCCAGATAGAGACATGTAGAGTGGGGTGAAAACCCTATGGCCTTGGGGTGGGTACTTTGCAGGTTGTGGGATAGTTCCAGATGTACCGGTAAAAGGGGTGGCTGTTTTCAGTGTGGTGGTGACCATACCAACAACAGAGGTCCTTGCTGCTGCATTACTACTCGTAGCCGCATTTAAACTGTGTATAAAAGCCCTCTTGGGCTACTCTTTTTTATGGTCAATCAGACCCTATTTCATCGCATCCTCTATCTGTACTTGTGGAGAAGTAATTCAGAAATACTCTTCGGGTCCTGGAGGGCGCTTATGATCCTCAACTAGCCACCTGAAAAAGAATGAACACTCTGGTCGGGGATACAGGAATTAGCACTCCAACGGATAAGTCAGTATCTACTCTCTTGGTTGCTTATGTCTTAAGTTAAGCTTACTTGTTCTCACATACCTTTTTTTGGTTGATGTTCTTCTATTTATATCTCTTCTTGGACCTCAGGGTTCGGCCCACCTTTAATCCATCATGTAATTATTTACTCGACTCCTTTTGTTGCAAACTACTCTTCACTCGGCTCTTTGCTCAACTGGTTATACGGCCGATTAGGATACTGGGTTTGTATAAGACTAGGCCGAATAAAATGTATATACCTCGACTTCCCAACTTCACTTATTCGGCCTCTTTCATCCCCTGATACTCGGCCCCCACAATTACCCTCCAAACACTCCACTAACAATAGTTAGCTGGTGTGTTTGGTTTGAACTCGAAAAGTCAGAGCCGAAATTCGGCGGCTAACCTCATTCCAACGCGAATGTCAGAGCTCACACGCCTTTCGGTCATCATTACAACTTCCCGCCCGTTTGCACGATTCTTTCATTTATTGTGATTTAAAATTTTGTTGTCTTTTCGAATGCACACTCATTTTTGAATACTTGAAGCTCTTGGTGTGCCTTTCGATCTACCTCTGCAACCTCCTTTTATCCCTCATTGTTTCCTCCGCTCATTGTAAGTTCTCTACCTCTCTACTTCGAATCCCTTTTCTTGGTTTGTTTTTAGTTTAACGTACTCCATAAACTGACGAAAATGGCAAAGCATTTGAAAGACCTCCTTTCTGCGGATCGAGTCTCTAGCTTTCGATGCCATTTTTCCATCCCTGATGACGTCCGTCTATCACTTGTGACAGACAGCACCCTTGATATGGAGAGGGCTGATGAAAGCACAATCGTCTTCCCTCTCTTATCGATTACAGAGGGTGTAGTCCATTTCCCCCTTCACCTATTCCTTAGAGCCGTCCTTCGCCATTGGGGTTTAATCCCTTCCCAACTTAATGTAAACTTTTTTCGAATCATAATGGGAATTATAGAGTTAAACCATTGCCTTAGGATTAATCTCGGCATACCTGCTACTCGGCATTGTTATGCCTTGGCCAAGTCTTCTAGCTGGCATGGGTGCTATTTCCTTAGGGCCAAGGACACTAACCATCAATTAGTCACTATACTTTCCAGCTCTGGCAAGTGAGTCGATGATGTCATGGTCATTGTCCGAGGTAACTGGGAATTCGGCGAAGGCGAGGACCACCTAGATCCTATACCTAGACGAAAAGGCAAACCAGGTGGCCACAACCCCTTGCGTTTATTTTTCTTATATTTACTCGGCTTTATCTTTACGGTCTCATGGTTTTACTTGTGCAAGAAACGATTTGAAGAAAGTTTTGGTTTCAACCAACGACGCCGTTCTTGCGAAAATTAAAGTCGCACTCCAATACTTTGGCTGTCCGAGCCTTCAGAAACAAGGGAGGGTGGCCCATATTCTTCTTCGATACGAGCCGACGTACACAACGTTTTCGGCGGCAGAAAACATCCCAGTTCCGAGGGGCGAAGAGTTTCTTACGGCCCTCATCTTAACCAACTTCAAAAACTTGAGGCAAGTTGGTTTGGACGAATCCGATTTGGAGCAGGCGGAGGTATAGGTCGCTGAATCGCCGAACCCGTCTGAGGCCGAAGTAGACGAGTCTTTGAAGTTCGCCTTTGAGGAAGTCGCCCTTAATTCATCCAACCCTCCGTCCACCTCAGGCCGAGAGGACGTTTCCTTTGACGACATCTTTACAGGTTTAGAAGACCTTCCCAGCGGTACCCTAAGGACATGGTTGGGCTATCACTAACACAACTTTCCAAGAAGAAAAACGCCGAAAGAATGGTCGCCCGGCGTAGAGCAGAGGCTATTCGATCAGAAATTCTACCCACTGCCGATGCCGAACCCTCCCAGCCTGTTGTCAAGGGGGAGACAGCTCAAACCCAAACGGCCAAGTCAGAGCGGATAGAGCAGGCAAATCAAGAGCAAAGGAGGGAGAAACGCCCCGCCAAGGAAGAAGCCAAGTCCGCTGAAGAGCAGGTTGATAAACGGCCGCGCATTGAGGAATCGGATTTGGTTGTTCCGTTCATTGTTCAACCAAAGATAAGGAACATGCCGATTTCCTCTGACATGTTGGTTTTAAAAAACCCGGCAGTGGCCTTGAGCATAGCCTCTTCGATCTCCCTACCGACTGACAAAGCCGCATTTCGGGCCGAGCCAGATCTGCTGTCAATCACTTTAGCGGCTCAGTCGGTTTTATTGGTACGTGCTTTATATGCATTCTTCCGCCTGAATACATATATATTTTTAATATTATTTAACTCTATTTCCTTATTTTGCAGACGGTGGGTAGAATAGCCGAAATAGGCCGCCGTCAACATGACGCTATAAAACAGATTGCCTTGCTCAAAACCGAAGTTGAAAATGAAAAGAGCAAGGCTGTGGAAGCCTCTCAGAGTGCCGATTCCGAAGCAGCGAAAGCAGTGGAGGAGCGTGCGAGGGCAGATTCTGAGGCCGAGAGCGCGAGGAACTCCAACCAGTTAAGGCTGGCCGCCGAGGACTGGGCAAAAGCAAGTGAGGACGCTCCAGCTAGCCAAGGAGGTGATTGCCAAGTTGGAAGCCGACTTGGAAAAATCGAAGAAGGTGAAGGAAAAAGCCGACTCCGAGGTTTCCAAAGCGTTCCAGGCTGGACAAGAAGCCGCCTTAGAGAGCTATGTGGATGAAGTGACAAAATTCGAGAACCGGGCTTCAAACACGGCTGGCTCAAAGCTCTTGCTGCCGCAAATGTGACATTGGCCCAGCCGATTCCATTCGAGCAAGTGGACGTTGAGCCGCTGGCGTCTGACACTGAGGATTGACTAGGGTGACATTTTTAATTTTTGTTAGGCATCTTCTATACAAGGTTGTAGGCTTTTTGTTTAATAGATTTCTGTTAGTTTATGGTAGTTTTCATGTGTAAAATGGCTACTGTCTGTACTCAATTACTTAATGAAAATCCTCTTTGCTTGAAAACTTCCTTTGTTCTTTGCTATTATTTGTGCTTAATTTTTGCTATTTTAGATAAAATAAATGTTGTCTACTGTGCTTTCTAGTTATCGACCCAATAGGATGTAGGATTACGAAGTGAGTGAATTAAACATCCGTGAACACTTGCCGATTAGATAACTGTATCTTGGCAATTTAGTAATTTATCCAAACAAGTGAAACGGTTCAGGGCCTCGTTGTATGGCCGATTAGCTTCATAAATCTGCCCTTGCCCCAGCCAATAAACTAGAAAGGCCAAATACCATTAGTTCATGGAGTGGTTGTGGCACGTGTAGATCGGCACCGGGCTTAGATATTTGGCCAATCAGATTAATAAATCTGCCCTTGCCGCAGCCAATAAATAAACTGGAAAGGCCGAATACTATTAGTTCATGGAGTGGCTGTGGCATGCGTAGATCGGCACCAAGCTTAGATATTTGGCCGATCAGATTAATAAATCTGCCCTTGCCCAAGCCAATGTATGAACTAGAAAGGCCGAATATTATTAGTTCATGGAGTGGCTGTGGCATGCGTAGATCGGCACCAGGTTTTTGAAGTTTATCATTAATGAAATCGCCTCTGGGGCGCTGCACCCGTTAGGAATAAATGGGGTGAGTTCTTCGCGCCCGTAAATCCCATTATTATGTTCAGACTCAATTTAAACCACTCTGTTGAGGAAGGTTAGATATTGCGAATGTCAAGTTTCAACAACAGAGGAGAAGGGAGGACATTGGTTGAGCAGGATACAGAGATGAATCGCAGTGGCGAGCCTATGCGCACGGGAAGTAGGACATCAAGGGAACAAGAAAAACGTCAGTCCCCACGTCGAAGTAAATCACCCCGAAGGGAAAGACAGCAACGGGGCAGCTTCCCTCGACCACGACCGAGAAGTGATTCCAATGCAACACTGCGACCGTTGAGTTTTGCAATTTTTGTGGGGAATTAACCGATGACGGAAGCGAATTCAATTGTTCACGACCCAGGTGTGGTAGTCGAGTTCGCTCGACAGATTTTTCCACCATAAGTCCAGCAGTCGAAGGTCGGTCGACAGGATTTAGAAGTGTTTTGAGAGGATATCCACGGAGCAGTGAAAGGGCTGTATACCGCCTATGAAATCGGCATGCGTCTACGTGTCGTGCAGCGGGAGATAGAGTAGAAGAACAAACGAATTCGAAACTTGGAGGCTCGCACGGAAAAAGCCGAGCGCGAGCTAAGGAAGGCCAAAACTGCCGAGCCGCGTGCGGCCGGCCAATCTAACCCGGTCGTGGAGGAAAGGGTGACCCAACGGCTGATAAGTCATGCAATTGCCGATCATGATACGGCAAGCATATTTGCAGTAGAGACTGCGAGGTCCAGGGGTTATGAGAAAGGCTTCCACGACGACCAAAAAGTCGGGATAGACAAAACCAAGGAGAAACTCGCCGAGGAAGTATGCCGATGCGAGAATTAGGGTTTCAGGCATGGGTGGATTAAGGCTCTACAAGCCGTAGAGGCTCTCCGAGAAACAGGCGTTGAATCGGCATCGCCGTTATACCAACGTCAGAAGAAAATGGATTAAACACGACCTTAAGGCTAACCAACCTCAAAGAAAATGGAAAAGTGAATAAATGAGGGAGGTGGCAGATATTTCAGTGCTGAAATGACATGCAAAATGACACTAAATCATGCAAGCAACACATGCAATACATGCTAAAAAGCCAAAAGCACCAAACTAGTGAAGATCACAACACTATAGGCATGCAAAAAAAAGCTCAATTGACTAAACCAGCTCTGGACAGAGTTAAAATATGCCAAAATAATGGCTAAAACATGTTGAGATTAAGGTATAAAGGGCTAGAAAAACATGCTCACATGTTAGCTTGCAAACAAGACTCAAAACACAACTCTCAAAAGCAATGAAAGAGTGAAATAAATGAGCATGTGACAGAGCTATATACACTAAAATTACATGTTAAAAGACACTACAACATGCAATCATTCCAACCAAAACATGTTTAGAGGCCTAAAATGCCAAGCTAGTGAAGCCATTTGCACTACAACTATACAAAACAAAGCCCACATGACCAAAGCAGCCCAAAACAGAGCTAAATCATGCCAAAATAGAGGCAAACACATGCTAGAAATAAGCTAAGTTAAGCTACAAAAACATGCTACCATGTGATGCTAACTAGGCATGGAAGTGAGACACAAGGAGGGGAGGCTAACCCCTCCATTTTTGGACTTCAAAACATGCTTTTTACTACTGAAATAACTCTGAATTTCAATGGTTTAAAGGCCCAGAAAGTTTGATTTTAACATGCTAAAAGATAGTGCAAAGGCTCACACAAATAAGCAACAAGAAGGGTAGACAACCCCTTAGCACAAAATGACTTCAAACCAACATGTTAAGGCCCAAAAATTAGAACTTTTTGTAGTTGAAAACTAGGCCCAAAACAGTATAAAGAGATGGAAAAACAAGTATGTACAAAGAGCTTAAATGAGGTAAGCCCTATACCTTTGAAGCACAGCACAAAACGGCCACTCTCTTAGGCTCAAACAACCTTCCAACAGCCCAAAATAGATTCCAAGAGGCCTCAACTCCAAGGTGGTCCAATTTGATAGTGTGTAAATGTGTAGAGAATTCTAACTATCAAGCATAAAACAAGAGGAGAGAGAGAAAATTCTAGAGACAGAGGAAGAAATTTGCTCAAAATATCCCACCTCTCAAAATGGGAGAGAGACCCCCCTATATATAGAAAATCAAGCTAAAGGCTTGTATTCATCCCTCCATACGCTTGTATGGAGATGGCCTTCAGTGAACAACAGCTGGCACAGCTGGCAAAGAAATATCTGAAAAAGGAGAAAAATAGTCGTCGGCCACTTTAGGTGGCCGACCGACCACCTCAACTAGCCGACCGACCACTTCAAGTGGTCAACAAGAGGGAAAAGTGGCTGACAAAACCCTTCCCCCTTCCAGGCAAGAGGCACCAAGGTTTGGCCCAAAAACAAGCACAAAACAAAAAGAGTTTAGAGGCTCAAAGACAAGGCGTTCCACCAAGAAATTCGGGTGCTCAAAACAAGCACAATCATCGAGTGCACAAACGATGACTCTAAGTCTTAAGGTCGGTCAAAAATGGGGTGTCCACAGATATATGTTGAGAGAAAAGTAAGAAAAGGGCTTTGAGAGAAAAATAGAGCATGAGTGCCGAGTGATGTGAGAAACATATATGAGAAAATGTGAGAAACAATACCTGAAGAAGTAGTGGACTCCCCGCGAATCTGATAGTCTCTCGCCAATGAAATGCATCTAAGCCCATCACAGTCTCAGCCAGTGCCAAACCAATGTACCTCTTGCCTTCTTTCAAACCTTGGGCCACTTCGATCAACCGAATACTGGATCCGCCGAAATTAGAAGCAAGAAGGAAATGTGCAAGCATATATAAGCAGGGGGCATGTTGCTGAAAACCCCGCCAAAGAAGGTCACCTCTGTCACCGACATCAGAAAATCGATGAATCAAGCTGGGTATGTCCAGCTCTCCGTTGTGGGCCAAAGATCGAGCCTCGTATAGAGTGAGCCCACACATCCGTCCCAAAGCTTGGGCATGACCAAAACGGGGCTGAGGCATGATTTCCTCCTCACGCCGAGATTTTATTAGCACTTGAAATTCTTCAATTGTCGGGTATATTTCTTGTCCCCCAAAGCGAAAGACATGTGTAATTGGCTCCCAACATCGGGCTGCAGCATGGAGGAACGGAAAATAAAGTGGAGTTTGGCTCAACAGAATAAGTGCATTTATACCGAAACCCTAGAAATTTACTTTTTTCGTGCCATCTAAAGTAGCTATCCAATCTGAGAGCTTTTCGAAAAAAAAAAATGGCTCCATTTGTGAAAGAAATTGCAGCTGAAATGAAGTTCTGGAGAAGAAATCACGAAGTTGAAACTTTTGTAGAAGATAAGGCTGTGAGTGGAAGCCAGCTGTCAACAATCTAGAGGTTGTTCACATTGGTGACCGGCAGGCCACCTCCTTGGCCAAAAGTCTCCATCTCTGGCCGGCAACCTCCATCTCTAGCCAGCAGCTCTACTTTTTGGCTTGATATCCACCTGTGTGTTGGGTAGTGTTGTCGGCATGTGTTTTGTCTTGATCTTTGTGTTTTAAGGTCTTGTTTTGACTCTTTTTAGTTTTAGAGAGTTTGTTTATTTGTACTTGAGTTGTTTTTTGCTTTGTTTATCGAGTTATATTTTGTATTTTGGATGTTGGTCAGCTCATTACCCGATTAAGAACATTGTTTCAATCAAGCACTCTCTTGGCCAATTCAATTCCATGTCCATTTCATTGCAAATATGGTGCTCATGATGCAAAAATAGTAATACTTTTCATAAAAACTGCGAGGTTTTATTCCAATCATGGTTTTTACAAAAGAGGAGTACAAGTTTCAAAGCAAAATAAAACCTATTTGAAGCTACACATGTGCTAATGCTACTAAGCAAAAAAGAAACTAAGCAAAAAGAGTACAAAAAAAATCAGCGCCGATCATCTCAAGCCCGAGAGGCCTTCTTCGTCCTCAGAGGGGAGGACTCGGGGGCACTATCTCCATCCACGCCGCTACCAGAATCAATCTTTGAACCCGAGCTGGTATCATCTCCACTCTCTGCCCCAGAGTCCGCCTCGGCGTCAGCTCCACTCTCGGATCCCGAGCCAGTATCATCGTCTCCACTCTCAGATGACTCAGAATGTCGACTCACTGCCTCCTCAAAGTCACTGGTCTTAGCATCATCGTCGCTTAAGATGGGCTTTGAGGGGCTGCTCTGGCCTCGAGTGCCCCTACCCCTGCCTCAACTGTGGCTCATATCTCGGCCACAAGCTGGGGCCTGTCTCTCTATCCTTCCTATTACTAGAGGAGGTGCTTCTGGTGATGGTGCTGCAGCAGCCACTGGTGCCATTGGTGTAGATGGAACCTGGAAAAAATAGTTGTCAACATATCAGCTACAGTGTGTGTATCAGATGTAAGCATAGTATACAGAATGAGTGTCATACAGAAATCATATACAGTGTGTGAGTACAGTGTGCCAATGCAATGTATCAGTATAGTTTAGGGAAGACTTAGTTGAAATGCTGATGTATCAGTGGAAATATGATAGCACGAAGTGCAAACTGAAAGAAATTACCTGGACGCCGTGGAGACCAAGCAGCGTCTCCCTCCTCTGCACCATGTCCATTAAAGAAGCCACCAGCTCGAGACAACTCCTTGTATACTCTATGGATGCCTGTAAATACATTTAGATGATCAATGTCTCGAATAAACATATCTGAAATGAAATGTAGGGTGCAGATTGTAAAGTGTGGCCCATACCTGGGATGAGCTTCGAACTCTGACAAGCTCGTGTCCAGCCTCTGCCGGCTCAATCAGAATCTGATAAGCAGTCCTGGTAGGCCTCCAACATGTGAGCATAGTGGGAAACTCTGGCCAACAAGTAATCTGCCCAACAGGGGAACCCCCTCTAGCATGGGCCCGAGTTGCCCGAGTTGCCTCGCCTGTTGCAGGAGCCCTTGTCCCCTCGCCTTCATGAGCGCCTGTCAGAGGTGGTATAAGGTGAGTCTAAATAAAGGTCGTGTAATCGCCCTCATCTCGAAAGAAATCAGCGTCTAAGGCCACCATAATTTGAATGACTACGTCAACAAATAGGCTATCCACTGACCACATAGATTCTAGAGATGGCATCGGAACGACCGAATCAAGCAAGCCCACAGTCTGGGGAACGAATCTCTCGCTCAAGAACCAGGCTCGGCAAACTGGGCCCTTTAGCAGAATCCGAAAGCGCGATGTGCCCCATGCTCCCGCGTACTTGTCCCACACCCCCGACCGGCATCATGGCCCAGGGTTGCCATGCGATCTATAAATAGAGAACGAACAGATTGTTAGTTACTGTCAGTTGCCAAAGTGTGAATCAGAACAGTTGTAAAGCAAAAATGACTATGTTTCAAGTTACCTCGTGGGCGGTCACAGTATCAAAGTAATGGCGGAAGAAGGCAAAGGATTCGCGACTCCGATGCTAACACCGGCCATCATACCACCTCGAGTAAGGAACCATCGGAGGGGAGCTTCTTCATAAGCTCTGGAGCGAGGGCTGGAAAATATGCATAAACCTATAGCTACAAGGAAAGTGCAGTATTATATGATCAACAGAGTATGAACGGATACAGAAAGTGCAAAGCAAAAAGCACAGAGCATGAACAGATGTAGAAAGTGCAAAGCAGAAAGCACACAGTATGAACAGATATAAAAAGTGCAAAGCAGAAAGCACAAGTGTTGAACAGATATAAACCAGAAAATGTGAAATAGAAAATGTAAAGTGCAAAGAAGGAACTGAAATGCATACCTCCCAGGCTCGCCAGTAGTCCCCGATCCGCTCTCCCCTAAGGTGGGAGGTAGAGCTCATGTAGCCGTACAGGGTAGTGAGGCTAGCTCTGTCCCAGTCGTAAAAACGTACCAGGGGAAGGGTCACCAAGGCGCTCAACAGATATAAACCCACGATGTTCCACCTGTTCGAAAACAAGGTGGTACCGAGGACAAACATCAAGAAGCCCTGGGCATCTTGCTCCATCTTCTCCAGTGTCTCGGGCTCGTTCCCTCAGAACAGCTCGGCGAACCAGCTATATCTCACCATAGCTGGCCGGTATAGAGGTGGGCGCGCTTCTAACAGGTCGATCCATGTAGCCTCACACTCCCCCCATGTTAGTGTCAAAAGAGATCAGATCGCCCCTAACTCCTAAGCCTGTGATCATAGCAAAGTCGCGAGGAGTCATCGTCATCTCCCCAACAGTGGAGAAGTGGAAGGAATTGGTGGTGTCCCATTGGTGGTGTCCCATCACCTCTCCACTAGTGCTCCTAGAAGAGGATGGCTCGCAATGACGCATGTCAAGCCAGAGCAGAAAAGGCTGAAGCCAGTCTCGTCAACAATGTCACGGACTCCAGCAAGGAGCTCGTCGTACCAATCTCTCATTATCGTCGCTCTGTACCCCCTATAGGCACGGGAGCCTCCCTGTGGCAAAGAACAAATGAATCAGATTAGGCAATGATAAAAAGAACAGTCAGATGAAAAGCAGTGCAAGAAATGTAGTTAAAGGAAAGGCAAGAATGTATAAAAACAAAGTTCATACGTCAGTAGCACTCGATGAAAGGTGAGAGGCCAGCTCTCTCAGCAAGAGGTCCTCTGATACACCGCGAGCAAAGTCGTTGAAGTGCCTAATGCCTCCGGGCGACAATATGTGCGTGTGGGGATGCTATCTCGCCTGGTCAAAAGGCCACACTCTCAATGGTAATGGCTCTGGCTCAAACTCTGCCTCACGGTCGGCCTCAATGCCCTCAGCGCCTCGCTAGCCTCAGCAACTACCCGGCTCCTCTACCTTGGCAACGGGTGAAAACACTTATGGAACCTCTGGAGGAGCTCCATCGTGAGGAATCTCATCTGCCATCTGGGAAAATAGGTGAAAAGTAGGTGAAAAGTGAAGAAAAATAGAGAAAATAGGGTAAACTTTGAAAAAGTCAACCCTAGGAAAGAGAAAATAGGAGTAAAAGTCAAAGCCTGGAAAAGTTCACGAAACCCGAGAGAAACTCGAGGAAAACAAGCCTAAAGTGGTTGAAGTCCGAGAAAAATGACGAAATCAAAATCTAATCGGTTCAAAATAAAGAGAACTAAAAGGGTTTTGCGACAAAAAGTGTGCGTGGGGAATTGGAAAACGCATATAAAGAACGGATCTAGAGAGAAAGTGTCTAGAGAGAGAGGGAGAGTAATTTCAACCTTAGAGAAGTGAGGAAATGAAGCCTTGAGTCTTGTACTTAAAGACCCGAAGCAAAATGACAAGGTTGCCCCGAATTTGCCATTGGTGGCCGACAAGGTGTTTTGATGGCCGGCAATTAGCCGGCAGCCTCTCCTGATGGCCGGCAGGTGGCCGGTGGTTCTCAGATAGGTGCTGGTGATGTTATGTGCTTCTACTTTCTGAGTAGTGTATGGAAGGTTCTGTTTCGAAAGCTTGCAACTACATTTCGGTGTGTGAACGTGTCCCACTTGCTACTATGAACAAGGTGTATCCTTTTGAACATGTTGTAACTCTTTCGAAAGGTAATTCGGAAGTTGCCATCGAATATTGTTTTATTCGTTGTTAAAATTATGTCTTTGCTCTCTTTCGTTGCATAGAATATGCATTTCACATATATATATATATGATGCATGCGTGTCTTGCTTCATTTATGATTCATGCATAGAACACACTGTCAATTTTGCATGGAATATGCTCTTATTTCATGCATGGAATTTGCTTTTGTTTTTTGCATAGAATATGCCTTCAATTGCCATCATACATTGGTTGACCATCTTGCATGGAACATGCGTTCTCATTATTTTGATTTATACTCACGTTCACTTCGTGCATCTATTGCACACGTTCACTTTGTGCATCTATCACACACCTTTCTGTTTTATCTTGGGATGCGTGAAGTGCGAACCCAAGCAATTTCTCTTGTATCTTAGGATGCATGACGCGTGTCCCTAGGCGTGTTTTATCTCGGGACGCGTGAAATGTGAGCCCGAGCGATTTTTTCTTATCTCAGGACGCGTGACGCGCGACCCCAGGCGTGTTTTATCTCGAGACGTGTGAACCGCGAGCCCGAGCAGTTTCTCTTGTATCTCAAGATACGTGACGCGTGGCCCTGGGCGTGTTTTATCTCAGGACGCGTGAAGCGCGAGCCCGAGCGATTTCTCTTATATCTCAAGACGCGTGACACGCGGCCCTGGGCGTGTTTTATCACGAGATGCGTGAAACGCGAGCCCGAGCGATTTCTCTTGTATCTCAAAATGCGTGACACGTGGCCTTGGGCATTTTTTATCTTGGGACGCGTGAAGCACGAGCCTGAGCAGTTTCTCTTGTATCTCAGGATGCGTGATGCGTGGCCCTAGGCATGTTTTAACTCGGGATGCGTGAAGCACGAGCCCGAACGGTTTTTCTTATTTCTCTGTACGTGTGAAACGCGAGCCCAAGCGATTTTTCTTGTTTCTCGGGACGCATAAAGCGCGAGCCCGAGCAGTTTTCTTTGTTTCTCAGGACGCGTGAAGCGCGACCTTGAGTGGCTTTTACCTCGGGATGCATGAAGCGCGAGCCCGAGCTATTTTTCTTGTTTCTCAGGACTCGTGAAGCGTGACCTTGAGTGGTTTTTATCTCAGGACGTATGAAACTCGACCTCTAGTGGTTTTCGTTTCTCAGTTTCTTAGGATGCTTGAGGCACAACCCTGAGCGGCGTTTTCTTTCCTCGTCTCGTATTTTGGCGTGGTTAGAGTGTGTTTTTATCTTTTTGGATGGAACCTGTGTTGGTTTTAAGCTTGAAGCTACTCATTCATATGTTATTATCATGTTATCTCGCTTATTTGTACTTGTTATTGTTTATTGCATCATCTTGCATGAGCATAAGTTTTCAAAATAGCCGACTTCGTGAATCGTGTGAGTCCAGCTTTCGAAGTTACATTGTGCATACCATTTGCATCTTACCCTAGAACTACACTGATTTGATTCCTTGTAAAGGGATATATAGGCAGCTTGCGGATGCAACCATTTATTTCTGTGTTGATTATTTGTCTAAGTCTTACGGCCTTGTCAAAATAGGTCATCTTCGGGCTTTGACGTTCACTCACGCCATTTCATGACTCCGAGTTCTATCAAAGAGGGGCAACTATAGACACCCTATTTTTGACGACCCTTATGACTTGGACGTCATCGCTTGCACATCCGATGATGAGTGCATATGCTTGTCAAGTGCTCGAAGTCCTCAGCGGGAATGCCACAACTTTGAGCCTTTCAAACCTTGCACCCATGTTGCCTTGTTTCTGGACCAAACCTTGGATTTTCAAGCCTGCAACCCCTGGTGACTTGCCGACCACTGCTTGAGGCTGCCAGCCATCACTCTTAGTTGTCGGCCACTAATGTGGCCTGCCGGCCACCAATGTCTTTTGCAGATATTTTGTGACAGTTATGCCAGCTGTTTGCACAGATGCATGCATCTGCTCCCACATGTATGGTTGGATGTTTGTGAGGGAGATTCATGTTCTCTATATATAGATGACATCCCTCTCATATTTTGGGGTTAGAAAAATTTTAGATCAAAATTATTCCTCTCGCTCTACAATTCTCTCTATCTCTTGGAAATTTATTAACCCTTGCTTACATATCCTTCACCTTTGGCTATACACTCTTAACCAAACCTCTCCATCTTTGAGTTGAGGTATCTTTGAGCCTTATTTGAGCTCTTGAGGGTGTGTTTGCCTTGATTTATTGCTTGGAATTGGTTCTCCTCTTCAAGAGGTATAAGGCTTTGCCTCTTTACTTGTTGTATTCACTCTTTTTCTTGCTATTTTCCAACTGTTTTGGGGCTTTAAAAACTCTGTATTTTTGGGCTGAAACTTGGGTTTTAAAGCCAATAAAGGTTGAGGGGTGGTTCACCCTTATTTACACTTTTTTCTCAAGGCCTTTTCCCTTGTGTTTCCCACCTTTGCACTATATTTTTTTAAGTGTTTAAACACTGATTTTCAAAGTTATTGCAGTGGCTAAAATCATGTTTTGAAGTCCAAAATTGAAGGGGTTAGCCTCCCCTCCTTGTGTTTTTCTTACTAGCCTATTATGATCCATGTTTTAGCTTATTAATCCAGCCATTTTTGTCTTAATTCCAGCATGTTTTAGGATTATTTTTAAACTATTTTAGGACTATCTTTAAGTGTTTGCTGTATTTGAGCTTTGTTTTGCATGCGTATAGTGTAATTGTCCTCATAAGCTTGGTGTTTTAGGCCTTAGACACCATCTTATTTGAGTTGATAGTGTTTATTTATGGCTTTCCATACTTGTGATCACTTTTAATCACCTCTGCAACCTCCCTCCTTTCTTGGCTTTTGTTTTGCTTTGAAAGTGGTTTCAAATTGCTTGTTTGTTTAAGCATGAGATTGAGGTGTCATGCTTGATGGTTTAATCCCTTTGGGGGTTCATTACCAATGGTATGATTTCTCTTTCATGCCCAAAGCAACTCTTGGTTTGAGCCATCTTTCCATTAGAGAACTTAAATTCACTTTTGGACTCAATTGACTAAAGAATGGTTGGTAATCTAAAATGAAGTAATAAATTGGTGATTAAAATATGCAAGATAATAATTTGTTTAGGTTCAATCAGACGTTAGTTGAACCCTTGAGTCTTGAATCATTTCATACTCATTAGTGATGAAAACGGTTCAAGATTCATTGTCAACTACTTCCCTTGATCTTTCATGATAGGGAGGTGGTTTTGAGAGTCTCATTTTGTTGCATTTATTGAACTTGCACACTTTGGTTCATAGGCCATCATGCAATGAAATTACAAAGATAGATGGTTTGTGAACCAAGTTTACTACTCCTTTGAGCTATTCAAATGATAAGGAGGGATAAATTGTGCAAACAAACCCTTGAGAATACTCTGTCACTGCTTTGTTTGTACTTTGTTGCAGCAGGGAAGCCCAGTCATTAGTGGTCGGCAGGCCACTATTGCCGGCCATCTTTTGTGGCCGACAGGCTATCATCAGTGGACGACAGGCCCCTTGCCGGCCACCAGTGTAGAATCCAGTAGTGTACTCCCTCAGCAGAATAGAGTTGGTCTGGAGGTAGAAATTAGTACAAGTGTTCTACTGTGCAACAAAGGCTTTCAGCAGTAGAAACAATGGCTTTTTCGGGAGGAAACCGCATTCATACATAAGCCTTCCATCGATCCTCCGGAGCCATGTTGTATATATTAGTGTTGTGCTTAAAATAATGGCTTTGTACTTAATTAGTTAGAATAGCTAATTTGTCTCATGTTGTAATTATTTTAATTAGCTAGATTGGTTAATTAATTAGTTCATTTGTTTTGTAATAATTAGTTAAGTAGTTTAGCTATTTATTCATTTCATTTTGTAACAGTTAATTAATTAGTTTAGCTTTAATTAGTTAGCTAGTTAGTTCATTCGAACTCTCCTTTATGAGAGCGCAATGTTATAATAACATGTATGTCTTCCAACCCCACGTCTTTCTCCCTTTTAGTTACTAGCTTATGACGGTTAGTTTAAGGTATCATGTTTTGTTTAGCATACTTCATGTTTGCATCCACTTGTATTGCATACACCGAGGCTCGGTTCATCATTCTCACTTGCATTGTTAGTTTAAATACTTATTTGAATACGTGCTTAGACCACATGCTATTTAATTGATTCATATGCCATATTAGTAGCCGAGTCTAGTAATTGCATATCGCATGTGTTGCATTAGTAATATTGCCTAGTTAGGATCATGCATCTTTCATACTTTATCATCTTTTTGGCTTAGAGTACGAGGTAAGCCTTTACTCGCTTTAGCATATCGCATGTGTGTGATTGTCCCCATGTTTAGCATCTTGCCGTGAGTCTAATTGCTCAAGTGCTATAATTGTTTGAATTGGAATAATTTGAGTAATCTTTATATGTGATCACTTTTTCAAGTGGTATATATTCGAAACAATTTTCAAAACAAACATGAATCAAGTGTTCCAATTCTTACAAATTAGTCTATACTTGTGTGTGTGTGCATCACATAGTAATGCTAGCCTAATAAATTGGATCAAGTGCATATAATATAAATAAGATTCATATCATGATTAGTAGAGGCCGATCTTTGATCGAGCGAGCAGGGGTGCTCAATTCATAACCTTTCCCTCTCGTACCTAAGTTCCCGACCCAAGACAATCTTGGTGATGACAGACACGTGGCTTTTGGCACGAGTCATGGGTTTCTTAAATTTTCCAAAAACATTTAGGTGGCGACTCTGTATCTGGCAAAGTAGTCCATTTTTGGCAATTTGATTCAAAATCGATTTTTCAAAAGATTTGCCGAATTGGGACTCTTTGGTGATTATCTATTTCACATTACACTTGTGAGATCAGATTCAGAACCGCAGAAGTCCAATACTGTAGGGCTTATTCTTCTTCCGAAAGGGGGCGAGAAAAAGTCGAGCTACAAGCACATGAATGGCCGCTCGAGCGGGGATGCTAAAACACGTGTTCCAAACCAGGGTTCACGCTCGAGCGCTAAAACTTACGCTCGAGTGTAAAAACACACCTCACAGCATTTTTGCAAATGAGCCAAAGTACTAAGAAGGTGGAAATGCCACTCGAGCATAACTTTTCCCGCTCGAGCAGGAAGACCAAAAACAAAGGAAAACTTACAACTCAATAAACCCAAGCTTGTTCACAGAATTGGCAATAAGTAGGGTCCTAACAATCTCCTCCTTTGTCAATTCCTAAACAAAACTTTCTAACAATTTTTTCCTAAAAATACATGCACTGGACACACTAACTAAAGCAAACCAAGCAGGTCAAAGTGAGGTAGCAACACCAAGAACAAACCAAACCATCTGTTTTGAAAACATCACACAAACCAAAACTGTGAAACAATATAAGATGAACATATAGAGATAAGCAAAATTGCCAAATATGAATAACCAGAGCTGTCTATTCCAAAAGTCCAAACATATCCCAATATCCATGTTCATGTGTTAGTGAAACCAAAATTCTAATGTCTAGCAACAAAACAAATCCCAGTAATCATGCAAAACAAACCCAAAAAAAAAAACAATCAAACAAAGCTACTCTCCCTTTTTGTCCGGGAGACAAGCACAACAAAAAAAAAACATAAGAAAAACAAGAATAGAAATTATGCAAAGAAAAAATATACTATCCAAGGAGAGAGAAACAAGTATCAAAGATCCAGTGGCGGCAAAGGCTGCTATAGCTAAAGCAGAGTCAAGATCTGAGCAATCTGCTGAGAAAACTAAGCAACACTCCTTAATGCGACTGGAAGAGGCCTCCAAGGCAGTGAGCTGGGCATCGGTGGAGGTCTCAAGATTAGTAAGCCGAGCATCAAAGATATCCATCCGGCCCTCCAAGCGATCAAAACGAGAAACCATGGCCTACTCAAACTGACATAGCTGGCCTTTGATAGAACGAGCTGGAGGAGGTTGCTCCCCCTCACCTATAGCAACAACATCAAACTCTACTTCCTCGGTCAGAGGATCATCACCTGCACTAGAACCACCCACCCCAGAAGGACCCCTATTGACATGTGACTGACTCTGGGAGACGGTCTTTTTGGTGAACGGTCGGGTAGAAAAGGCAAACTAATCCTCTTCCAAAGTAGGGACCTCAAGTTTAGACAATAGACGGTTGATTAGACAACCATACGGTAACCCTAACTGCTTGTTTCCTATAACAGTGATCATCTTGCGAAGGATAAGAGTGGCAAGATTGATGGAGAGATGGCGAGCTATGCAAAAGAGAACAAAACCTTGTTCTTGATTGATTTCAGAACGTTGAGTGGTGACTATGATATTTGCACAGACAATAAGATTAAGCAAACGAAACTAGGAAAGGAGCTCATTTTGTTTTATCAAGGCTCCCTTGAGCCAAGGACGGGATGTTCCACACAATGCAGTGGCCACCTCGTTGAAATCACACATGGGTCGGACAGGGAAGGGATAGTGATAGGGAAAGACTTGGCCAATGCCTAATAGCTCACGAATAAGGTCAAAGGAAATGGTAATGGACTTAGACCTAACCCAGGTAGTGAAAGAAGGCCCAGTATCATCAATGCCCTCGATGTTACAATAAAACTCCCAAACCTAGTCAAGATTTTGACAACTGGAGAAAGAGAGAACCAAGTCACCCCCCAATGGATCAAACAAAGGCCGGATGGGAATGGACTCAAATGTAGTGGGTTGCATATTGCGTTCTAAGTGGACAGGGAAACGGTCACAGTTATAAGCAGGGCGGTTGGCCGTAAACTTACGGCATTTGGAAGTGGACATAGCTAAACCAAAAGACAAACCCAATGACAACCACACCCCCAAACCAAAACAAGAACCAAAACCATTAGGCACAAAAAAAAGCATTAGTAGCAAAGTCCAAATATACAAGATTCAAAATGCCAAAAGAAGTAATCAAACCAGTAGAATCAAACCCCAAAGAACCAAAGTGGAAAACACAGTGCACAGCAAAAGCATAATAAAATGCAAACCCAAAAGTTATGAGTTACCAACATCCTAATATAGCATGAGGCATAGTACCAGATACATAACACAAGAATTCCAATAAGAACCAAAACCAATTAGTGATCAAAAACAAAACTAACAACACCAAAAAATAAATAAATTAGAAAATAAAGCCAATGACCAATCCAATCGCAGACCCAAGCAAAACCAAGAGAAACATGAAAACTATTTAGGCGTACAGTGGAAGTGTATGAGCAAGGGAAAAACCAAAAACAAACAAAAACCAAACTACCCCACCCAAGTCTCAAGGCAGATAAGAACAGAGAGAGACAAACAAAAAAAAATAAAACAAACCAAAAAGAATAGTGTAGACGCGCTCCTAGAGAACTCCCGAGGAAACCTCGTTTTGTTCTCTGAGCTACTATAGTTCGGACTCAAATGTCACGGTTCTGAATCTAATCTCACAATGTGCGATGTGAGACCGATAAATCACCAAAGAGTCCAAATCCGGCAAATCGTTTTGGAAAACTGATTTTTTATAAAGAAGTGCTAAACATGGACTGCTTTGCTAGATACAAAGTCGTCACCTAAATATTTTATTTTGGGGAAATTTAGGAAACCCTGACTCGTGCCTAAGGCCACGTGTCCATTATCACCAAAGTTGCCTCGGCTCGAGAACTTGGGTACTGTGGGAGCCGAATAAGTCGAAGAGTTAGAAGGGATGTATTCCAGAAGTCAGAGACTGTTCGGCTCCGTGGTAATCAATTAAGATGCCGAATACATTGAGATCGCCGAATATACAGGGAGATGTATGTAGGAATAAACAAAAGGATAATAAGTAAAAAGTGGGCTCTGGACCTGAGGTCCAGAGAATGAGTATAAATACAAGAGCTTCAGATTTAGAAAGGTATGTAAGAATAACTCCACTTAACTTAGTAAACAAGCTTTCTTGACCATTGAGACTGACTTGCCCGTCGGAGTGCTAACCCCAGCACCCCCGACCGGAGTGTTGGTGCTTTTACAGGTGACTAGCTGAGGATTAAGAGCGTCTCCCAGGATCTGAAGAGTATTTCCAAACCACATCCCCACAATTGGCGCCGTCTGTGGGAATACTCGAGTACATCCATGGAAGGCGTGACTCAAGATCCTCCGATAGCCACCGATGCGATCACACAGAGAGTCGACCTCACTCCGGCAAATACGCTCGAGAAGGAAATCATCGCTGCAAGGCGTGCCTTGAATGTCGATTCACCAGCGGCTTCAGCACAGGAGACGATGCTCGCCATCATGGAACGAGCCAAACAGACCAAACGCAGTTTAGACAACATCATCGCTGAGAACGAGCGCCTTCGCCGCGATCTGGCCTTGGAAATACCAAAGTCCAAACAAACAGAGCGCCAGGTTCCTGAGTGACCCCCAAGGGCAGGCGATCTATGGTCTCGGGCCCGACGGCAAAACACCGACGCTCGTCGTGCTCCAGCCGATTGCTTTAAGGAGTTGACAAAAGACGAACGTCTCCAGCAGAGCGTTCCGCATGATAACATCCATATGATATACAGCCTACCGACAGCCCCGGCCGTACATGCAATCCAGTCCCTCCCAGGCCCCCAGCAGCAACTCACGCCAGCAAAGCGAACCCGAGAATCGCCAAGCATCACCTTCGACGACTCTGATTTGATCGGCGTAACACTCCCTCACATCGATCCATTGGTTGTCGCGCTACGTGTAAACCGGTTCACCGTCGAACGCGTTCTTATCGACCAGGGCAGCACTTCGAAGGTTATGTATTATAAAACCTTCATCAAACTCGGGTTCAACGAATCGGACCTGACTCTGGCCCCCTATCCACTGTTCGGCTTCAAATGCCAATCCCGAATACCCACTGGGAAAGATCAGCCTGCCCGTTCGGGCGGGTTCCAGAACGGTGGATGTAGAATTCCTGGTCGTCCAGCTGCCATCGCCGTACAATCTCATCATGGGGCGATCGTGGTTGCATACCTTGCAGGCCGTCCCAAGCACCTACCATCAATTGTTACGTTTCCCAACGGAACACGGCATTGAGCAGATCCGGGGCTCCCAAAAATCGGCACAGGCATGTTACCTCCTGGCCGCCAAAATGCCAAAAAAATTGCAGGTAAACTCCATTGAGGTACCCAATCGGGAAATCCTGGATGACGTCGGGCGTTAGCCAAGCGAAAAGGCCACAGAAGGTCTAGACCGAGTTGGCATCGATAGAAGCCCGGAAAAGTTCTTCATGATCGGTACCTCTTTAAATCAAGCCGATAGACAGCAACTGATCTCCTTTCTGCTCGCCAACCTCGACGTCTTTGCGTGGTCTCCGTACGAGATGCCGGGTATAGACCCATCAGTTTCACAACACCACCTGAACGTCGACCCCACATGTAAGCCAGTCATTCAGAAAGGTCGTCGGTCCGCCGCAGAGCACACTGCTGCCGTTATAGAAGAAGTCGACAGACTGCTTAACGCCGGGGCAATTAGAGAAGTCACCTACCCCACGTGGCTCTCCAACACAGTGGTTGTGAAGAAGAAAAATGGAACTTGGCGAGTGTGCGTTGACTTCACGGATCTGAACAAAGCTTGCCCCAAGGACTGCTTTCCCTTACCCAGAATCGACCAACTCGTCGATGCAACGACACGCCACCAATGCATGAGTTTCCTCGATGCTTACAGAGGCTACCATCAGATCGCCCTGCATCCAGATGACCAGGACAAACCTGCATTCCTCACCCCAAGAGGAACCTACTGCTACAAAGTTATGCCTTTTGGACTGAAGAATGCAGGGGCAACTTACCAAAGACTGGTCACCGCTATGTTCAAAGAACACCTCGGCCACACTATGGAAGTCTACATCGACGATATGGTGGTCAAGTCCAAAGAAGAACAGGATCACATAGCCGATCTAGAGAAGACATTCGGCATCTTGCGCAAATACAGAATGAAACTGAACGCCTCCAAGTGCGCGTTTGGAATCGGCTCCGGCAAATTCCTGGGATATATCGTCAACCACCGTGGAATCGAAGCCAACCCGAGGCAAGTCACAACGATCTTGGAACTCGGTTCCCCTCGATCAATGAAAAAAGTCCAAAAGTTGATGGGGATGGCCACTGCACTCAATAGATTCATCAGTCGATCAACAGACCGCTGCAGACAATTCTTCCAGACGCTACGTCAAGGCAAAGCTTTTGAATGGTCTGCTGAGTGCGAAGCAGCTTTCACCGGGCTCAAGACTTACCTCCGGTCGGTACCTCTCTTGACAACACCCGCTGCCGGTGATCCCCTCATTCTGTATCTGGCAGTGTCCGATAGGGCCATCAGCGCCGTACTATTAAAAGAAGAGGAAGGGCAGCAACGGCCAGTGTATTACGTGAGCAAGGCAATGGTCGACGCCGAGACACATTATCTTCCTCTGGAAAAACTCATCCTAGCCTTGGTCATGGCAGCAAGAAAACTGATGCACTACTTCCAGGGACATAGCATTGGGGTGATAACAGATTATCCCCTCCGGTCAGTACTACGGAGTGCAGAAGCATCAAGACGTGTTTCAAAATGGGCTCTTGAACTCGGCCAATATGACATTCAGTTTTTACCCAAAACCGCAATCAAGGGACAGGTGCTGGCCGACTTTGTTGCCGAATTCACAGGCGGGCTTTCCGACCTTAAACCCGCCGACGTTCTTCCAAAGGCTGAAGTTCGATCAAAGCCGAACTGGAGAATTTATGTCGGGGATATTTGGCAGCTATACTGTGATGGATCGTCTAACCAACGGGGCTGTGGCGCAGGCGTAGTAATCATGTCTCCCGACGGCGCAGTAATAGAGCAGGCCGTCAAGCTTGGCTTCGAAGCATCAAATAACGAGGCCGAGTACGAAGCCCTCTTAGCCGGTCTACGAAATGCACATATTCTCGGCGCTCTGCGATTGCTAGTGTTTTGTGACTCAAAATTGGTAATCAACCAGCTAAAGGGGGGGTACGCCGCAAAAAACGACCGTATGGCGGCCTATATAAAAACGGCCAACTCTTTGCTAACGAAGTTTGACCATCACGAACTGAACCAAATAACACGTGATCAGAACACACACGCAGATGCTTTGGCATGCCTAGCCTCCGCCATCAATTCTGAGCTCAAACGAACCATTGAAGTAGGTTTCATCCCGAAGCCGAGTATTGGCCCTTCAGAGGAAGCCCACGTCAACGTTATAGAATCCGCATCAAGCTGGATGGACCCCATTGCCAGATTCCTCTCTTCTGAACAACTCCCAGAGGACAAAAAAGAAGCACACAGGCTGCGCAATAAGGCCTTGCGATACTATCTGGATCCATAAGGAAGGCTTTATAAAAAGTCCCTCTCCGGTCCCTATTTGGAATGCGTACACCCGGATAAAGTGGAGGAGCTTCTAACTGAGATACATGAGGGCAGTTGTGGTGCCCACTCTGGCGGACGCTCCCTGGCCCATCGAGCTATAACACAGGGGTATTATTGGCCGACAATGAGAGCCGACGCAGAAAATTATGTTAAAAAATGCGAACAATGCCAGAAGTTCTCCCCACTAACCCATTTGCCCGCCGAAGGATTGAACTCTATCACCAGTCCCTGGCCGTTTGCTCAATGGGGACTTGATATCGTAGGACCGTTGCCAAGGGCCCCAGGAAACAAGCGATTCTTAATCGCAGCAACAGATTACTTCACAAAATGGGTCGAAGCGGAGGCTTTAACACATATACGAGATGCTGACATAAAGCGCTTTGTATGGAGAAACATCATTACGCGATTCGGCATTCCAAGAGCTCTCATCTCAGACAATGGCACCCAGTTCGATTGCGGTGTATACCGAGAACTGTGCAGCAAATACGGTATCATGCCTTACTTCTCTACACCCGCGTACCCCCAAAGTAACAGTCAAGCCGAAGCCTCCAACAAAACCATTTTGGACAGCATCAAAAAGAGGCTAGAAAGAGCTAAAGGCAAATGGGTCGAAGAATTGCCGAGTGTATTGTGGGCGCATCGCACAACACCGAGGAGGTCCATCAGAGAAACGCCGTTTGCTCTATGCTTCGGAACCCAAGCAATCTTACCCCTGGAAATCGGCCTCCCGACTTTGAAATCACAAGCCTTTGACACGGGTCGAAATGACATGATGTTCGCCCTGGACCTGGATCTAATTGAGGAACGAAGAGACCGCGCCCTGGCCTCCATGGCACGGTATCAGCAGCAGCTCGCTAAGTCGTACAATCAACGAGTTCAGTTGCACCGTTACACTCCAGGAGAGCTGGTCCTGAAGAAAGTACTTCCAGCCGACCGAAGACCGGCCGACGGAAAGCTGGGTCCGAACTGGGACGGCCCCTATCAAGTAGACTCCATTACAGGAACAGAGGCATATCGGCTCTCAGACATGTCAGGAAGAAGCCTGCCACGGCCTTGGAATTCAACGCATTTACGAAAATTTTACCAATGACCCGATTTGTGGGCTTGGTACTTGTACATACTCGGTTGAAATGCAAAAGTTTCTCGTTTTTATGCATCAGTTCATACACTTCTTAAGAGCCGAATAAGTCTCCGGATTCGGAGCGCCCTTTGGGTGAACGACATCCCAGGGCCGAATAAGTCTCCAGATTCGGAGCACCCTTCGTAGATACCACGATTGGCCAAACAAGTCTCCGGATTCGGATCGCCCTTCGTGGATACCACGATTGGCCAAACAAGTCTTCGGATTCGGAGCGCCCTTTGGGTGAATGACATCCCAGGGCCGAATAAGTCTCTGGATTCGAAGCGCCCTTCGTGGATACCACGATTGG
The DNA here is from genome assembly GCA_036172215.1 of Camellia granthamiana. NCBI lineage: Eukaryota > Viridiplantae > Streptophyta > Magnoliopsida > Ericales > Theaceae > Camellia > Camellia granthamiana. Next base: position 28,358,725 of record CM069915.1, on the reverse strand, counting down.
CCAAACAAGTCTCCGGATTCGGAGTGCCCTTTGGGTAAATGACATCCCAGGGCCGAATAAGTCTCCGGATTCGGAGCGCCCTTCGTGGATACCACGATTGGCCAAACAAGTCTCCGGATTCGGAGCGCCCTTTGGGTGAATGACATCCCAGGGCCGAATAAGTTTCCGGATTCGGAGCGCCCTTGGGGTGAATGACATCTCAGGGCCGAATAAGTCTCCGGATTCGGAACGTCCTCCGTGGGGATCACGATTTAACTGACCAACTATATGGTTCCTAATTGGAGCCGATCGACGCATATTCGAACGTTTACGTCACGCCATACAAAAGCTGACAATAAATTGAGATAAGGCATTTGATTACGCGCAAAACATTTCAAAAGCCGCTAATAAAGAAATTCTATTTATTCAAAAGCTGCCAAACATTTCAAACATTTGATAAAGTAATTCTATTTATTCACAGCTAAGTCTGTTTCAACATTATGGCCCACTAAGTCGGCGTCTTCATCGTCGCTTCTCTCAATTTCGAATTCGGGATACGGCAGGTAATGCCGATGATATAGGGGCGAAGCCGAATTTATGCCCACTTGCCCAAGAGCTTCCACGATTTGAAGGGCCTTGATCCAGCCATGCTTGAAACCACGATTTTCGCATCGGTAGACTTCCTCAACTAGGTCTGGTTTGGTCTTCTTGATCTCGACCTTCAAGCCGTCCTGATATCCTCTTTCATAACCCGAGGCTTCTCGCTTCGCTCTCTCCCCCACGCTTTTCGCTTGACCGGCCACCACCGACTCGGCCGCTCGAACACTCTTCAGCTCCCAAAGCTCACTCTCAGCCTTTTTCGCGCGAGCCTCCAGACTACGATTCCTTTCGTTGTTTCTCTCACTCTCACGTCGGGCTTCGCGCAGACGCATCCCGACTTCATAAGCGCTATACAGTCCCTTGACAGCCCCATGTATGCCATCCCGAAATACTTCGAAATCTCGACGCCCGACCATCGACTGTTGGACCTCCGGCGGAAAAATCTGCCGAGCAAACTCGACTGCCACATCTGGGTCTTTAATTATCGAATCCGCCTCTGTCATTGGCCTATTCTTCACAAGAACCGCAAAACTCAACGGTCGTGGCGCCGCGTCAGGCTCAACTTGCGGTCGTGGGCACGGGGAATCTCCCCGTTGTCCGTCCTTTCGGGGTGATCTGCTTCGATGACTAGGAGGGCGTTGTTTTTCCCGATCCATGGATGCTCTTTTTCCCGTGTGAATAGGCTCGCTTCCGTGTTTCATTTTGACCTCTAAACCCAGCCAATGTTGGCCCCTGCCAGATTTGGATCAAGCCTGAATGGAAGTGAGTCGAGTTGTTGGCATGAACTCGCCCATTTATTCTGGGGTACATGCAGCTCCCCCGAGGAAACGTCAGAGAGACTGAGCGCCAAACGTCGGGTGCCCCTCAGCCAGCCCACGACTCAGAGCCATCGGCTCATTCGGTTGCTCAGGCTCGTGCCCTGACTAAGGCAAGGGCAGATTCATTAATCTAGTCGGCTATGTTTTCAAGCGATATCGCCGAGTAATTTATGCCTCAGCCAGCCCACGATTCTGAGCCATCGGCTCATTCGGTTCCTCAGGCTCGTGCCCTGACTAAGGCAAGGGTAGATTCATTAATCTAGTCGGCTATGTTTTCAAGCGATATCGCCGAGTAATTTATGCCTCAGCCAGCCCACGATTCAGAGCCATCGGCTCATTCGGTTCCTCAGGCTCGTGCCCTGACTAAGGCAAGGGCAGATTCATTAATCTAGTCGGCCATATTTCAAGCGCTATTGCCGGTTAACCTAAGACCGCTGGGGCAAGGGCAGCTTCATTAATCTAGTCGGCTATATTTTCAAGCGATATCGCCGAGTAATTTATGCCTCAGCCAGCCCACGATTCAGAGCCATCGGCTCATTTGGCTTCGCGGGCTCGTGCCCTGCCTAAGGCAAGGGAAGATTCCTTAATCTGATCGTCCGGGCTTAAAATTAA